>CAWUFW010019007.1:0-152500 GCA_963921515.1 Calotriton arnoldi | reverse complement strand
GTACGCAATGGGGTTAAAGTTGTGATGAATGAATACGGTGCCACAAGGTCAGGGGAAACAAACCCAAGCAAAAACAACCCCTGCGAGTGTGTAGGCCAGGACCCACACTGTAAATTAGAAACAAGTCCTGTGCACACGTTTTAGGGTATTGGTTTGAGTGTAAAAACCACTTTTCAAAGTACTTTCTGTCCAGAAATTATGAAGGTCGACATCAGGAGTATCTTAATGAAGATTTTATATATCAAGTTTTATAGGTCAATACAGAAAGAAAACCAGCCGACACGTGTTTCGTCACGAAGAACTTAATTCGTGACTCTTCAGGGCTGTCGGAAAAGACAATCTGTAATGCGTGAGTCGCAGTACCGGTGATACTTCCAACCCGGTAATAGCACGGGTTCATCAAAAGAAAGACACGGGTTCTTAAAAGGAGGGATAGAATGGGAAGGCAAAATGTCGCCCTTCCTCGATGTTTCCGAAGTCAATCGAAAACACAAACGCACGGACCTGTATGTCCGTGTGTTGGGGAGACCTCAGCTCCCTGGTCTGTCGGACGAAAGTAGTAAAGACACGGGTTCTTCAAAAGAAGGGATAGAAGGGGAAGGCAAAATGTTGCCCTTCCCCGGTGTTTCCAAGGGTCAGAAAACACCAAACGAGCGGACGTCTTGATTTCCCGGAAATCAAGACGTCACTATCGCCCGACTAACCAGGGAGCTGAGGTCTCCCTAGCACATGGACGTACTCGTCCGCTCGTTCGAGGGGGATGGGAAGTTCCTAACTTTACATTTTATTACTATGCATGTATACTTCAAAACATACGGATACTGCTGACAGGTGAAGATGTGGCGCTGGCGGAGGCACCCTCAATATATCTGATAGTATTGGGGGCAGAAGCTAGGAATTCTCTAGTTAAGTTTTTCGAACCTAGTTATTTTAAAAAAACACGGTTCAAAGTCATGATGGCACCGTATAAAGTCTGGAAAGTTGTACGTAAAATGCTGCATATACCACGGATTAGCTATTATACTCCGCTGAATTCGACCTCTATATTTCCCGCCATATTCTGGGATTTTAGGATGCAGAGCTGGAAAGCGAAGGGGATTAAGCAATTAGGAGATTTAATTGAGGGAGGGGCACTAGCCGCATTTTCAGATCTAGTTGTTAGATATGGACTTCGCCAAAATGAATTTTTTAAGTATTTACAAATTCGGGACTTCTTGTTTAAGCATCATTTGGTGGAGAGAATAACTATGATTTCGTTAGTAGAGGCGATCAGACGAAGGGCTAGAATAGCGGTATTATATGAGATATTAATGGAAACTCAGCAGGACGATATGGCTATACAAGACAGGAAATGGTGCGATAGGCTAGGACAGGAAGGTATATACATGCAGCAATCGATTGATATGGTAGGAAGAATCTTATTCTCTGCTAATTTGAAAGCCCAGCACTTCAAGACGATATTTAATTTGTATCATACACCAGAGCAGATGATGAAGTGGGGAGGCTCGAATGACGGGAAGTGTTTTAGATGTAGCAAGGAGAGAGCAGATATTGTGCATATATTCTACGATTGCACTTCTCTTTCGCAATTAAAATTACAAATCAACCTGTTCTTATCTGGCATCACAGGGACGCAAATTTATATAACGAGGGATGTAATGCTTTTAGGTGTGGGTGATAGTGTTAGGACTGGTCAACCGGCATTTAAGTTTAGATATATTATTTTTATTGCAGCGGCGGTTGCGCGCTTATATGTAGCCTCAGCTTGGCTACAGCAAGATGCCCCTTCGTTTGAAATGTGGCGGGCCACATTTTTTAACATTTTTAATTTAGAAACTAGCTTTTGTTCTCTTAAATCAATGAGATGGAAAAAACTGGCCACTCAGATTTGGGCCCCTATGATTGAACACTTGAACTAATTGTATAACTGTGTTATATTTGTATAAATGCTGATAATCTTTGGCTGTGTTTTCCTTTCGGGTTTATATGAAATATTATTGTTTTTGTGGTCAAAACAGCTAAATAATATAATATGTTTGAAATATTAAATGCTATGAATTGAACAATAAAAATAAAATAAAAATATATATATATATGTGTAGATATATATATGTGTGTGTATGTATATATATGCATATATGTGTGTGTATGGATATATATATGTTTTGGTTCCACAATGTGATTCGAAATGGCAGCGCACACAACAGCGGGTGCAGGCGTGGGGGCCGAATCCAAGCCCCCAATTCATATTTAATACAAAAAGACCCCGCACTCTGGAATCTGATATTTCAGGTTTTAATTGCGCTTTTAACGCTCAACCAATGCGTTTCAGCCTCACAGGGCCTTTGTCACGGTTAGTGAGTCTTTTTTCCAATGCACTTTTTATACATCCCACTCAACCTGTTATGTGGCATTGTGGGTAATGTAGTGCAATTGATCTTGATAACTTTATTTACAATTATTTACAAACAGTGGAACTTTTGACTGTTGATGGTTAGTATTTCGGCAGTTCATTACTACAACCAGGATTTGAAATCAGTATAGTACTGTGTTCTTGAGGATTCAGTAGTTTTTTGTAGTACCACTACTGTATTTTGATATTATCTGTATTATTATTTTCTTGTTCCGCAGTTCGGGTATAGTACCCATATTTTCTTACAAGAATAGGGGATTTCTTTCCTCTTGGTTCCACAAATTAAGCACTCTTGAATCACTTTAATTAGATGATTTCCTGATACAGTATCTTCTGCATCTTTCTCCTTTGAGCAGTTCCGCTTCATCCTTATGAATTTTCCATAGGGAATGCTCTCCAATAGTGGTCTAGGATGAAAACTAGTGCCATGTAGGATACTGTTTGTCGCCGTTTCTTTCCTGAACAATGTTGAATGAATTTGGTCATCCTCTACATATATCCATGTGTCTAGAAAGGCAATCTCTTTTTTACTGGTTGTACATGTGAAGGAGAGACCTATGCTGTTTTGGGTCAGTTTATGAAAATATGTCTTAAACTCTTCTTCTGTTCCAATCCATATTATAAAGAGGTAATCGATGTATCGGACCCACAGGATCACCTTTTCTAGTTCCATCTGATTTTCTGGGCCCCATGCTATTGTCTTCTCCCACCATCCCATTGTGATGTTAGCATAGTTGGGTGAAAAAGAAATGCCCATGGCAGTCCCACATTGTTGTTTGAATAATTCATGATTGAAAAGAAAGACATTGTTTGTTAGACATGTTTGTATCATCGATAACAACATTTGAGTATGTCCCAATTCAGATATTTTTTGTTGCCTCAAGAAGTATTTGCATGCTTCTAGACCGATTTCATGTTGGATCGATGTATACAGGGAAACTACGTCTATTGTCGCCAGTATGTAGTTTGTATTCCAACAAATCCCTGTTAGTGCCCTCAAGAAGTCCCCTGTGTCTCTGATGTATGAGCTAAGGCTTCGAGCTATCGGTGCCAAATACTGATCAACATATTTTGACATATTTTCATACAAAGAGTTGCATTAGGACACTATCGGTCTACCCGGAGGATTCACCAAGGTTTTATGAATCTTTGGTAAAAAGTATATTGTTGGAATCGTTGGAAAGTCTTTAGTGAGAAATTGAACTTCATCGTTCTTTAATAAGTTTGCTCTATGCCAATCTTGTACTTTCTGATTCAGATGCATTGTCATTTCATTGATTGGATTGTTTCGAAGTTTGCAATATTTGGTGGTGTCATTCAATTGCCTCTGTGCCTCTTTGATGTAGTCTTTTGAGTCCATCACTACTGTGTTTCCACCCTTGTCCGCGGGTTTAATTGTTATGTCTTGATTTTCCATTAGTTTTTTCAGTGCCTCTCGTTCACCATAACTTAAGTTCTCTTTTTTGTTTTGATGTCTTGTTTTTGGCATTTTTTCCAATTCTTTTATTACTGCTTCCGCAAAGAGATCAAATGTGTTACCGGGTGCTAGGGATGGACAATATTTGTACTTCTTTTTCAAGCTACTCGCAGTATGTTTATCAGTCTCTATTGCTAGTTTTCGCAGGATCTCTTCCTCTGTCATGTCCTCCTCTCTCAGATTAAACATTAGATCAAACATGTTTTTTAGGTCCGGTATTTGATCAATACTCAAGTTTCATCCTGATTTGGAATTTCGTTGTCATTTTGTTCCAGTGGCGTCATATTTTTATTGGCGTGTGTCTTTGTCAGTTTTTTTTTCCTTATGTATTTGTATAGGTTGATTCTTGTCTGAGTGTAGTCATAGTGACTCTCCGGACAGAAGGAAAGTCCCTTGTTAAGTAGTGATGTTTCGTCATTTGTTAATGTGTGTTGGGACAGGTTAACAATTAAATTAGTTTGTTCTATTTTCTTTTGTTCAGGTTGCGTAGTGGGTATTGTTTTCTTTCGTTTGGACCGTCTTGTTTTTCTAGTGCTCTTGTGGTGTCTGCATCCACCTTTCCACGGCCTCTGTTTGTACCTCTTCCCTGTCCTCTTCCTCTTGTTAGCATCTGATCTATGTGCATCAATCGCATTTCTTCTTAAAAAAGTTGTCTTTGGGGGTAAATTTACTCCACTTGCTCCCTCTCCCTCACTTATATCTGACTCACTCGTTACTTCGCCTCTTGTTGTAGTGATGTTAGCTGAATAGTTCCTTTTAAGTGTATTGAATCTTTTGGCAAGATCCTTCCCTGTTTGTAATCATATTTGTCTCTCTTGAATTTTCTTTGTTTTCGTTCTTGTATTTCCACCTCGTATCTTTCCAGGCATGCTTCCATTTCCTTCCTCATTTTCGTCGTTTTCTCTGTTAGTTTGAGCATTGATTTTTTCTTCCATGTCCCCTATATTTATAGTTAGTTTATCCAAATCAATCCTTGCATGCTTAATTAGTATTTTCATCATATTCAGTGAGCACTGTGTTGTTTTGACCCCATTCTTCCAATAACTCCATTTTGGTATCCGGATGTGTAGGGATTGTAAAGATACGCAGTCCTCTTGGGATCCGGTTCACTTCTATATATTTTTCCAATGCTGTGGCTTCCCAGCTTTTGTTTATTTCTGTTTTATATATTCGCTCTACTTGCAGGAATAATTGTTTCAAAGAAAGCTCTTGATCCCCTTGTCTATTGTATTCTGTCACTTGGTTTTCCCCTGTTTCTAATCCTGGTTGAAACAGTGTAGCTGCTTTGGAGGCTCTCCTCGCTTTGCATGCTTCCATTTTATTAAGGTTTTGCCTTTGATACAAACAGTCTGCTTAACTCACTGAGATGTTACTGTCAGGGGTTGCCCTTAGTTTCCTCTCAAATATTCTGATTATCAGATTCTAGCCGTTTAGCCTTGTAAGTCAGCCGTATTGTTTACGTGCCTGACTGTAATTGTTCACAGCGAACTCCGGCCGCTTCGTGGTTTACACTCTCTATGTTTATGAATTCACTCACCTCCAGGGAGACTCCCGTGTCGATGACGTCCTCCGACTCCGTCTTCTGGCGCTCTACCGGTGAGGCGATTCCGTTCTCCAAGAGTTGCTTCATGCTCACACGGGCGCCGCTGACTCATAGACTTTGGTTTCACAATGTGATTCGAAATGGCAGCGCGCACACCAGCGGGTGCAGGCGTGGGGGCCGAATCCAAGCCCCAAACTCAATGTTAATACAAAAAGACGCCGCACTCTGGAATCTGATATTTCAGGTTTTAATTGCGCTTGTAACGCTCAACCAACGTGTTTCAGCCTCACAGGGCCTTTGTCACGGTCAGGGAGTCTTTTTTTCCAATGCACTTTTTATACATCTCACTCAACCTGTTATGTGGCATTGTGGGCAATGTAGTGCAATTTATCTTGATAACTTTATTTACAATTATTTACAAACAATGGAACTTTTGACTGTTGATGGTTAGTATTTTCGGCAGTCCATTACTACAACCAGGATTTGCAATCAGTATAGTACTGTGTTCTTGAGGATTCAGTAGATTTATGTAGTACCACTACTGTATTTTCATATTATCTGTATTGTTATTTTCTTGTTCTGCAGTGAATCCTCAAGAACACTCACCCATATATTCACTGAGACACCTAATCACTCACTTATACAGTCAGTCACAAACCCACTGAATCATCCATACAGGCACTCATACAGCCACTGATTCATCAATACATCTATATTTAACACTCATAAACATATTAAAAACACTCACAGTCACTGGATGATGTCATCAGTGACATCATTTGAGATGTCATCAATGATTTCATCAGTGATGTCACTGACCATGTCATGAGTGATGTAATATGTGAGGTCATAAGCAATGCATTGCGGGGGTGCGAGTTATAGTTAGCTCAGCTAACTATAACTGCTGAATTTCTTTGGTTTGGTACGAGTGAAATATAAGCCAAACTATAACGCCCCTGTAACCTTTGTTTTTTTCAGTGAATTTCTAAGGTTTTTTAAATGCTAAATCCTCACTATAGCATCCCTGTAACCTTTCGTTTTTTCAGTGAATTTCTACGCTTTTTCAAATTCTATTTCCCAACTATAATGTCCATGTAGCCTATGATTATTTTATTGAATTTTTAAGGTTTTTAAATTGTATATTATATCTAAAATGGCTCTACAAGGGGTATTTTTATAAGCTTGTATTTTCTTCAGTGGATTGTTTCTTTGCATTTTTTATATTTGCAACGCCGTCGCGATCCCCAAGGACATGTCGCGAAAACGGAAAACAAAAGCAGACATTCAATGGCCACCAACACATCCAAAAATAATATGTAAAAAAATCCATTATGAACATTTCCCTACTCATATTACTATATACATACTTCTTTCAAAGCATGTTTAAACTGATATTTTTCTACTAAGTTTCTTTAAAAACCGTCTTTTAGACCTATTTTTCATTTTCGCGGTTATTCGAAATGTCACAATGATGTCTTTAACCGCAACGATCGCGCCTTTTCCATAAAGTGAAAACGCATATATCCACACATATTACAGTATTTTACACACTAGGGGTTTCTTACAGTATTCTCTAAAATCATGTTTTTCTAGAGAGTTTATATAAAAACCATCTCTAAAACCTATTTTATCTTTTCGGGGTGACTCCGGAGACCGCGATGACGTCGAAAATCGCGGTCCCCCTGGACACGTCGCCTAAACGGAAAACAAAAGCAGACATTCAATGGATACCAACACATCCAAAAATAATATGTAATAAAATCCATTCTGAACATTGCCCTACTCATATTACTATATACATACTTCTTTCAAAGTATTTTTAAACTCGTATTTTTGTACTAAGTTTCTTTATAAACTATCTTTCAGATCTATTTTCCATTTTCGCAGTTATTCGGGACGTCGCGATGACGTCGTTAACCGCGGTGATCGCGCCTTTTTCATAAAGTGGAAAACACATATATGCACACATAATACAGGATTTTACACACTACAGGTTTATTACTGTACACTTCAAACTCATGGTTTTCTAGTGTTTTTCTAGAACAACCATCTCTAAGACCTATTTTCAGTTTTCGCGGTGAAGCCGGAGATCTAGATGACGTCGGTAATCGTGATCCCTGCGGTTACGTCGCGAAAGCAGAAAGCAAAAGCAGGAATTAAATAGCCACCACCACATGAAAAAATTATAACTATATAATTAATTCTAACCATCACAGTAGATAACTCACTATATAAATAACTCTATAAAAACATTTATCAATATCTCAATATCTCTATAACAATGCATATTAATGATTCATGGATTTATTTTTTTATATTTTCACCAATATTCGCGATGACGTTGATAGCAGCAATGTGTCCGCGATGGTACACTAGGGGTCGGCGCTGGCGGACACGGCGTTGCCACGAATATTGCGCGCGATTCAAAAAATCAGTTTTGGACACATAACTTGTGTCACTAACACCCCCATTTCTCAAGCATGGGATCAGAGTATCTCCACCCTGACCCCTTATGTGGGCTTTCACATAGATTTTCAGCCCCGGGAACCTTTCCCGATAGATAAAATGGTGGCCGCAACTTTCTATTCAGATTGCGTCCAGCCACTCAGAGCATTCCCGTTGGCGCGTGCATTTGCGATTAATCAGGAAACCACCGCGAAATATCAGCGGCCAGAGATATCACTATAATTTTAAACTTACATTTCTAAACAACTACTGAACAGATTTACACTAAATAAGCAAAAGGCACTTCCTTGAACCGCCATCTACCACCCGGCCAAATTTGGTGTAAGTCTGTTCAGCTGTTCGGGCTGTAGGTGTGGCTAAAGGTTCCTATGGGAATTAACATTACAAACGCAACCTTATTTTGCACCCCAAATTCTCGGTCCCCACTGCACGGATCACCTCCAAACTTTCCATAACAATACTACGCACTGTGACATTTTTGGGGGGAAATTTCATGCAGATTGGTCAAATGACGCCAAAGTCATAGCCAATTCGTAAAAAAGGTTTTCCTATGGTAACTAGGTCCTAACTATAACTACCTACTGGCGACTGCCAGTAGGTAGGTATGGAGGGAGGGAGAGAGAGGGAGAGGGAAATGGAGAGGGAGGGAGATGGAGGGAGGGAGAGAGGGAGAGAGAGAGGGAGGGAGAGAGAGAGAATGAATATATATATTCATATTCACATGCAGTCGCCAGTATGTAGTTATAGTTAGGATCAAAGTTTCTATAGGAAAAGCATTTTTTATTTTGCCAATAACTTTGGCGCCGTTTGTTGAATTATCATGAATTTTTCACAAAACTTCACCTTTTTGATTCAGCTGCTGTGTTGGAAGTTTCGGGGTGATCTGTCAAGCGGGTCAATAAAAAGGGGGTCTCAAAACACCTTTCCCCCATGTTATGTCTTTGGGGATTTTTCATTTTTTAACACAACTACAGCCCGAACCGTTTTACAGAATTATAACAAATTTGGCAGAAAGCTAGATGTTGGTCGAGAAAGCGTTCTTTTTGTGATTTGGTGTAAATCTGTTCAGTAGTTTCAAAGATATTTAAGTTTAAAAGATATAGATATCTGGGATCCCAACAGCCTACTGAAACCCTACTGAAATTTGATTGGCTGCCAACACTTCAACCAGGAAGTGTTGGCAGCCATCTTGGGACTCGGCTAAACTGAGTCGCACATAAAATGTAAAAAATAAAAAAAAGGGGGCAGGGTAGAAACACCCTGACCCCCTAATCCTTCCCCCGGGCAAAAAAAAGCCTTTTTTTTAATTTGCGGCAGGATCCGCAGATCCGGCCGGGAAAAAAAATGAAGCACGGACTCCTGCGCTTCGTTTATTATCGCCCCCCCCGGGTGGGCCAGGTCCCGGGGGCATTGTTTTAATAAGGGAGGGTGGTGCACGGGCCCCCCTACTGGGGTTTCTTAAAGTATTAATGCGAGGCAGGACCCCCACCTCCCCGTGGCTTATTTCATTTTAAATGGGGAGGACCTCTCCGACCCCCCCCCCAGCCTGCCCCGGGGACCATCACCTCCCTGGGGCTTTATTGCAATTTGATGCGGGGGGCGCATGGACCCCCGCAAGCCCGGGGACCACCACATCCCCAGGGCAAATTAGAAAATGGGAGGGGGGCCACGTGGCCCCCCTCCTGGAGCCCTAGATGGCCCTGGGGACCGCCCCCCCCCAGGACCGGCTCCTGCAATGTCCTGGGGTGCCACCACTCCCGCCATGCCGTAGCAAACACTGTTTTGCTTCTAGTAAGCGAGAGCAGAAAATGTTCTCACTTGCTAGAAGCGGAGCAGAATTGCTTTTACACACAGGAAGCTGTATGTTAGCAGCTCCTGAAGTGTAAAAGCACTGCTGGCTCCTGCAGGAGGCAGGGAGCCGGCAGGGACCGTGGGGGCCTTGATGCTCCCCCCGCGGTCACCAACCCTTAAAAAGTGGGTGCCCTGGATTGAACCAGGGAAACCACACTACAGGTCGGGCTCCGGGAGAGGGGGTCCCCGGGCCAAAACTGGGTTGGGAGGGGAACCGCGTGCCCCCCCTTCCTTTTTTATAAAAAATAGAAGAAATTAAGGGGAATGGGGTCCCGGGGCCAAAATCGGCCAGGGCAGAGGGGCCGCACACCCCTCCCCCGTTGAAAAAAGGCCAGGCCCCGGGAGATGGGATCTCCAGGGCTGAAAACGGCTTGAAAAATTAAAGAAGAAAAAGCCTCGGCAAGTCGCTAGAGACCACGCCACCTTCCCCACCACTCTGCAAATGCACCTCCTGGTGCACTGCCAGTTGGACGATGAAGTCCCCATTGGCTCCAGAGGGTCCTTGGGGGCCAACAAGCCCTCCTGTTACCTCCAGTAAGTCCCACACAGCGGGATTGCTGAGAGGTCTTTGGAGGCCACGCCCCCTTTCTCCACCCCTCTGCAAACGAGTGGTGGAAAAAGAGGGCGTGACCCGAGACCTTTAAGCAATCACGCTGTGTGGCACTTACTGGAGGTAACAGGAGGAGTTGTTGGCCCCTAAGGATGTCCTTGTGGGCCAACTACCCCTCCTGTTACCTTCAGTAAGTCCCACACAGCGGGATTGCTGAGAGGTGTTCGTGGCCCGTCCCCTTTCTCTACCACTCTACAAACACGTCTCCTGGCGCACTGCTAGTTGGGGGATGAAGTCCCCTCGGCTGCTGAGGATCCTTGGGCCCGAACAACCCCTCCTTTTACCTCCAGCAAGTCCTACACAGCTGGATTGCTAAGAGGTCTTCGAGGTCACACCCTATATATTATCCATCAAATTATGAATAATGCCTCACTCTTGAAAGGAACGTTTCTTTTCAATTTATTTAGTCGGTACAAATATCACCATATCACCACCACCGATGCGTTTCAACCAAACTGTTCCTGCTCACATACGTATATATGTGTATCTATGTTTATGAATACATATGTATATTCACTGAAAAAACCAAATGTAACAGGGACGTTATAGTCGGGAAATAGAATTAAAAAGAAACCTTCAAAATTCACTAAGAAAAACAAAGGTTACAGGGACGTTATAGTTAGGCTCACATTTCACTTGTACAAAACCAGAGAAATTCAGCAGTTATAGTTATCTAAGCTAACTATAACTTACTCCCCTGGAACGCACTGCTTATGACCTCACATATTACATCACTCATGAAATGGTCAATGACATCACTGATGATATCACTAATGACATCTCAAATGACATCACTGGTGACATCATCCAGGGCGTGTAAGTTTTTCTAAGAGTTTATGTTTGTTAAACATTTATAATAAGCTCAGGTAACTATAACTGCTGAATTTCTCTTGATTTATACAAGTGAAATGTGAGGTGAGCCCAACTATAACGTCCCTGTAACCTTTGCTTTTTCAAGTGAATTTTTAAGGTTTTTTAAACTCTATTTCCTAACTATAACGTCCCTGTAACCTTTGCTTTTTTTCAGTGAAAATATTTATATGTTGGGTGAGGGAATGGAGGGCATCCCAAAGGGGCAGATGCTTCCCCCAGCACTTTAAAAAGTACCTCACTTTTTCTCACAGAATTCCTGCCCTGAAATTTGGATCTCTGGATCTGCAAATTCGAGAGTAGACGCGTGAATTTTTGGCAAGACTAGATATTCACAGACCAACTATGCATGGAAAAGACCATGTGAAGTAAGTACTGTTGACTCCAGGGCTACCGGGTCCTGGGCCCAGAGCCTCCGTGCACAGTCACAGTACTGTGAACCCAAACCTTGTCCCCTGAAGATATGGAGGGGTTTGGCTGCGCTCATCACATTTCAATGCATCTCAAACAAGCTCTCAGGCCAAATCTCAATCTAACCACTAGACCATATTATGACCATTAGTTTGTCACTGCACCAACTCTCAACCGCTGCATCTCACGCACTAGACCAACTCTCAACATAACCACTAGATTGCATCTAAAGCCAACTACTGCACTACTCCTACTCCTCAACGTAACCACTAAAACTTCTCTCACCTTATCCAGTGGCTCACATCTTGATTAACCACAAAAACGCACCTTAACATAACCATTATGCCAGTTCTCAACTTAACCACTAGACATCACATTGGTATAAGCACTAGACTACATCTCAGCCTAACATACTACATCTCAACCAACAAACCGCCTTGCAGCTTAACCAATAGATCATAGGCCTGATTTGCAAAGGTAAACTTACACTTTTGTGTAAGTTTAAGACTGCTTGCTACTCTCAAAGGTAATGTACTAGTTGTATCTTTGACTGCAGAGTCTCCATATATAAAATGATAGGACTGTCTTATCTTTTTATGTGTGGAGACTCTGCAGTCATACAGATACTATGAGTAAAATAACTTTGTGAATAGCAAACAATCTTAAACTTACACAAAAGTGTGTTTACCTTTGCGAATCAGGCCCCATGTGTCAAAATAACAACTAAACCAAATCTCAACTCAGCCACTAGATGATATCTCAGTCATGTTCATGATATAGGCTGAATCCCTCTGTTGCCTTTTTCAAAAAGGAAGTTAAAAAGATATTGATGAAGAAACTTCTGCCTTAGAACCCTAGCTTCCAATGCTCTTGAGGACTCGCTGGTTTCTATGAGACTGTTATGATTGTATGTTGTTTTGTTGGTTTGCTGTTACTTCCTCATACCTTTCATGATTGCTAAATTGCCAAGCTCTCTGATACCCCCTGTGGTCATGTTCGGGCTATATAAAACCTTTTAAATAAATAAATACCCACTTGAATTCCCCTTAACACAACTACTAGTCCACCTTAACCATTAGCCGGCATCTAAACATACCCACTCAATTAACTGCTAGATGACATCTCCACATAACTACTAGACCACGTCTTACCTCTTCTGTATGCAAAGGTTACTGCCTTCTGGATAGTCAGTTCCATGGGTATCATCTTCAGCGGGTTTCTAAATTCTGACTCTGGCAATGTCGAGAGGTTCCTGTACTGCTGACCATGGCATGCGCCTTGCACTGCTTGCGTAAAGATATCCTCTAATGAATTATTAAAGTCAGTAAACTACTTCTGACTGGTATACTCTGGAATCAAAGACTTGTTTTGTATCTGAAAACTAGACCTGCAGATCTGTTGAAATTTGTGTTCCATTTCAGAGAAACCAGGCACACTCGGCATAAACTAGTAGAATGATAGTGTATTGATATGGGTGATACGCCAAAGATACCGCTTAATCGCACCTAGTCATGAAATCATCTTTCGCTTTAAGTGTTGAGATCAATGTTTTCTCTTCCACAGGCAAAACTCCTCGCTCATCAGCTGAAAGCAACACACCTGAGACGCCAGGACTTCCTTGAGAGCGACACATCTCCATTGGCTGCAGAGGCTGCTGATTATATAGATGATGGCCAGGTATGGATTGACGTGTACCTACCTCCACGCTCATAACAGGCTGAACTTGTTGAACAAAACAAGCTTAGTTATACACGTGGAAAACATAATAGACAGATCTTTAAATCCCTACATACCTCATCGTTTCAGTTCTTCCTCCTCATGTACCATATCACTGGCCCATCAGAATCAGAGTCACTGTTCCTTGAAGTGTCCCCAATCAAAAACAAACTCTTCACCATCCTTTTCTTTTCTTTTTACGTATATTGTGATAACTTAATATATAAGCCTAATCTATCCAGGAAACTCTATCCATCCAACCTCAACATGTGTATAGTAGAGAAACTAAGTTGACAAGAAAATGACCCATGTAAAGAAATGCCCATGTACTATTCCTTGACAACCTTGATAACCATCAAAAGTTTGCAGATACTGTGTCAACCTCAAAACAAAAACAAGACATTGTCTATGAACACCAGCTATTTGACTGCTTCCCCACTGAATGCTGTCCGAGCTTGTTGCACTGGTATCTCCAGCGTGCACCTGGAATCATTTTCCATACACCACGATTGTTTCCAAGCTCCAATCCTGTAGAATCTCCCATCCGTTGAGACCATATCATGCGTTCAGGTCCCTATGTTCTTGCCCTGTTTAATGTCTTTGAACTTGCCCCTAGTTTGATACACTGATCTCAACTTTGGAGGCTTTTTCGCGACTTGACAAGCACCTCAGAGTAAAAGCTGTGTTCATCACTTGGATCGAATAAAGGACTGATTCACTTCTGACCTCCCCAAGACTCGACTAGCACACCTCAAAGTACAACCATGGTCATCTCATGGATCGAATAAAGCAGTGCGTAACTTAGAGGCATCGCCAAGACTCAACTAGTACACCTCAAAGTACAACCATGATCATCACATGGATCGAATAAAGGATGCTTAACTCAAAGGCATCTCCAAGACTCAACTAGCGCACCTCAAAATACAACCATGGTCATCACATGGATCGAATAAAGGACCTCTTTATTCACAGGCCTCCACAACACTTGACTCGTACCCTACAAACTACAATCTTTGGTCATGGTACTGATAGAATAAAAGACTTCTTTACTCACAGGCCTCCCGAAGAATGAAATAGCACACTTAGCTAGCACCCCTCAAAGTACAGGCTGTGGTCATCTCAGGGATCGAAGAAAGGAACGCGTTACTTCCCAAGACTCGTCAGGCACCGCTCGGAGTCTCAACTGTGCTGCCACGCTTATAGGAAGAGCTAGAAAACGTTATCCTGAGTCATATCCCATCAATTCTTGGTTCAGACTGGCGACCCTTAGAAGCACGCAGCTCGTACAAGATCACTGCTCCAGGAGAGTAGCCAGTGTGTCATGGGACCTAGTGCAAGAAAGGAGATTGGCTCCATAGAATAGCTACCCTTAGAGGCACACAGCACATACAAGGTCGCTTCACCAGGAGCATAGCCAGTGTGCCATGGGCCCTAGCGCAAGGAAGGAGATGGGCTCATGAGACTGGCGACCCTTAGAAGCACACAGCTCGTACAAGGTCACCGCACCATGAATGTACCAGCGTGTCATATGCCCTAGCACAAGGAGGACGATGGGCTCAATAGAGTAGCTACCCTTAGAAGAACGGAACTCGTACTACGTCACTGCATAAGGAGTGTAGCCAGTGTGTCATGGGCCCTAGCGCAAGGAAAGAGAAGGGCTCAATAGAGAGCGAACCTTAGAGGCACACAGCACATACACGGTTACTTCAAGAGGAGCGTAGCCAGTGTGCCATGGACCCTAGCGCAAGGAAGGAGATGGGCTCAATGGACTAGCGACCCTTAGAAGCACAAAGCTTGTACTACGTCACTGTACCAGGAGTGTAGCCAGTGTGCCATCAATCAACCAATCAGGGTTGGCGCATCTACTCACCCGTGAGGGTCTCAAGGCGCTGGGGGGGAAGGGGCGGCTCAGTTGAGTGCTGGGGTCATCCGAACAGCCAGGTCTTGAGGTCCTTTCTGAACTGGGGCGGTGTGGGGGCTTGTCGGAGGTGGAAGGGGAGGTCGTTCCAGCCTTGGCTGCGAGGTAGAAGGATTTACCTCCTGTTCTGGTCTTGTATATGCATGGGACGGAGGCCAGAGTGAGGTCGGCTGATCGAAGGTGTCTTTTGGGTGCGTGGAAGGAGAGACGATTGCTCAGGAAATTGGTCTGTTTGAAGGGCCTTGTATGCATGGGTGAGGAGTTTGAAGGTTATTCTTCTTTCGACTGGTAGCCAGTGGAGATCTCGGAGGTGTTGGGTGATGTGACTGCGACGGGGGATGCCGAGGATCAGTCTGGCTGTGGCATTTTGGACGGTCTGGAGTTTGCGAAGGAGTTTTTTGTTGATTCTGGCGCAGAGGGCATTGCCATAGTCCAGTCTGCTGCTGATGAGAGCGTGCATGACAGTTTTTCTGGATTCGGATGGGATCCATATGAACATCTTTTGAAGCATGCAGAGGGTGTTGAAGCAGGTCGAGAATATGGCATTGATCTGGTGGTTCATTGTGAGCGATGAGTCTAGTATGATGCTGAGGTTTTGTGCGTGGTCCGTCGGGGTGGGGGGATTTCCGAGGGCAGGGGGCTACCAGGAGTCGGCCCATGCGGAGGGGGTGGAGCCAAGGATAAGGACTTCTGTTTTCTCTGAGTTGAGTTTCAGGCAGATGTTCTTCATCCAGGTGGCACAACTTTCATCCCTTCTTGGAAGTTTTGTTTGGTGATGTTGGGTTCATTGGTGAGGGAGAGGATGAGCTCGGTGTCGTTGGCATAGGAAACGATGTTGAGCCCGTGGTTCCTGGCGATGGTTGCGATAGGGGCCATGTAGACGTTGAAGAGAATGGGACTGAGGGAGGATCCCTGGGGCACACCACAGTTGGTCTCTTTCGGTTCCGAGAGGTACGGAGAGTCTGACCGGCTGAGTTCTGCCGGTGAGGAATGAGCAGTCGAGGGCTTTGCCACGGATGCCGGCATCATGGAGTCTGGTGGCTAGGGTGTGGTAGGAGATGGTATTGAAGGCAGCCGAGAGGTCCAGGATGATGAGGGCTGCTGTTTTGCCCTGGTCGAGGAGGAGGCTGATGTTGTCGGTGGCGGCGAGTAGGGCAGTCTCTGTGCTGTGGTTGCTGCGGAATCCAGATTGGGAGATGTCCAGGACGTTGTTAGCTTTCATGAAGTTTGCTAGCTGGATGTTGATGGCCTTTTCAATGCCATGGGCCCTAGCGCATAACATAACATAACAACATAACATGTGTATTTGTAAAGCGCACGTTCACCACTACGGGTATCTTGGCGCTGAATAACAGATGTTTGTTGTTACCCAACTCAATGGTACTCATTTTATCGACCTCAGATGGATGAAAGGCTGAGTGGACCCGCCGGGATTTGAACCTGTGACCATGAGGTCAAACACAGGCCCCTGCAGTAGACGCATTAGTCCACTGAGCCACCAGACCCGGCAAGGAAGGAGATAGCCTCAATAAACTGGGTAGCCTTAGAAGCACGCAGCACGTACTACGTCACTGCACCAGGAGTGTAGCTAGTGTGTCATGGGCCCTAGCGCAAGGAAGGAGATGGGCTGATTAGACTGGGTACCCTTAGAAGCGTGCAGCACGTAGTACGTCACTGCACCAGGAGTGTAGCCAATGTGTCATGGGCCCTAGTGCAAGGAAGGAGATGGGCTGATTAGACTGGGTACACTTAGAAGCACGGAGCTCATACTACGTCACTGCACCAGGAGCGTAGCCAGTGCTTCATGGGCCTTAGCTCAAGGAAGGAAAGGGGTTCCTTAGACTGGGTACCCTTAAAGGCACGCAGCACGTACTACGTCACTGCACCAGGAGTGTAGCCAGTGTGCCATTGGTCCTGGCGCAATGAAGGACATGGGCTCAATAGACTAGTGACCCTTAGCGGCACGCAGCATGTACACGGTCATTGCACCAGCAGCGTAGCCAGTGTGCCATTGGCCCTGGCGCAAGGAAGGACATGGGCTCAATAGACTAGTGACCCTTGGAGGCACGCAGCATGTACATGGTCATTGCACCAGCAGCGTAGCCAGTGTGCCATGGGCCCTGGTGCAAGGAAGAACATGGGCTCAATAGACTAGTGATCCTTGGAGGCACGCAGCATGTACACGGTCATTGCACCAGCAGCGTAGCCAGTGTGCCATGGGCCCTGGTGGAAGGAAGGACATGGGCTCAATAGACTAGTGACCCTTGGAGGTACGCAGCATGTACACGGTCATTGCACCAGCAGCGTAGCCAGTGTGCCATGGGCCCAGGCGCAATGAAGGACATGGGCTCAATAGACTGGCGACCCTAGCGGCACACAGCATGTACACGGTCATTGCACCAGGAGCGTAGCCAGTGTGCCATGGGCCCTGGCGCAAGGAAGGACATGGGCTCAATAGACAGGCAACCCTTAGCGACACACAGCATGTACACTTTCATTGCACCAGGAGCGTAGCCAGTGTGCCATGGGCCCTGGCGCAAGGAAGGACATGAGCTCAATAGACTGGCGACCCTTAGCGGCACACAACATGTACATGCTCATTGCACCATGAGCGTAGCCAGTGTGCCATGGGCCCTGGCGCAAGGAAGGACATCGGCTCAATAGACTGGCGACCCTTAGCGGCACACATCATGTACACGGTCATTGCACCTGGAGCGTAGCCAGTGTGCCATGGGCCCTGCCGCAAGGAAGGACATGGGCTCAATAGACTGGCGACCCTTAGCGGCACACAGCATGTACACTGTCATTGCACCAGGAGCGTAGCCAGTGTGCCATGGGCCATGGCGCAATGAAGGACATGGGCTCAATAGACTGGCGACCCTTAGCGGCACACAGCATGTACACTGTCATTGCACCAGGAGCGTAGCCAGTGTGCCATGGGCCATGGCGCAATGAAGGACATGGGCTCAATAGACTGGCGACCCTTAGCGGCACACAAGCATGTACACGGTCATTGCACCAGGAGCGTAGCCAGTGTGCCATGGGCCCTGGCGCAGGGAAGGACATGGGCTCAATAGACTGACGACCCTTAGCGGTACGCAGCATGTACACGGTCATTGCACCAGGAGCGTAGCCAGTGTGCCATGGGCCCTGGCGCAAGGAAGGACATGGGCTCAATAGACTAGTGACCCTTGGAGGCACGCAGCATGTACACGGTCATTGCACCAGCAGCGTAGCCAGTGTGCCATGGGCCCTGGTGCAAGGAAGGACATGGGCTCAATAGACTAGTGACCCTTGGAGGCACGCAGCATGTACACGGCCATTGCACCAGCAGCGTAGCCAGTGTGCCATGGGCCCTGGTGCAAGGAAGGACATGGGCTCAATAGACTAGTGACCCTTGGAGGCACGCAGCATGTACACGGCCATTGCACCAGCAGCGTAGCCAGTGTGCCATGGGCCCTGGTGCAAGGAAGGACATGGGCTCAATAGACTAGTGACCCTTGGAGGCATGCAGCAAGTACACGGTCATTGCACCAGCAGCGTAGCCAGTGTGCCACGGGCCCTGGTGCAAGGAAGGACATGGGCTCAATAGACTAGTGACCCTTGGAGGCACGCAGCATGTACACGGTCATTGCACCAGGAGGGTCTCCTGGCCGCTGTTTGAATTATAAAATATACCGATGATCAGAGTTCAGGGGCCCCTCAGGACTAAGTGCCCCGGTGCCACTGCACCTGCTGCACCAATGGAAGACACGCCCCTGACCTGCACCATCTGCATTCGGGCACCACACACACCCGGACATCCAAACCCACCTTGCCTGGTGAAAGGCGCTACCACTTGAGATTCCCACATTTAGGAAAACGTTGGGTTCTTTCTCGGGCAACACTCCTAAAATGTGGGACTTTCTTCCAAACCGAACTGCTCTTGCTTTTTTTTTTTAATGCAGATTTATATAGCGCGAACTTGACCCGAAGGTATTGGAGCGCTTTACATGAGCACCAGTTGCATTACACGAGGACACATTTATGTTTTTGGTAGGCACGGGGAGATTAAGTGATTTGCCCAGAATCACAGGATGTGGAGTCGACCCCGAGGCTCCATACTTCGTTTCCCAGCTCCAAGGTCGGCAGTCTAGCCGTGAGAACACATCCTCTCCACTTCCAGAATGTAGGGCGAACCCAAAAGAACACCTTAAAAGGCACTCCTCTTCAGACCACACAAATGGGAAAATAAACCGGATCTGTACATATTTTAATTGTGAGGCCAGTGTTTTTTTAAATGATTGCAAACAGCGACTTAATGTATGAAGCCCTATAAATATGTAATGCACCCTTCAGATCTTAAAGCGGTTGAAATATAGGATCATCCGCCCTGCAGGGCCCTGTTCATGGGCCTCCCCCGACCCCGTTGCATCAGCCTCAAGATGTCACGTTGGGGGATCCTGCCCAGGACTCGCGTGTGCGGGGCAGGGGGCATAGTACCAATATCGGCAACCCTCACCAGCCCTCATGCAGCAACATACCGGTAACATAAATAAGCAGACAAGACAACTTTTTTGGTGGAAAAATTTGCTGCAGGTTTATTAGCATACCAACTATGCCAATACAGTGGGTTATCTTACAGGCGATCCAAAGGCAAGCCGCCCCTCACGGCCTACCACCTGATGGGCCAACTTGCATCGTGGTCTTAGCCAATCGGTGCTTAGCGGTTGTGGTGAGGGGATAGCCCCTCCCACTTCCGGTGAACCGTCGGTCCACCCCCTTACTCACGCCCCCCCTACGAGGGGCGGAGCGTTCAAGCGACCCCCGGTTGTACAGGTTTCCAACCGCCTGTAGGACAGACGGGGCGCCGTCGCACCTCAGGGTCCACCGCAAAGACTTCCTGGGGATATTAGGCCTCAGCACCCTTTGTGCTCCTGAAGAGGGTACCCCTGAGTACCTTTCCGCCTCTGGATAGCCCTGTAACTCCGCCACAGCCCTGGGTGTGGCGACCGTCACAGCCAGGGCCCCCCACCAAGGCCGGCATTCCTACTTACATCCTGCTGTTTCTAGGGCCTCACCCAAATCCAGCAAGAACTGGTCCATGCCTACTCTGGACAGATGTACCCCATCGTCCTCGAAACACCCTGTGGATTTAGCATGTAGCAACCCATGTCTAATGAAGCCAAATCCCTGCTGCTCGGTGAACTTACGCATAGCGCCATTCACCCTCCTGCGCGCAGCCTCCATTGCCTCCCCTGACCGAGCCCCATGCCATAGGTGCCTAGGGGTGATCTCAGACCACCAAAGTTCACATGTCCCCAACTGGTTGCTCAATTTGCACATTGTGGTTTTCATGTTTTGAAGCAATGTCCTTTTCCACAAGGCAGTCAGGTCATTCCCCCCCAGATGTATCACTAGAATGTTGGGAGGATGGGTGCTCCCCCCCAGACTCTGTTGTAGTTTGCCCAACAACCCATTCCATCGCATGCCTGGGTGCCCCAGCCAAGTTATCTCGGTGTTGAAAAAGCCATGCCTCCACTTCCTGCGTTCAGCCCACTGTGCCAGTCTCAAGACGCCAGAATGGCCAATGGCCCAGACCTTTGTTCCTGGCAAATAAAGAAATGTGATGTTGCAAAACGTTTATTGACACCACAGCACACCAAATATAAAACAGTAAATTACACTCCACAACACACTGGTGGCGGTCCCCAGGACTCCGGTGACTGACACAAAATTAACGTGCGTGGGCTCATGGCCGTATGTATCTTTTGAAACATTGGGATTCCCACCGCCCCACTTGTTTGATACCCTCTGCTGGAAAACCTTCCTTGAATGCTGTTGTTGCTGCCCCTATGCGGAAAGAGTGACTGCAGAAACGCTTGCCCGGGTCTGTGTTGCCTGACAGCGCCAAGCATGCGTGCATAATGTGTTCCACCTGGAACTTGGTCAGCGGAGAGCCATCTGCGTGCAAAAGGAGATACCCTTCCGCTGCCGAGCGCAGGGCCAGATGTGCGGCGAACAGACCCACGGGGCAGTACCTTCCATCGCCCAAACTGTGCAGCCAGAAAACCCTCCCTTCCCCGGACTGGTCCGTCTTAGATCTTCTTAGAGTTATTTTGAGGGAAGCCCCAGAGAGCACCGCATCCTGTATCTTCAAAGCCACCCCGGACCTGTCATGCTTCGAACTAGCCACTAGTTCGCTAATTCTGAGGGCCCCGAAGAAAGCTAGGCTGAAGGTGGCCCCGAATAATGCCGCCTCAAACGCAGAGTTGGTAGCTTTGTGCACCCAGTCTAGCATTCCCTGCAAGGTCTTAAAGTCTATGGGGGACCTGTTGTCCGGTGCCCTCGGTTCGCTCCTGGCCCAACCTTTCAATGCTGCTCTGATCAAGAACGATTTGGTGGGGTCGGACTGGCCCCTCAGTCTAGTGTGGTGACTAATTGCCGCAAGATGGCCTGAAATCCAAGAATGACTCTTCCCATTGTCCTTGGCCCACACTATGAAAGACTGTACTCTGTTGTCTAGAGATGCCCCGCCTTCCTCCCCGGATCCCCCACTGAACAGAATTTGGCAATGCAGGACCTATATCTCTTACTGGTCCTGGGTGCTAAGGACAGCTCCCCCAGCCCCCTCAGTCTGTCTTCCACTTCAGCAGGAACCAGAGGTGTGGTGGGAAAGGGGTCATCTCCTCTCTCGCTCTCGGCCACGCCTCCCGGAACCGGCGCCACTGAAAACGAGAGAGAGCATCAGCCGCTGTGTTCTGTACACCCTGAATGTGTCGCACTCTGCATTCGACGTTATTGTACAGACATGCCCGCACCAACTCCCTCAAGAGGCACAAAACAAGGGGGCAACTCGCTGACTGAGAGTTAATGGCCTGCACTACTGCCAGGTTGTCAGACCAAAAGAGGACCCTCTTAGCCACCAGTACTGCAGGCCACAGGTGAAAAGCTACCACAATCAGAAATAACTCTAACACTGTGATGTTGGCCGTGATCCTCTTCTTGTGCCAAGTGTTGGGCCATTTCTCCGCACACCACTCCCTATCTAGGATGGCCCCGAAACCTTCTCTGCCTGACGCGTCAGTATATAACGCTAGATCAGGGCTGCCTGCCCAAGGGGCCCTCCAAATTACAGAGCTGTTGAAGTTGGCCAGGAACTCCGCCCACATGACCAGGTCCTGTCTCACTCCTTTGCTTAGTTTCACCGTGTGGTGCTTCTTTTTGACTTTGGCAGTAGCCCTGGCTATCCTTCTGGCAAACACCCTACCCGCTGGGATGACCCTGGCCGCAAAGTTCAGTTTCCCAAGGAGACGTTGGATGGTTTCCAAGGTGGCTCTGTCCTGCCCCAAAACTAACTGGATAAGTTGCTCTAGGTCCTGGACTTTGTCTGACGGCAGTCTGGACTCCCCTGCGATGGTATCAAGCTCTATCCCCAGGAAAGTTAAGACCTGCGCCGGGCCCACTATTTTGCCTGACGCCAGGGGGACCCCCAAGTGACTGGCCAACTTCTCGAAGTTCGCAAGGGCCTGATTACAGTCCTGCGTGCCATTACCCCCTATGAATAAGAAATCATCTAGGTAATGGGTCACCCCTTCCACCCCATAGGTCTCCTGGAGGGCCCACTGCAGGAAGCAACTGAACGCCTCAAAATATGCACAGGACACAGCACAACCCATGGTCATGCATTTGTCATAAAAGTACCTGTCCCCCAGCTTGAAACCTAGCAGGTGATGGCTGCTCGGGTGGACTGGCAGCAGGCGAAAGGCAGATTCGATGTCTGCCTTGGCTAACCAGGCCCCTTTGCCCGCCCTCCTGACTAAGTCCAATGCCACGTCCAGAGTACAATACGCCACTGAGCAGGTGCCCTCCTCAAGCCCATGGTTAACTGATGCCCCCTCCGGGTATGAAAGGTGGTGAATTAACCGAAAAGCCCCTGGTTCCTTTTTTGGCACCACTCCCAAGGGCGAGACTACAAAGTTGTCTAACGGGGGTTGCATAAATGGACCTGCCACCCTGCCCAAGGCCCTCTCCTTCTCTACCTTGGCCCGAACTACATCTGGTCGCTCCTTTGCTGATCTCAGGTTGTCGGCCTCCCTGCTGCCCAGGGGACCCACATAGGGGATCTTGAAGCCTTCGCTAAAACCAATCAGCAGCAAGTGGGCGTCCGATTCGTTGGGGTACAGTTTGATGAGGGGCGTGATGTTGGCCAGGCTGACAGGGGAGAGGCCTTTGGCTGAGTGAAAGGGTGCTGGGGAGCTGGCTATAGGAAGAAGGCTCCCGGTTGGATCTGAGTTGTTCGCGGGGACGGGGTGAGGCGCAGGGCCAGGCGATGGTGGGGGGAGGGAGCTTGAAATACTGGTGATCGAATGGCCTCAACTTTGTTGCCCGCCTTTGCTGGCTGGCTGTCGATCCTGCTTTGTATGGCAGGAACACTCTGGGTGGGGCCCGCCACATATGTTGCATGCGTGCAAAAACTTGCACGTCTTTCCCCAGGAGCAGGATCCACTGTTAAAGAGGCGGCATGTCCCCGGGGGAGACCTCCTGAAACCTCCCCTCTGTCTCCCACCCCTGTGTGCTCCCCGAAAAGTCTGCTTGAAGCCCCATGTGCCTGCCTGAAAGGACCCTCTGGACAAAGACTGCCCCCCCCCTGGGCTTTTACCTGGGCGCCTCCGCTCTGCTGCGTGCGGGAGCCCATGTGGTCCATCCACAGCTGAACCACTTTTTGGTCCCACCCCATCTCCGGGCACTGGGACATCTTCCTCCTGAACTCCCTATCATAATTCAGCCAGCCACTTCCCCCACTTCATAGCCTCGTTGTGTATCGTCCTAGAGTACTGCACCAGGCTGGGGCCCAACTCTGGGAATTTCTCCATCGTCACGGCAGCTAATATAGAGAAAGCCTCGAGCCAGTTATCTATATTCTTCTCTGGCCAAGGCTGGTACCTTACTTTTTTGTCATACTCCTTCGCCCCAATTTTCCTGGCGTCCAGGCCCTCCTGACCCAACATGAGTAGTGTAAGAATATATATAAATTCGCGCCTCCAAATTCCTTCTTTGGCTGCTTGGGGCACTTGCCAAGCCAGCGAGCACCGGCCTGACAGCAGCGGGCGGAGGTGACTTGCTGGACCGTTGAGGTGTGTGTAGGGGTCGACGCACTCAGCGAGGGGGCGAGAGGAGACACTGCGCTTGCGGCCGCAATGGTGGTGCCCACAGGTGGCACCGGGCTGGATATTAGGGGGGGTAGTGACACTGGTGCGCTGCTATCTCCCTCTGAAGTGGGGTTTGCAGAACTCAAGGGAGGGCTGGCCCCAACCTTGGCTACCTCCCGGGGTGCGGCAGCAGTGGCCCCCCGCTGCCCTAACGGCTCACAAACACATGTTGACCATACACTCGCAGCCTCTAGCGTGCCCCCTTCCCTTGTGCTACTATTGTTACACAGATGCGCTGGGCTGGGGCCAACAGGACCCGCTTTAAGCTGTGACATAAAACTGTTCATAGTGTCCATGAGCTTGGCAAGCTCGTCCCTAGTGGCGTAGTTACCTGGGGCCGCAGTACTGTCCAGCGGGGTGGGCGGCCCCGGGGGCGGGGGAGCAGCCAGCACAGGAACGACTTCCTTGGGGGTCGGAACTGGTCTGCTTCTGGTTGGCAGCAGCAGATCTGCCGGGAAGTCCCTGATCGTGGCCCTGCGGACCCGCTTGGGCCTAGAGGGGCCTGTCTCAACGCCGGGCTGCTGTTCTGTAGCAAGGGAATCGCTGACGATGCCAGAGTCCTCCAGCTCTGAAGCGTTCATAATGACATTGGCCCACGCCAGGCCTTTGACCTTGGCCATCTCGAAGAAATTCGCCCATTGCGCGTCTTGGGAAGTGCCCGGCATCGAGTCCTCCACCTGGGACCTCTCCGGGAAAAGGGGAGGGGAGCCCTGGCTATCCATGCTGACCTCTGTTGCCACGCGAGCCACCAATCTGAGGAGAAAAGTTTTTGGATGAGCAAAGGGGATTTACTGCGTTGCCTAGGGAGGACCTCTAAGTCCCCTGCTGCTGCAGGCGCTCCGTGCCCCACCTTACCCCTATACTTACTTATCGTGCGGTAGCGGAAGTGGACCTGGGACGAGACGTGCCCAAAGGCCGGTTCAGTGTGTGCTCTGCGTGCGAGGATGAAGGGGGGGGCTAGGGGGAGAAAAGAAGACGTTAGCTGTGACCGTGGTGCGAGGTTCGCGACCCTTCAGTGCGCGCCCTCCTTATGCTCCTGGTGCCCCACCTGTAGGGCCCAGTGCTATCATCCCTGCTCCCAACCGCCGGCGCGAGCCTTGACCCATACCTGCTCCTAATTCCTGCTGTTCATCCCTTTTCGCAGGACCGCCTGCGACGTTGCCTCACTAACGACCGGTTCTGACCTGGAATAGAAAAGAAAGTTTTAATGCGCTCCGGGACGAGCCCTGTGTCCAGGAACCCATCGAACACTGCCGCGTTGCCGCCAGTGACCCATGGTCCCAGTACCTGCTGCGGGCACTTGCGTCGCCATACCCTTCGAGGCAAAGAACGAGATCGCAAAACACAGCCCCTGAAAGTAAACATATGTTAGCCACGCACCTCCATTGTGTACATTCCCACCCTGGTACAGCCTGCGTGTCCCAACACTTGTAGAGACAATAAGGGGCAGACCCGCAGGACGTGCGAACAGGGCGCTGCCTGCGCATCCCTGCAAAGAAACCCAACATTCTGTTGTTGATATTCAGTACAATAAATGCTAGACTTGATTGAAATGCCTGTGTATAGGCAGTGGTTTCCTTGTCTGCTGACGCTGAATTCTGCGGCAGGCCCGCCCCTTTTCCAGATACACCCATTACCTCTGGTAAACGGACTCCAACGTACCACATGTGCGCCAATGTTGACACGCGCCCTAAGCCACTCCACGCCGCTGCAAAGAGAACTTTTAGAGCTGTATGAATACCAATGCGATCAATAATAGCAGTGAATTACCGCAACCCCTGGCGACCAACGCTAGCAGAAGGCTGCAATATCAACACATTCCCTATAAAACACGCTTCTAACCTCACTCAAGTAAATTACCATTTACTACCCCTTTAATTGACAATACTGAAACACCAGGAATAGAACACTTAACCTTGAGAGCGAGAGTCTCGGCGCTCTTTCACTAGGCCACAGGTACTCGAGACAAACATCGCCTCGTCTGCGAACTAGTCTGTGGCCGGCGCAACTGCAAATTTGCCCTCGCAGGCCGCGGTCATTTGCGAGGGAGCCTGGACCCGGCTCCAGTGCTCCCCCGGCGGCGAGGAAGATGCGGGAGGGGCTGCCCTAAAAGATGGCCCCCACGGCCTGGACAGATGCCGGAGGAGTCGGCCTACCACATGGCCCCCGCGCCGGGGACCTGAGCGGGATGAGCCGGCCTTAACGATGACCCCCCCTGCCGTGGTCAGAAGTGGCGGGGGGAGCCGGCGCAGTTTAAAATTGGCCCCCGAGGGCCGGGGTCAGATGCGGCGCCTCCGGGCAGATCAACCCGTGGAAACCACCACCATGCGGGCGAGGGCAGCAGCCAGCACCGGCAACCTCTGCCCATTCAGCGGGCGCGCGTGAAAGCGGCCGTGCCGGCATTTGCCCCCATCGGCCCGCGCCTACCAATTTGCATGACCCGATAGAGCTCTTCCACCGGAGCCAAGCCCCGCCACCCCGTACCTGGGTGGCGGCGCCCTGGGCAAGCTTGATCCCCCTTGCCCCGCTCCCCATGCGTGCCCCCCCACACAAACCCGGGGAGGAAGGGGGTGAGGGGGGCTCGCCGTCCCCGTGCCTCTGCCTCACTGGCCCTCAGGCGAACAACAATCGGGCCCCTCCGCTAGCCCCGGGCAACCTGCGCGGGGGGCCTGGCTAGAGCGATTCTATGGCTCCCTACCTGGGAATCCTTGCGGGTTCGCCACGCCAGGCCCACATGCATTGTGCAAGGAGCGGGCTGCACATAACCCAAACCTCGCCCCCCGCGTGGCCCGTAGCACCCACGTGGGGGGGCAGGGGGCTGCTTCAAACCCGTGACCAGCTCACGGCGTGGGGGGGGGGATAGGCCCTGCCAGGACGAGAGCCGCGACTTAGTCGCGCGGGGTGGTGGGGAGGCCGTGAAAGGAAGGCCCGACCCCCGAGAGCGAGGCCGCGGCATTGCCGCTAGGCCTGCTGCCAGCGGGACCCTAACCCCTCCCGCCCCCCATCCCGCTCCCTAACACCCACGGTCCCGGCAAAAGCGGATTGCCCGGGGGCCAGGCTGGAGCTGGGACAGGGCCCCTCCTGGGCAATGCCAGCGCAGTGGGGCCCCTGCTTGGGTTTGGGCCGGGCAGGAAGGGGGGTTGACAAAGCCCGCATTGCACTAACCTCGTGGTCCGAAGCGACCTTGGCAGCGACCTCGGCAGCAGCACAAACGGCGTCAGTGGTGGGGACAAAGAGGCCGCCAGGTGGGCGGGGGAGGATCTTATACCTCTCCCCTTCCCCCACCTCGGCCGGAAGTGACGAGCGGGACCCAGAAGGGGTCCCCAGACACTAGACTGTCCAGTGTGCCATCCTGTGGCACTAAAGGGGCCGCCCTCTTATGAGGGTCCCCTGCGGGGACGTCGGTCAGCCCACATTGTCCGACTCTCAGCTGAGGGAACATCAGGGAGGGGGAGTCTCGTGATGGTGGTGCTAGCCGCACTCTTGGGGGGGGTCAGGAGGGGAGAAGGGTGATAGGTCACGACCGCTGCGTGGTAGAGGCGAATTTTGATCAGTGGTTTGAATTTGAAAGGTTTGGACAGGAGGGAGGGCCGGGGCAGTGTAGTATAGAGGGAGGCACTGATAGGCCTGAGGTGAGTGTGAGGAGAAAAGATCAGAGGGAGGGGTGACGGACCCGAGGTGAGAGGAGGGAGGGACAGACCAGAGATGAGCGTGAGGAGAGAAGAGAGGGAGTGACGGACAGGCCAGAGGAGGGTGTGAGGAGAAAAGATCAGAGCGAGGAGTGACGGACCCGAGGTGAGGCGGGAGGAACAGGCCAGACGTGAGAGTGAGTAGATGGGAAAACAAGCATTTGCAATGCAATAGGTCTCGCAATGTTAAGAGTTAGAGCTATTGGCTTTGTAAATGAGAACATGGTGCGTAAAGATGGTGATGCAAAAAAAAAGAAAACTGTTACATTTGCCGAGTTTATAATAAGTTGGCATGAAGGGCTAATGGTGATGACAAAGCAGGCTTACCTTCATCTGGTCGCTGCCTCTAGCGCGAGACAAGCGCTACTCCTACTCGCAGATTCTGGTGATTAGGCGCTCCAGAGTCACATGCTTCCTGAAAATCGACATTGCTGAGTGGAACCCGCTGCACACGCACTCCCAGAACACAGCACCAAACGCAAGTTCGTCTAAGGTTTAGTTATGGATGACGAGTGCAGCGGAGACTGCGCGTGAGCAAAAGAGACGCCGTGCGCGTGCAAAAGGAAAATGAAAGTGAAAGCACGCACTTCGCACATAAATGTAAAAAAAAAAGGGACAGGCCAGATGAGCGTGAAGAGAGAGAGAGAGTGATGGACGGGCCAGAGGAGGGTGTGAGGAGAAAAGATCAGAGAGTCAGTGAGAGGATGTGGGTGACTGGACAGAGGTGGTGAGAGGAGAGAGGGGGCAAGGGAAAGGCCAGACGCGAGGGTGAGGAGATGGGAAGAGAGAGAGTGAGGGACAGGACAGAAGAGGGTGTGGATAGAAAAGAACAGAGGAAGGGGTGATGGGCCAGAGGTGAGGAGGGAGGGACAGGCCAGAGGAGGGTGTGAGGAGAGAAGGAGAGAGAGAGCGAGGGACTGGCCACAGATGAGCGTGAAGAGAGGGATTGATGGACAGGTCAGAGGTGAGTGTGAAGAGAGAAGAAGAGAAGGAGTGAGAGACAGGGCAGCGGAGCGTGTGAGGAGTAATTATATCAGGAGATGGGGGTGACTGACCAGAGGCGAGGAGAGAGGGAGCGAGGGAAAGGCCAGACGCGAGGGTGAGGAGATGGGAAGAGAGAGAGTGAGGGACAGGTCAGAGGAGGGTGTGAGGAGAAAAGAACAGAGGAGGGGGTGACGCGTCAGAGGTGGGGGGGCAGGCCAGAGATGAGCGTGAAGAGAGAAGAGGGGGGTCGATAGGTTAGAGGAGGGTGTGAGGAGAAAGGATCAGAGGAAGGGGGTGACGCGTCAGAGGTGGGGGCAGGCCAGAGGTGGTGAGAGGAGAGAGGGGGCGAGGGAAGGGCCAGACGTGAGGGTGAGGAGATGAGGAGTGAGGGACAGGAAAGTGGAGGGTGTGGATGGAAATGAACAGAGCAGGGGGGTGACGCGTCAGAGGTGGGGGGGCAGGCCAGAGATGAGCGTGAAGAGAGAAGAGGGGGGTCGACAGGCCAGAGGAGGGTGTGAGGAGAAAGGATCAGAGGAAGGGGGTGACTGGCCAGAGGTGGTGAAAGGAGAGCGGGGCGAGGGAAAGGCTAGACGCGAGCATGAGGAGATGGGATGAGAAAGAGTGAGGAACAGGTCAGAGGAGAGTGTGAGGAGAAAAGATCAGAGGGAGGGGTTGACTGTCCAGAGGTGATGAGAGAGGGAGCGAAGGAAAGGACAGACGTGAGGGTGAGGAGATGGGAAGAGAGAGAGTGAGGGACAGGTCAGAGGAGGGTGTGAGGAGAAAAGAACAGAGGAGGGGGTGACGCGTCAGAGGTGGGGGGGCAGGCCAGAGATGAGGGTGAAGAGAGAAGAGGGGGGTCGACAGGCCAGAGGAGGGTGTGAGGAGAAAGGATCAGAGGAAGGGGGTGACTGGCCAGAGGTGGTGAGAGGAGAGAGGGGGCGAGGGAAAGGCCAGACGTGAGGGTGAGGAGATGGGACGAGAGAGAGTGAGGGACAGGACAGTGGAGGGTGTGGATAGAAATGAACAGAGGGAGGGTGTGGATAGAAAAGAACAGAGGGAGGGGTGACTGCCCACAGGTGAGGAGAGGAGAGATGGAGCGAGGGAAAGGCCACGCGTGAGGGTGAGGAGATGGGAAAAGGGGGAGTGGGACAGGACAGCAGAGAGTGTGAGGAGAAAAGAACAGAGGGAGTGAGTGACAGGCCAAAGAGGCGTGTACGGAGAGAATGACAGAGAGACTGAGAGACAGGCCAGACGTGAGTGTGAGGAGAGAGGGAGTGAGTGATAGGCCTGAGGTGAGTGTGAGGAGAGAGGGAGCAAGTGACACACCAGAGAGGAGTGTACGGAGAGAATGACAGAGAGTGAGAGACAGGCCAGAGAGGATTGTACGGAGAGAATGTGAGTGTGAGGAGAGAGGGAGTGAGTGACAGGCTAGACGTGAGTGTGAGGAAGGAGTGAGTGACAGGCCAAAGGTGAGCGTGAGGGAAGGGAGTGAGTAAGTGACAAGCCAGACATGAGTGTGAGGAGAGAGGGCATGAGTGACAGGCCAGACGTGAGGAGAGAGGGAGTGAATGACGGGCCAGAGGGGATTGTGAGGACAGAGTTAGTGAGTGACAGACCAGGCGTGAGTGGGAGGAGAGAGAGTGAGAGGCAGGCCAGAGGTGAGTGTGAGGAGAGAGGGAGTGAGTGACAGGCCAGACATGAGTGTGAGGAGAGAGGGCGTGATTGACAGTGTCGTGTAGTTCCTATAGTACCCATGCAGGACCTGTGCGTTTGGATAACATAAACTGTGGGCTTGGTGTTAGACTGACTCTATGCACCCCCACCGCGTATGTTAGCCGGATTTGCATTAGCTAGCTCACAGTGCCACTAGAATCTCCTCTTATCGGGGAGAGATTAGTTTCTGGCAACCTTAGATCATGACAACCCTGATCCCTCAGAATCGTGGAAACAATGTACTACTTTTCGCTCAGTCACTCGTGCTTACTTGTTCGGTTTGTCTCAGAGAGTTACACAGAATAAACAGTCTGGGCGTTTCAATAAGTATTTATTGAACAGTTGTTATTCTGGTGTAAAATATATGTGCTGCAGCAACCAGCAGACAATAGCAGAGATATATTATCAGCAGTACGATGAAAGTAAAAGAGTAGTACAGTTCTACCATATTGCAATAATCATGAATACATACATGAATATAAAATGCGTAATAGAATGTCACCCAAAAGTGCGCATACTCCTACGATGCCTAACTAGATGTACCTAAGTGTACCTAGCATGTGTGTAGGTCTAAAAGCCTAAAAGCCAAGAATCTTTCTAGGATTTAGTCGAACCCCATTACCTGAACAGAGAGAGTGTGGGACCCTGTCCTGGTCTCGAGTTGGACACCCCGCAAGGGCTGTGTTAGACCGCTGTCAGCTGGAGTGACTGCATGCAGGAGCCTCAGCGTCTCTGGTCAGTGTGTCAGCATGGAAGTCTCGGTTCCCTCTATCTTACCGTGGCAAGATGTGGTGTATTTATACCCTAATGTGTCTCGTCCCTCAGTATGATTTGTATTGGTCTTTGTTAGACATGAGGAAAACGTCAGGGGTGAACTTTGTACATACATATTATGCGGGAGATGTAGCTGGTGAATGCTCATGCATAATTTATGAGTACATTGTAGGCCTGTGTTCGGGAAAACCCTGCAGTGTTCAAACCATAGACTAGATAGCGTTCAACTCTCAGAGCTCGTTGTGTACTGTAGGGAACTAATGTAGGTGAAAGATCATGCCTATATTAGGGCATAGGAGATCATGACTATAATAGGGCATAGACGATTATGACCATAATAGGGCATATACGAACATGACCATAATAGGGCATATATGAACGTGTCTATATTAGGGCCCCTATACGAAACATAACACACACTCCACTTTCGAATTGGATGACAATGACCATACTTAAAATCTGGACAATTTAAAAAATATTCTTAAAAACAGCTAAAAACATGGTTCTAAAAGACATTTAAAAAATGTTCAAAAATGTTACAAATCAGCTATTCTTTAGTTTCCTCTTGAAAAAGTCAATTCTGTCTCATTTATAAAAGTTGTATTACTACAAGCAGAAGAAGGCCATTCTTTCTCAAGTGAAAGTGTCAATTTAGGAAATGTTCCAAATTTAGTTCGTTTATTTATGAAACGAAGTGGAGAAGCCGAATTCTTTCCCAGGACGCGATGAGCCAATTCCAGATTAAGTGTCCTGGCTGGGAGATACAGCATTATTGGTGTTAGCTACTGCAGACGACAAATCCAACGCCTCACAGAGAACGTCAATCGCACATAGATGGAATTCAGCACTGCCAACAGTCGGTGCTGCGGCAGCTTGTGCGGTAGTTGTTACCTGAGTGCCTGTGGAGGAGCCACCTAACCCAGCAGGAGCAAACGGCACCTGTGGATTCTCAAGGAATGCGTTCATCAGAATTGGGAGACGCTGGGGACAACGCAGAGCATGGGCCTTTAGGGGGTCCAGCATAGCATCCATGTCCGGAGGTGTATCTGATGGAAACGTTAGACAGAGATCCAACGTGCATTCTTCTCTGCAAAACAGGCATCGAAGAACAGGTAAGATGCAGTCCACCCAGACTGGTCTAAACGATAGAAACCAAGAGGCGTTCAGTTCTCTTAGGCAAGGTATACCCAGAAGCTGCACCATGCGTTCACAGTATTTCCGCTCCATGAATATGTTCGCCATTTCCTCGGAAATTGGGCCGTCCATTGCATAGCAGTAAGATTACAATCAGGACTCCTACAATTAGGAACAGGATAAGCGGGAGACCTCCAAAGATGCTTCCCAATACGGAGTGTATAAAATTTGGGATTACTCCGAGGACTGTCTGAAAGGTGCTTAATAGTCTTGACCCTATGGTCTTAAATAGGTGTACAATACCACTCGTATCAGACATGTTAAAGATACGACCCACCATTTCTGTGAAATGAAAGGGGCAGTTTGTACGTATAAGCGCCTGTATCTCAGTCAAGGTCCTTGCAACTTGAAGTTCAAAGGTTTCTCGAGCGGAGGTTAAGGGCACGGGTTGCTGTAAAAGCATGGCTTTCAGTCTGCTCAAAGTATCAAATTGTATATAGGAAACATTCAACGAAGGCCATAACGGCGCCTCCCTGACTGTGTTCAGTGGCGGAAACAATACTTGCATACAGCAAGTAACCCTGGAGTTAACAGTGACCAGATAGGCGACGCCCGGAAGCATCCCACAGCAACCTTGATCGTTTAGCATCAAGTAACTCCCATTCGAGAGCAGCTGGAAAACCGGCGTGATCATGGCCGCTGGGGTCCCTGACATGTGACAAGATAGATTCGCTACCGAACCACTACATGCTCCGTGCAGAGAAATATCCTGACACATGAGAGAACCGCTTAAAGCTGCAGTTTGTACCACTCAGATACACTTCTCGATCCCCATTCCGGCATCGATATCTATATGGTAACTCCCAAGTTTCCTTATTGTAACCCTTACCCATTTTTTCATATCTGCCTGCCTGCCTTTGCTCAAGGCAATATTGAAACTGAAACGTAGTGACCGGCAGAGTGATTTGGCCATGAATTAGCCATTCAGTTGATGGTAATTCGGCTACAGTGAATGGTAACCTTTCCAGTTTCTCAATACGCAGCATTGTATATTTGGCTCTCCTTTGTGCCATTTCTGTCTGTTTATCAGTTAGATTGTATTCTGAAAACAGAGACGTGGTGTTTATAAAACGCCAGGGCACATAGCCTGCACGCAAAGATTGCAGCGTCCAGCTTAATATCACAATAGAACGTAGCTGTGATTGCCCGTGTTGTAACAAGGCCAGATCGTGTTCTAATATGTCGATTGCCGAAGACACAATGTTGCCCAAGGAGTAAATCCTGGAGGTTAAAGTCGTTAACCCATTATCCACTACAGCTAATGCTGTCTCTAGGTTAATACGGTCTATTTCCCGTATTCTTTCTGCTGCCTCCTGTTGGGATATTTTCCAGTTTTTATTATAATTGGCATAAATGCCAGCATATATGAAACGTTTCTGACGTGTTTTCCTTGGGCCTGACGAGAAATCCCTAAGGTCTACATCAGGTGTGAGTAAGGTCAAGTGATGTTTTACTTCTGTGAGTGTTGAGGTCTCTAGCCAATCAAGGCACAACTTCCCAACACTATAGGATGTCACTACCCCTGGGTGTTGTCTTTGTATATAGCGTGTATCTGGCCTACTGATACTAAACCCCTCGGTTATACCTAGGAATCTCTGTTGACATGTGTTTGTGTCAACGGGCCAAATCAGCCATTCTGTCCAATTGGGATCTGACCTGTTGTACTGGAGAATGTCATCTAATCCTACCCCATGTGTAGTTGAATTCTGCCCCCACCCATCTGTGATGGTGCTGGAAACCCAGGTGTGTTCATTTCCTTGTTCTTGGCTAGTCCAAGACAGGATGTCTGTTGCACAGTTTCATTTAGAAATATCATCTGCTGTGGAATGAGGCATGCTCTAAAAAGCGCTTCTGTTCCCTGGACCTGCCAGTCCCTAGAGCCCCAGATTGATTTTAAATCTATAGTGTCCTTCCATAGGTCAAAACCCTGTGTAGACAACTGGGCCATAAAGGAAGCAGAGTAAATCTGTTTGGTGTTAGTCAACATCATTTTCTGTGCTGATGTTGTTGCCACTTTGTAATAAAATGACTTCGGGTCAGATGTATTAAACCCTGAAAAGTATGTGAATTTCTGTGCAAAAGTTTGCGAACTACCTTTTGGAGGTTTTGGGCAGTGTTCCCACTGGTGGTATTCAAATACATTTCTAGGTGTTATGGATTTGTGCAAGAAATGATGACCATAATGTTGGTAACAGTACAATGTATCATAGTCTGAAGTACCTTCTAACATTTCGTTGTTAGGAAATGATGCAGTTTTTTCCAAATCAGACATCATATTATTTACAGTTTCAGTGTCCCAATCATCAGACAATGTACTGGAGGTAATGATATCACTTAATGAAATTTTAAATACATGTTTAAGCTTTAAAAGTTCAGTCGGACCGAATATATCGAAATCAATCTTGTCCCATACTATACCGTCCGGTATAGGAACTGCTGTGATGTTCACTGAAGACAAGTCTCTTGGTTCACGATGTGAAGACTGGTGTCGCTTTAAAATCAAATTGACTCTTTGGGCTGTAGAGCTCTGCTGGAGATATCGTCCATTAATAAGCATACTAAAAGTTATTGTTAAACCTAGCCAGAAAAGAAAAATAGAATCCCAGTGATATACCATAGTTCTATCCAAGGTGACACCAGGTAAGTCTATCTAAAAAAGTTCAAAAAGTCAATGAGTTTCTGTTTGTCTGATTTTTGGGCTGGCGTCGTTTCTGGCTCGCTTGGATCCAGTGAAAACGTATCAAAGTTCATGAAATAGCCAGAAGCAATTCGATCAATTGTTGGAATTGCATCGGGATTTGTTGAAATTGGATTTTGCTCTTGACGAGGCATGTTGATGTAGACGTCTGTAGTCGGTCTGATTGCAACTTGGTTGTTAATTTGATTTTCTTCTTGAAGTTGAACTTCTAGTTGAAGTGGAACGAGTTCCATAGCATTGTTGCTTAGTCCTTCATTCCGTACAGGTGGCTCTTCAAACGTGATGAGTCTTTCTGTTTGAACTTCTTGCATTGTAGCGAGAGGAGGGCGTCTGCTACTGTGGAGTCCACGAGGCCTACTATTTAGTATCGGCCACATAGTGTGGTTTGATTAAGTTGATTGAGACAAATCTTTTCTCCTTTTTCCCGGCAAGAGGCGGCAGAAGTATAGTTCTTGTGCCTTGGATTGCTAGGACCGGTACAGCTGCTCTGTATGATGGCCCAAATTCTTTCTTGTCTGCAATCTTTTCTTTGACCAGATCCCCGACTTTTGGGATCCAGACAGGTCTTGCCGTTACTGCCTTGACTTCCTCAGTGGCGGTCTGTTTTAAGTGGACGTTGCTTTGTTGTGTCCTGGATTCATTTAGATCCTGTAAAACAGCCAAACGATCATGGATATCAAATGGTTTTTCATCCGCCACCGCGCCTTCACAATCAAGATCAGGTACCCACATTCTTGTCCCAAATAGGACCTCGTAAGGAGTGACACCCCCTTGAGAGCTTCTTGGCTGGTTGTTAATTGCTCTTTGGACCCCATAAAGGTGACTGACCCAACTGCCGCCCTTGCCTAATACCCTAGCTGTTAAAGATTGCTTTAAGTCACGGTTTTTCCTCTCCACAACCGAATTTCCCTCAGGATGGTACGAAGAGGAGTACCGCAATGCTACGCCCATTCCTTCCATGGCCTCTTTGTAAGCCCGAGAGCTAAACGCCGGGCCACGATCAGAATGTAACGTGCCAACTGCGTATGTGCCGATAAAGACTCGCAAATCTTTTATAACAGTTCGAGCGTCAGCCGAGCGCTGAGGCCAGACCCATAGGAATCTAGAGCAGGAATCCACTGCAACCATGATATATTTCTTGGCCCCATCTGATTGTAGGGGTCCACAGTGGTGCAAATACACACATTCGAGAGGTTTGTCTGATTTTAGTAATGGTGTCTGTGCTGGGCGTGCTACGGTGGAGCCTTTCATCTGCTGGCAGATGTCGCACTTTAAGACATAGTCTTTGGTCTGCTTTGTTAACCCTGGCCACCAGTAGCGCTGTTTCAGTAAAGAAATAGTCGCTGTAACGCCTGTATGCGCAGAACCCAAACCCTCGTGTGCAGCTAGAATTAAGCCTTGCCTACGATCCATATTTGGTATTACTCTATCCCCCACTCCAGGAATCTGAGCATATGGAATGTTTTGTGCATCTAACTTGTAGGAGTACTTGAGTGGAAATTTTTAGGTACTGCTGTGCTGCCTTTGCGTGAAGCATTGACAACCACCAATATCTCGCCGTCTATTCTCGTTTTTGAACGAGTGATTGCAGCTACGGACGCTGTGCGTACAGCCCCCTTCGCGGCTTCATCAGCCAATGAATTTCCTTCAACGTGAACGCCATCACGCTGATGACTCAGTGTATGTATCACGTGAGCCCTTGGTAGTTCGTTTCTCAACTCCACTACCTGTTCCCATAGCATTTTATGCTTAATTGTGCCACCTTCCGCGTCTTTAAACCCGTTTTGTTCCCAATGATGTAAGTATTCATTGTACGACTGTACACAGTAAAAGGAATCACACACAATTAGTGTGGGGAATTCGTGTTCCGTATTTACCAGTGCCAGTATTAGTGCTTTTAATTCTGCTAACTGAGCCGTGCAGTCTCCTAGAGATTGCGTTTTAGTGCAACTTGGATGGAATTTTCCATTGTGCATGCGACCTTTAACGATTGCACACGCTGCGCTGTAAGCTTGCTTACTCCCTATGGCCGGTTGAGCAGATCCGTCAGTGTAAATAATGTATTCATACTGATCTAGAGGCAAAATCTCATTTGGTAGAGGATATTCTTGTTCGTATTGCAGAAATGCTTGTGTTTTTAAACTTGGATCAAATCTGTATTCAACATCCGTTGCAGTAAGAGAATTAGCCCATTGTATCCATCTGGGATGTAAGGCTTTCGCATTTGGAATGCGAGCCTTTGTAACAGCTTCTAAGGCTGGTACTGGGGTCACGACTATTATGCGCTTTCCCTGAGCCAGAGCTCTTTCTCTTGCTACAGCGGTCTGCACTGCTGTCAGGATTTTTTCTGTTGAAGTGAAACGCATCTCTGCGTTTGTATACAGGTGTGATTTATATGCGATTGGTACCGTTTCGCCTTCATTGAAAGTTAAATAAGTGTACCCGCATTGACCCGCTATTACTCGGATCACTAAGTTGCGTACGTTTACGCATGTCTGTAAATGTTTTGAAGCTATCATGTCTTCCTGTAGTGAACGTAGGATATTTGTATGTTCCTGTGTCCATTGTCTGACTGAAAAATCAGGTTTTATTAAGTCGTAGAAAGGTTTTACTCTTTCTGCGTAATCCAAAATGTATGTTAGACCAAAATTTAGGAATCCCAGAATTGATTGTAAATTCTTTAATGATTTTGAAGGTTGGAGCAGTGCGCACTTTTCTAAAAAGTTAGCTGCTAGGCTTTTTCCTTCACTTGACAGCTCATACCCAAAGAACAGGACATTGAGATGGGCAATTTTTGATTTTTTGCAATTAAATATATAGCCCTCGGAGGCGAATCCCATAATAATGGTGCTCACCCTGGTCAAGTGCCTCGGTAAGTCATCGTCCGTTAGATAAATATCATCTACATAGGACAATGCTTCTTCATCCAAATTTTGGAATAACTCTGTTACCATTGCTGAAAACAACCCCGGGCTATTCTTATACCCTTGGGGGAGTCGACAAAATTGCCGTTGTGACCCTAGCACTGAGAATGCGGTCAAATACCTGCTTTCAGGCGCTATATTTTGGCAGAAAAATCCATTTGAGATATCAAGTGTTGTTTTGTATTTTTGTCGCACAATGTTATTCATTAATGCGGCACTGTGTGCATTTTGAACTGCAAATGTCTTTGTGCAAGTGTTTAAATGTCTGTAATCTAAAACTAAACGATATGTGTTGTCAGGTTTTGATACGGGGAACAAAGGATTGTTCATAGGTGAAGTGCAATTTTCAATCACCCCCTGGTATTCTAGTTGATCTAGGTTCTCCCTGACTTGTTTTTTTAGCTTCCTGCTTTATAGGGTATTGCCTTTGAGCAGTTGGGGAAACTTTTAACAGGATCACGTGGTGGGTTGAATCCTCATCCCAACCAACATGATTTTTGTACAATGCTGGAGCTAGGGCAACCGCCCACTCCTGCGCATATGCATGTTTTAAATGTATGGGAACGAGGTCGTAAAATGCTGGAAAAATTACCGTTTCTCCCTTAGGGCACTCCATGACGAATGCTGGCGGCCAGTCTTGCTCTGCTAATAGGATGTCATATCCAGATGACAGATTTTTCCAAAATAGACATTTAATTTTCCTGGGCTTGTCCCCTCCATCCGGAGTGTTATCTCATGTAACTTATGTGGGACACTTACCCGAGTATCAGGTGTTTCCACCGTGATATACTCACTCAACTCCGCTGTCACCAGAAATTCCTTCAGGTTCTGGCGAGCTATTGTTACTTTTGCCGCGCTGTCTAGCATCATCAGAGCCCATTCCCCGTTCAGAAGCTGTGTCCTCAGAATTCTGGGCATGTCTGATCTTAAGACCTTCTACCTTCTCCTTTTTATACTGAGGTTTTTGTTTATCTTCTTTTTTAGGTGCGTAGTCCGCAGCGCGTTGCGTGTCTCTGGACTTTGTACGCTCCTCTTGTCTTTGTTCTGACCGTCCTTCCCTCTCGGAGTTTTTTGATGAACCCTGAAAGGAACGTGTATCAGTATCCTGATACCTGTCAGGTTTTTTAATATTATCCCTATTCCGGAGGTTATACCTCCTTTCAAAGGGCTCCTGTTGAGGAGACCTACCTCGGGAGTGAGATCTGCTGTCTTTAGACTTTTGTTGTTTTTTATTTTCCCACTTCTTTTTAGAAAAAGTAGGTGTCTGCTTTGTAGTGTCCTTTTCAGGATTGCCCGCCAGTTGTGGTTTTAATGCCTTCCCACCTAGACTGTCTCTGCCTAGTTCTGCATATGCAGTTTCAATTATTTTGGGTAGTTTGTGTGGTTGATCTACTGGACTGAACTCCCTTAGGCGTTGGCGGATCACCACTGAAGCTGCTTCCCCCTTAATGTTAGCTGGTATTATGGCTGATACCTGTTCGTAGTTACCTAGTAACTTCATTCCTAAGTTAAGGGCAGGCTCTGCTCCGTACTCATTTTGTATCTGTCTCAATACATCAGGTACTACTGCTAATGACGGGATACCATGCGTTCTGGTATAAATGGCAGCAAAGACTGTACCCCAAGAGGTGCAGTCCTCTACTTGTGGTGTGATCCCCATGGGCAAGCAGATAGTTAGTATTCTGTGTTTATCACAGGTGGTAGGTAGTATTTGGGAATACCGCCTCAAGCTGAGTTATTTTCTGAGCTATCCAGAATGGTATTTGTTGGCGTTTTACAGGCATTTTGCCCATTACCGTGTGTAATGTTTGAGGAGTAATTTTATTTCCTGTACCCTGAACTGGAGTACTATTTGCTGCACCTGGTGCAGGTTGGATTGTTAAAGTCCTCATGACAAATTGTGTCAGGTTTCTGTAGATTTTAATTAAATCTGTGTGTTCTATGAGTAAGTCTGGCTGTGGCATTGTGCCAATGTCCGGATGCGGTGTGTAAGCCGCTAGTATCGGCCATGTGGCTCCATCTCCTCCGAGCGGGCCTAATCTTACTCTTTCTCGTACGTGGGGTAGGGCGCCATTAAACCAGTAATAATGTTCCTGGTAAGTGAGTGGAATCTCTATGTCCTCAAATGGACAATATTCCCGTGGTGCATCTCCTTCTATATAGTAGTGAAATGTCTTTGTTATTGCATTTGCTGCTGGGAGTGTAACCCATGAATAGAATACCTCTGTTTTATTTGATTCGTGTGCCTCAATCACGAAAACTACAATGCCACCCTTAGCTTGTAAACCATTTTCTAATAGTCTTATGGTGACTGTCCTTCTGAATTTTGGTGCAATCTGTATTGCATCCTCAGGATCTTCTTCCTCGTCTGACGAGGGCAGTGGCATTCGTAGTGGATCTAAGACCGCGGTAGTCATCGTGTATAGAACACAGACTAATGTTTCAAAGAAACTATGATAAGGTTTTAGGCACAATTTTAGGAACACTATGTCCTTTCAAGCTTGAATAACCAACAGCCAATAAATAGTATTTTCGTACTACTCAGCTGCGGCGGATTTTGTGCCCACCCACTCCAGACGTCTCTGGGGTTTTGTGAGTAGGTTCTCTGAGAATAGCACGACTGAACTACTCAGATTCTACTGTTAAATAAGTACCCAACCAACGTTGGGCGCCATGTCGTGTAGTTCCTACATTGTGAGGACCGAGTTAGTGAGTGACAGACCAGGCGTGAGTGGGAGGAGAGAGAGTGAGAGGCAGGCCAGAGGTGAGTGTGAGGAGAGAGGGAGTGAGTGACAGGCCAGACATGAGTGTGAGGAGAGAGGGAGTGAGTGACAGTGTCGTGTAGTTCCTATAGTACCCATGCAGGACCTGCGCGTTTGGATAACATAAACTGTGGGCTTGGTGTTAGACTGACTCTGTGCACCCCCACCACGTATGTTAGCCGGATTTGCATTAGCTTGCTCACAGTGCCACTAGAATCTCCTCTTATCGGGGAGAGATTAGTTTCTGGCAACCTTAGATCATGACAACCCTGATCCCTCAGAATCGTGGAAACAATGTACTACTTTTCGCTCAGTCACTCATGCTTGTTCGGTTTGTCTCAGAGAGTTACACAGAATAAACAGTCTGGGCGTTTCAATAAGTAAATATTGAACAGTTGTTATTCTGGTGTAAAATATATGTGCTGCAGCAACCAGCAGACAATAGCAGAGATATATTATCAGCAGTACGATGAAAGTGAAAGGGTAGTACAGTTCTACCATATTGCAATAATCATGAATACATACATGAATATAAAATGCGTAATAGAATGTCACCCAAAAGTGCGCATACTCCTACGATGCCTAACTAGATGTACCCAAGTGTACCTAGCATGTGTGTAGGTCTAAAAGCCTAAGAGCCAAGAATACTTCTAGGATTTAGTCGAACCCCATTACCTGAATAGAGAGAGTGTGGGACCCTGTCCTGGTCTCGAGGTGGACAACCCGCAAGGGCTGTGTTAGACCGCTGTCAGCTGGAGCGACTGCATGCAGGAGCCTCAGCGTCTCTGGTCAGTGTGTCAGCATGGAAGTCTCGGTTCCCTCTATCTTACCTTGGCAAGATGTGGTGTATTTATACCCTAAAGTGTCTCGTCCCTCAGTATGGTTTGTATTGGTCTTTGTTAGACATGAGGAAGACGTCAGGGGTGAACTTTGTACATACATATTATGCGGGAGATGTAGCTGGTGAATGCTCATGCATAATTTATGAGTACATTGTAGGCCTGTGTTCGGGAAAAACCCTGCAGTGTTCAAACCACAGACTAGATAACGTTCAACCCTCAGAGCTCGTTGTGTACTGTAGGGAACTAATGTAGGTGAAAGATCATGCCTATATTAGGGCATAGGAGATCATGACAATAATAGGGCATAGACGATTATGACCATAATAGGCAATATACGAGCATGACCATAATAGGGCATATATGAACGTGTCTATATTAGGGCCTCTATACGAAACATAACAACAGGCCAGACGGGAGTGTGAGGACAGAGGTAGTGAGTGACAGGCCAGATGTGAGTGTGAGGAGAGATGGAGGGAATGACAGGCCAGAGGTGAGCATGAGTAGACAAGAACAGAAGGAGTGAGTCACAGGCCAGACATGAGTGTGAGAAGAGAGGGGAGTGAGTGAGTGACAACCCAGACGTGAGTGTTAGGAGAGAGGGAGTGAGTGGCAGGCCATACATGAATATGAGGAGAGAGGGAGGGAGTGAGTGAGTGACAGGCCAGAGGTGAGCGTGAGTAGACAAGAACAGATGGAGGGAGTGATAGAGGTGAATCTCGGGAGATAAGGGCATGGAGTGTGAAACGGGCCAGAGAAGAGTGTACGGAGAAAATGATAGAGGGAGTGAGAGACAGGCCAGACATGAGTGTGAGGAGAGAGGGAGTGAATGACAGGCCAGACATGAGTGTGAGGAGAGAGGGAGTGAATGACAGGCCAGACGTGAATGTGAGGAGAGAGGGAGTGAGTGACAGGCCAGACGTGAATGTGAGGAGAGAGGGAGATTGAGTGGCCGGTCTACCCAAAGCTAAACTGGCCCTTTTAAGGGCCACACTGAACTCGGCAGCCAGGCTCATCACGGGATCTAGAAAACGAGATCACACCAGATCTAATCCAACTCAACTGGCTGTCGATCGATGCAAGGATCAGAGACAGGATAGCCTGCTTGACATATAAAGTGCTGCATCAGATCACTCCAACTTACTTGGCTAATAAGCTTGAACTATCTGGTGGGAATCGAGCCCTAAGAAGCTCAAATACTCTACTGTTAAAGCCACAAAAGTTCAAAAAGAAGAGAACGTACAACCGCGCATCTTCTGGTCTTGCACCAAGAATATGGAATGCTCTCCCTCCCCATATCAGAACGAACCCTTCGACCGCTGTCAAAGTATTACTCCTGAATAGCCACCTGCGACAATAGTCCTGGAACCCTGCAAGCCATCTGTATTCGTATCACATCATTGACCCACTTATCTATCATGCAGTGGGCTACGTTTAGCTCTTTTTGTTTTCTGCATTGGTGAATGTGTTGTGTCCTCCTCTGTTATCAGCGCAACTCCTCAACCACAATGTACAGCTCTCTGATACCCTGTTGGGTCTTGTTCGCGCTATATAAAACCTTTCAAATAAATAAAATAAAGTGACAGTCCAGATGTGAGTGTGAGGAGATACGGAGAGAGTGGCAGGTCAGATGTGAATGTGAGGAGCGAAGGAGTGAGTGACAGGCCAGGCGTGAGAGTGAGGAGAGGGGGAGTGAGTGACAGGCCAGACCTGAGTGTGAGGAGAGAGGGAGTGAGTGACAGGCCAGAGGTGAGAGTAGACCAGGAGAAAGGGAGGGACAGAGGGAAATGTCAGAAGATAAGGGCATGGAGTATGTGACGGGCCAGAGATGAGCATGAGTAGACAAGAACAGAGGGAGTGAGTGACAGGCCAGATGTGAATGTGAGGAGAGAAGGAGTGAGTGGCAGGCCAGACGTGAGTGTGAGGAGAGAGGGCTTGATTGACGGGCCAGCCATGAGAGTGAGGAGTGAGGGAATGAGTGACAGGCCAGACATGAGTGTGAGAAGTTGGCCTGGCATATGCTGTCCACTAATTATAGTGGGCACCGTGCACCAGTCCAAATCGACTCTTATGGTAGGTAGGTTAAAGACAACCTTATTGAAAGCTATCCTAGTGGTAGCTGTGGAGAGCAGCCTTCAGGCTAAGTCTTGAAGGAATGTAAAGCAGCTTGTTTTACCAGTCTATAATCTCTTGAGTGACCAAATGAAAGAGCACCACACCAGGTATATATTCAAAATATATGTATTTATTACTAAACACACCCCTCTAGTCTCTTTATGAGGCTAGAGTTCGAAGTACATAGGTTATAAGATCTTAAATCACAGTAATAGCACAAATACACGTTTGGGCCCTAGGGGCGTACCAAACCATATACCAATAAAGTGGTATGCGAACCACGACTGAACTAGACACTAGGCCTAGAGCCTCTAGAAGTGCTTGGACCACAAGGAACCACCCAAGGTAGTGACACAGGGGACCCACGGGAGACGCGTGCAGTGTAAATACACAACCGCGATACGCCGTTAACTTCTATGGAGAAAGTCGGGATCGGGAAAATAGAGGAAAGGGACACTTAGAAGAGGACTAGGACAAAACCCTTTGAGATCTAGGACTTTGAAGAGTCTCTACCCACGGGAGCACCGGAGTACTCGTGTTACCTCACCCAGGGAAGCCGGGTGCATAGGTGCCTTTCGGGGTCGGGTTTCGTCGTCGGTTCTTATGGCGATCTGCTGCAAAGTGCTGCTGGCGACCAGGAGAAAAGTGTCCGGGTGGATCCAAGAGTGGATCGGAGTTCTGAAGAACCTGAAAGCAGAGGGGACAGAGTCTGGGTCACTAGCCAGTGACCAGGGAGGCGATGGACAGATGCCCACCGATGTCGAGTGCTTCAGATTCGATGACGGTCGTCTTGACTCTTCAGCCACGAGGTCCAGGAGGCGTTGTCGGCGACCAGGAGCAGGATTCGGGCTGTTGCTCGATGGCTGTCGAGTGCAGAGGTGTCGGCGACCAGATTGGACCCAACAAGCCTTGGCAACGGCAAGTCTCGAGTAAGATGTAGATCGTCGATGATGCAGACCAGCAAGGTCTGGGGAACTCACCCAGCAAGGGTAAGTGAGGGCAGGCCTGGAGCAACCAGACTGCCAAGTAAAGAAAAGATTGGCCTTCGGTAAGGGCTACTAGCCAACGGGCTAGCGACCGCGAAGGAGCCTCGTGACGCCGCACATGGAGCTGGCTTACAGGACACTCGTGGAGTGGGGGCCAGTGATCTTCGGTGCAGGTGGTGCTGGAGGCTAGGGCTACTCGGAGGCCAAAGCACGACTTCTTGGGAGACCCAGAAGATGGTGCACTTGCAAGTGTGCTCGGTGTCCAGGGGTCACGGTCTCAAGTCACCCACGATAGCCACGGGCCTCAGCTTTGCTGGGGACTCAGGGTAGCCTCGGGAAGTCTGAGAATCCACCTCTGGTGATGCGATGACTTCGGCGTCCGACTGGAGCTTCAGTAATGCGAACCGGACAGATGCTTCTTTGGTGCCTGCCAAGCAGGGGAGTCACTCCTTGACCCCAAGGGAGATTCTTCAGTCCTCTAATCGTGAGTAGAGCGTCGAAGGTCCAGGATTCTGTTTCAGAGTTTCGTCCAGGTATATCTAAAGTCCTAAGGACTGGGTTCCTACCTTTATTCCAAAAATAGGGGATGGACTACTCTGTGGCCCCACCTGTGGGTGGGTCAGGGCAGAGGGGTGGCTACACCCCTTTCCCTTTGTCCAGTTCGCGCCAAAGCAGGGGCTGCAAGCCCCTGATCCGGTTTGAACTGGGGTATGCACAGGGACACCAAATGTGCCCCCAGTGCAGGACTTCAAAGCACCCGAAAGTGCTCCCGCCCAGCCCCAATACACATTGTCCTGTCTGGGGAGGTGGTCACACCTCCCTGGGACAGGAAACCTATTGTCCAGGCCTCCCCTGCCGGAGTTTCGTCCAGCAGCAGGAGGCCAGACTCGTGTCTGTGGCAGCAGCATCCATTTTGTGATGCCAGGGCTCTGGAAAGAAGTTACCGGACTCGTCAGAGTTAACATGCCTTTCCCTCTAGAAGGGTGGAATGCTACCCCCGCCGCCAGGATTGGCGGGGGGTAGTATTCCAAGATGTTTGACACCAAACACGACATGTTTTGGTGCAGCCATTCCATAGTTAGCATTTTACCGCGAGGATATAATGCGTTTAAGAGTATATGGTCAGGCTGCACTACAAACAGCATCAGAGATGGTCTCCGAACGCTGCAGAGGGGCCCTGCTCGTGCAGGGGCACCCTCTCACATAAGAACCATGCACCCTGCCTTTAGGATTGATAAGGCCTGCCTTAGGAGTGACTTATAGGTTTATATGTGTGTATGCTTTTAGTGATATAGGTAACCTATACCACAGCAAGGGGTGCATGCACCACCTTACCCAGGCTGCAGTAGCAGACCTGTGGTGTCAGTTTGGATGGCCTACCAGGGGTGGCATAATACATTCTGCAGCCCCTGGCAGGCCTCTGAGGTACCTATGCCCTTGGTACATAGTATACCATATACTAGGGACTTACAAGGGCACTCCAGATCCCAATCAGTGATGTGCCTAAGGCACATGGAGACCCTTTTAAAGAGGAAACAGCTAGGCTGGGGTTCTGAATAGCAGGGCCCCAGCCAGACTAATGTCGAAAACCAGTGAAGTATCAGCAAAAAGTGGGGGTACCCCTGTGAAGCAGATCCTACTCTCCTACAATGAGTGTGAGGAGAGACGGAGGGAGTGAGTGGCAGGCCAGACGTGAATGTGAGGAGAGAAGGAGTGAGTGGCAGGCCAGACGTGAATGTGAGGAGGGAGGGAGTGAGTGACAGGCCAGAAGTGAGTGTGAGGAGAGAGGGCTTGATTGACGGGCCAGCCATGAGAGTGAGGAGTGAGGGAATGAGTGACAGGCCAGACATGAGTGTGAGAAGTTGGCCTGGCATATGCTGTCCACTAATTATAGTGGGCACCGTGCACCAGTCCAAATCGACTCTTATGGTAGGTAGGTTAAAGACAACCTTATTGAAAGCTATCCTAGTGGTAGCTGTGGAGAGCAGCCTTCAGGCTAAGTCTTGAAGGAATGTAAAGCAGCTTGTTTTACCAGTCTATAATCTCTTGAGTGACCAAATGAAAGAGCACCACACCAGGTATATATTCAAAATATATGTATTTATTACTAAACACACCCCTCTAGTCTCTTTATGAGGCTAGAGTTCGAAGTACATAGGTTATAAGATCTTAAATCACAGTAATAGCACAAATACACGTTTGGGCCCTAGGGGCGTACCAAACCATATACCAATAAAGTGGTATGCGAACCACGACTGAACTAGACACTAGGCCTAGAGCCTCTAGAAGTGCTTGGACCACAAGGAACCACCCAAGGTAGTGACACAGGGGACCCACGGGAGACGCGTGCAGTGTAAATACACAACCGCGATACGCCGTTAACTTCTATGGAGAAAGTCGGGATCGGGAAAATAGAGGAAAGGGACACTTAGAAGAGGACTAGGACAAAACCCTTTGAGATCTAGGACTTTGAAGAGTCTCTACCCACGGGAGCACCGGAGTACTCGTGTTACCTCACCCAGGGAAGCCGGGTGCATAGGTGCCTTTCGGGGTCGGGTTTCGTCGTCGGTTCTTATGGCGATCTGCTGCAAAGTGCTGCTGGCGACCAGGAGAAAAGTGTCCGGGTGGATCCAAGAGTGGATCGGAGTTCTGAAGAACCTGAAAGCAGAGGGGACAGAGTCTGGGTCACTAGCCAGTGACCAGGGAGGCGATGGACAGATGCCCACCGATGTCGAGTGCTTCAGATTCGATGACGGTCGTCTTGACTCTTCAGCCACGAGGTCCAGGAGGCGTTGTCGGCGACCAGGAGCAGGATTCGGGCTGTTGCTCGATGTCTGTCGAGTGCAGAGGTGTCGGCGACCAGATTGGACCCAACAAGCCTTGGCAACGGCAAGTCTCGAGTAAGATGTAGATCGTCGATGATGCAGACCAGCAAGGTCTGGGGAACTCACCCAGCAAGGGTAAGTGAGGGCAGGCCTGGAGCAACCAGACTGCCAAGTAAAGAAAAGATTGGCCTTCGGTAAGGGCTACTAGCCAACGGGCTAGCGACCGCGAAGGAGCCTCGTGACGCCGCACGTGGAGCTGGCTTACAGGACACTCGTGGAGTGGGGGCCAGTGATCTTCGGTGCAGGTGGTGCTGGAGGCTAGGGCTACTCGGAGCCCAAAGCACGACTTCTTGGGAGACCCAGAAGATGGTGCACTTGCAAGTGTGCTCGGTGTCCAGGGGTCACGGTCTCAAGTCACCCACGATAGCCACGGGCCTCAGCTTTGCTGGGGACTCAGGGTAGCCTCGGGGAAGTCTGAGAATCCACCTCTGGTGATGCGATGACTTCGGCGTCCGACTGGAGCTTCAGTAATGCGAACCGGACAGATGCTTCTTTGGTGCCTGCCAAGCAGGGGAGTCACTCCTTGACCCCAAGGGAGATTCTTCAGTCCTCTAATCGTGAGTAGAGCGTCGAAGGTCCAGGATTCTGTTTCAGAGTTTCGTCCAGGTATATCTAAAGTCCTAAGGACTGGGTTCCTACCTTTATTCCAAAAATAGGGGATGGACTACTCTGTGGCCCCACCTGTGGGTGGGTCAGGGCAGAGGGGTGGCTACACCCCTTTCCCTTTGTCCAGTTCGCGCCAAAGCAGGGGCTGCAAGCCCCTGATCCGGTTTGAACTGGGGTATGCACAGGGACACCAAATGTGCCCCCAGTGCAGGACTTCAAAGCACCCGAAAGTGCTCCCGCCCAGCCCCAATACACATTGTCCTGTCTGGGGAGGTGGTCACACCTCCCTGGGACAGGAAACCTATTGTCCAGGCCTCCCCTGCCGGAGTTTCGTCCAGCAGCAGGAGGCCAGACTCGTGTCTGTGGCAGCAGCATCCATTTTGTGATGCCAGGGCTCTGGAAAGAAGTTACCGGACTCGTCAGAGTTAACATGCCTTTCCCTCTAGAAGGGTGGAATGCTACCCCCGCCGCCAGGATTGGCGGGGGGTAGTATTCCAAGATGTTTGACACCAAACACGACATGTTTTGGTGCAGCCATTCCATAGTTAGCATTTTACCGCGAGGATATAATGCGTTTAAGAGTATATGGTCAGGCTGCACTACAAACAGCATCAGAGATGGTCTCCGAACGCTGCAGAGGGGCCCTGCTCGTGCAGGGGCACCCTCTCACATAAGAACCATGCACTCTGCCTTTAGGATTGATAAGGCCTGCCTTAGGAGTGACTTATAGGTTTATATGTGTGTATGCTTTTAGTGATATAGGTAACCTATACCACAGCAAGGGGTGCATGCACCACCTTACCCAGGCTGCAGTAGCAGACCTGTGGTGTCAGTTTGGATGGCCTACCAGGGGTGGCATAATACATGCTGCAGCCCCTGGCAGGCCTCTGAGGTACCTATGCCCTTGGTACATAGTATACCATATACTAGGGACTTACAAGGGCACTCCAGATCCCAATCAGTGATGTGCCTAAGGCACATGGAGACCCTTTTAAAGAGGAAACAGCTAGGCTGGGGTTCTGAATAGCAGGGCCCCAGCCAGACTAATGTCGAAAACCAGTGAAGTATCAGCAAAAAGTGGGGGTACCCCTGTGAAGCAGATCCTACTCTCCTACACAACCCCCCCAAACGTAGGGACATTAAACTAACCTTGCCCAGTTAAGTCTTCATGTTCTAAGTGGAAATACCTAGAGAGTCCATCTGCATTCGCATGGTTACTCCCAGGCCTATGTTCCACTGTAAAGTCCATCCCCTGTAGGGAAATGGACCACCTAAGCAGTTTGGGGTTTTCACCCTTCATTTGTTTTAGCCATAAGAGGGGCTTATGGTCTGTCTGAACCAGGAAGTGTGTACCAAACAAGTATGGCCTCAACTTCTTCAGAGCCCAGACCACAGCAAAGGCCTCCCTCTCTATGGCTGACCAACGTTTCTCTCTAGGGGTCAGCCTTCTGCTAATAAAAGCTACTGGCTGATCCTGACCTTCTTCATTCAATTGTGACAGTACAGCCCCTACCCCCAATTCAGATGCATCTGTTTGAACAATGAACTTCTTGGAGTAATCAGGACTCTGCAGAATTGGAGCAGTGCACATGGCCTGCTTGAGGTCATCAAATGCCTTTTGACAGCTAACTGTCCACTGAACCTTTTTGGGCATTTTTTTAGAAGTTAAGTCATTCAAGGGTGTCACTATTGATCCATACCCCTTGACAAATCTCCTATAGTACCCAGTCAGGCCTAAGAAGGCTCTCACCTGAGTCTGGGTAGTTGGAGCAGTCCAGTCCATGATGGTCTGGATCTTGCTCTGCAAAGGTTGAACCTGGCCTCCACCCACAAGGTGGCCCAGGTACACAACCTGACTCTGCCCTATCTGGCACTTAGTGGCCTTGATAGTCAGGCCTGCCTTTTGCAGGGCCTGTAAAACATTCCTGAGGTGGACCAGGTGATCCTCCCAGGTGGAGCTAAAGACAGCAATATCATCTAGATAAGCTGCACTATAGGCCTCCAGTCCTGTGAGAACTGTGTTCACCAACCTCTGGAAAGTGGCAGGTGCATTTTTCAGACCAAAGGGCATCACCACAAATTGATAATGCCCACTAGGGGTTGAAAATGCTGTTTTGGGCTTTGCAGCATCAGCTAGTCTGATCTGCCAGTAGCCAGCTGTTAGGTCAAATGTGCTGAGATATTTGGCAGAGGCCAAAGTATCTATGAGCTCATCTGCCCTGGGTATTGGATGGGCATCAGTCCTAGTGACTGCATTGAGGCCCCTGTAGTCTACACAAAACCTCATCTCTCTTTTCCCACCACTGGTGTGAGGTTTAGGTACTAGGACTACTGGACTAGCCCAAGGGCTATCTGAGGGCTCAATCACTCCCAATTCCAACATCTTCTGGACTTCAGTCCTGATACAGTCCCTGACATGGTCAGGTTGCCTATAAATCTTGTTTTTAATAGGCAGACTGTCCCCAGTGTCCACTTCATGAGTGCACCAGGTGGTCTGACTGGGTGTCAGAGAAAACATATGTCTAAACTGATTGAGGACTTGCCTGCAATCAGTTTGTTGCTGGGTAGTGAGGCTGCCTGCCAAGGCTACACCATCAACTGACCCATCGTCAGGGTTCTGTGAGAGCAGGTCAGGGAGTGGGTCACTCTCTTCCTCCTGCCCTTCATCAGTAGCCATGAGCAAGCCCATGTCTGCCCTGTCCACATATGGCTTAAGTCTGTTGACATGGAGAACCCTGTGGGGACTCCTGGGTGTTCCCAGGTCTACTAAGTAAGTGACCTCACCCTTCTGCTCAACAATAGTGTGGGGTCCACTCCATTTGTCTTGGAGAGCTGCTGGGGCCACTGGCTCCAACACCCACACCTTCTGTCCTGGCTGGTAAACAGTTAGGACAGCCTTTTGGTCATGCCAGGCCTTTTGAAGTTCCTGGCTAGCCTCAAGGTTTTTGGTTGCCTTTTTCATGTACTCAGCCATCCTGGAGCGGAGACCAAGTACATAGTCCACTATATCTTGCTTTGGGGGCTTGAGAGGTAACTCCCATCCTTCCTTCACCAAGCACAGTGGACCCCTCACAGGGTGGCCAAACAGAAGTTCAAAAGGGCTGTAACCAACCCCCTTCTGAGGCACCTCCCTATATGCGAATAAAAGGCAGGGCAAGAGTATGTCCCATCTACGCCTAAGCTTTTCTGGGAGCCCTTTAATCATGCCCTTCAAGGTTTTGTTGAATCTCTCAACTAAACCATTGCATTGTGGGTGATAGGGTGTGGTGAACTTATAAGTAACTCCACACTCCTTCCACATTGCCTTTAAGTACCCAGACATGAAGTTTGCACCCCTGTCTGATACCACCTCCTTAGGAAAGCCCACTCTTGAGAAAATTCCCAGGAGGGCCCTTGCCACCACAGGTGCTGTAGTGGTCCTAAGGGGTATAGCCTCTGGATACCTGGTGGCATGATCCACTACCACCAGTATAAATCTGTGCCCAGATGCTGTTTGGGGATCCATGGGACCAACAATGTCAATCCCTACCCTCTCAAAGGGCACCCCCACCACAGGTAGTGGTATCAGGGGGCCTTTGTAGTGCCACCTGCTTTGCCACTGGCTTGGCAGGTTACACAGGAGCGACAAAACTCCTTACTGTCTTCAGACATGTGGGGCCAGTGAAAGTGAGGGACAATTCTGTCCCAAGTCTTGTTCTGGCCCAGGTGTCCTGCTAAGGGAATATCATGGGCTAGGGTCAATAGGAAGCCCCTGAACTTCAAAGGTATTACCAACCTCCTGGTAGCACCAGGCTTGGGGTCTCTACTCTCTGAGTACAGGAGTCCATCATCCCAATACACTGTATGGGGACCACTAGCTTTCCCAGCAGCCTCAGCAGCAGCTTGCTGTCTGAGGGGTTCAAGGGAGGGGCAGCTCTGCTGCTCCTGGCTCAGATCTGCCCTAGAAGGTCCCCCTGTCCCCAAGAACTCAACCTGGTCAGGCTCAAGTTCCTCTGGGACAGTTCCTTCTTCAGGGCTGAGATCATCCCCCTCAAGGGACTGATCTTCCTCCTGAGCCAAGGGGGAAGGCACTGCCTTAACCCTACTACTCCTCCTCTTGGAAGGCACTTGGTCCATTCTTCCAGAATCCAAGGCCTGTTCAGTTTTAGACAGTTTAGCTTGTGACCTGGTCACAGCAAACACATCTGCAGGGATCCCCAGCATTTCTGCATGGGTCCTGAGCTCCACTTCTGCCCAAGCAGAAGTCTCTAAGTCATTGCCAAGCAAGCATTCGACTGGTAGGTTTGCACTTACCACAACCTTCTTAAGGCCAGTTACCCCTCCCCAGGAGAAGTTAACAACTGCCAGAGTATGGTCTGTTCTGACATTGCTAGCATTGGTCACTTGGTACATTTCACCAAGTATAACTTGCCCAGGTAGCACAAGGTCTTGTGTCACCATTGTGACACTTGCCCCTGTGTCCCTAAATGCCAAAGCCTCTCGTCCATTGATTAAAGGCTGTTGTCTGTACTTGCCCAGATTACTGGGACTCACAGTGGAGGTCACATCCATGCCTCCATCACAGACTAACACAGCCTGAGTCAGTTCCCTGACTAAGTCAGAGCCCAACTCAGTTCCCAGGGTGAACCCTACTAAACCCTTTGCTGGAGCACTTCCACCAACTGTACTAGGGGGAACAGGTGCCTTAGGGGCATTGGTGGATGCTGGACTGGAGTCTTTGGACTTGGTGCAATCACTGGTCCAGTGGGTCTTTTGCTTACAGACCTTGCACCATGGTTTTCTTTGGCCTTTACCCTTGGTAGACTGAGAATCCCCACCAGAAGAAGATTTTTGGGGGCCTGATGAAGACTTTTGATCTTTACCCTTCTCCCCACCCTTGTCAGAGTTCTTAGCATCTTGCTTCTTGGTTTCCCCACCTTGGTTCTGTACCTTCTGCTTCACCCTGGTTCTGACCCATTTGTCTGCCTTCTTTCCCAATTCTTGGGGAGAGGTCAGATCAGAGTCAACCAGGTACTGATGCAACAGCTGGTTTTGACAGTTATTAAGAATCTGCTCCCTCATTATCAGATTATACAATCCTGAGAAGTCACACACCTTACTGCCCATCAACCAGCCTTCCAGAGCCTTGGCAGAACAATCCACATAGTCTACCCAGTCTTGAGTCTGTGCTTTTTGGGTGTCTCTGAACTTCAACCTGTACTGTTCAGTGGTTAGGCCAAACCCATCAATAAGAGCACTCTTCAAGACCTTGTAATTGTCAGCATCCTCCTCTCTAACAGTGAGGAGCTTGTCTCTACCTTTGTCAGCAAAGGAGAGCCACAAGATTGCTGCCCACTGCTCCTGAGGGACCTTCTGTACTTTACAGGCCCTCTCTAAAGCAGTTATCCATTTGTGGATATCATCCCCACTCTGGTAGGGAGGGACAATCTTGCTCAGGTTCCTATGGTCATAGGACCTTTCCCTATCTCTAGGGACATGGCTGCCACCATGGGACTCTAGTCCCAACTTTCTTCTCTCCCTAAGGAGATCTAGGGATTCTCTATCTAAAGCCAATTGCTTCTTCCTGATCTCCAGTTGAGTTTCCTCATACTGGACCAGTCTCTTTCTTCTCTCATGAGAGGATTCCCTCCTGTGAGAAGAAACAGAGCTCCCTATTGAGGTGCCAGAGTGGTTAGACTCCTGAGAAGGAGACCTAGACTTTCTGAGCACACTCATAATCCTTCCTGGGGGGACAAAGGTGTGGTTCTCCAGATCCTCATCTTCATCTTCCCCAGAAGGGATTGGGTTTTCCAGGTCAGGGTCATTGTCACCCTCCTGGTCAGTTTCAGAGGGGGGCTGGGGGTAGTAGTACCCCTGGCCTCTTCCTCATCTGCTGGCCCACCCTCTGCTCCTACCCCTTCAGTCCCTGAGGACTTACTAAGATCATAAGCCACCAACATCTCCTGGAGGTGTTGGGTGGTGGGACTTTGGCCTGTCCTTAATTTCCTCACGTTACACAAAGCTCTCAGTTCCAAGAATGGGAGTGTGTCATACTTGGAGGGGGAAGCTCAATGGCTTCCTGCAGGGCATCTTTAGATCCTGCTTTTAAAGACATTACTAGTGTGGTGTGGTGTATGCACTACCTACTCTAGTGTGGCCTACTAAACTCTCTTGAGTTGTAGAAAGGGTTGTGCTATCCCTTAACACACAACTCTAAGTTCAGTAGAACTTACTGATATTCTAAGCTTAAATTATATGTACCTTAGGTACCTTTAGTGGTTTTCAGTTGATCAATTCAATTGAGATTATCTGGTAAAACAATAGCAAGCTGGAATCCCACACGCTGCACACCAATGTGAGAAGTTGGCCTGGCATATGCTGTCCACTAATTATAGTGGGCACCTTGCACCAGTCCAAATCGACTCTTATGGTAGGTAGGTTAAAGACAACCTTATTGAAAGCTATCCTAGTGGTAGCTGTGGAGAGCAGCCTTCAGGCTAAGTCTTGAAGGAATGTAAAGCAGCTTGTTTTACCAGTCTATAATCTCTTGAGTGACCAAATGAAAGAGCACCACACCAGGTATATATTCAAAATATATGTATTTATTACTAAACACACCCCTCTAGTCTCTTTATGAGGCTAGAGTTCGAAGTACATAGGTTATAAGATCTTAAATCACAGTAATAGCACAAATACACGTTTGGGCCCTAGGGGCGTACCAAACCATATACCAATAAAGTGGTATGCGAACCACGACTGAACTAGACACTAGGCCTAGAGCCTCTAGAAGTGCTTGGACCACAAGGAACCACCCAAGGTAGTGACACAGGGGACCCACGGGAGACGCGTGCAGTGTAAATACACAACCGCGATACGCCGTTAACTTCTATGGAGAAAGTCGGGATCGGGAAAATAGAGGAAAGGGACACTTAGAAGAGGACTAGGACAAAACCCTTTGAGATCTAGGACTTTGAAGAGTCTCTACCCACGGGAGCACCGGAGTACTCGTGTTACCTCACCCAGGGAAGCCGGGTGCATAGGTGCCTTTCGGGGTCGGGTTTCGTCGTCGGTTCTTATGGCGATCTGCTGCAAAGTGCTGCTGGCGACCAGGAGAAAAGTGTCCGGGTGGATCCAAGAGTGGATCGGAGTTCTGAAGAACCTGAAAGCAGAGGGGACAGAGTCTGGGTCACTAGCCAGTGACCAGGGAGGCGATGGACAGATGCCCACCGATGTCGAGTGCTTCAGATTCGATGACGGTCGTCTTGACTCTTCAGCCACGAGGTCCAGGAGGCGTTGTCGGCGACCAGGAGCAGGATTCGGGCTGTTGCTCGATGTCTGTCGAGTGCAGAGGTGTCGGCGACCAGATTGGACCCAACAAGCCTTGGCAACGGCAAGTCTCGAGTAAGATGTAGATCGTCGATGATGCAGACCAGCAAGGTCTGGGGAACTCACCCAGCAAGGGTAAGTGAGGGCAGGCCTGGAGCAACCAGACTGCCAAGTAAAGAAAAGATTGGCCTTCGGTAAGGGCTACTAGCCAACGGGCTAGCGACCGCGAAGGAGCCTCGTGACGCCGCACGTGGAGCTGGCTTACAGGACACTCGTGGAGTGGGGGCCAGTGATCTTCGGTGCAGGTGGTGCTGGAGGCTAGGGCTACTCGGAGCCCAAAGCACGACTTCTTGGGAGACCCAGAAGATGGTGCACTTGCAAGTGTGCTCGGTGTCCAGGGGTCACGGTCTCAAGTCACCCACGATAGCCACGGGCCTCAGCTTTGCTGGGGACTCAGGGTAGCCTCGGGGAAGTCTGAGAATCCACCTCTGGTGATGCGATGACTTCGGCGTCCGACGGGAGCTTCAGTAATGCGAACCGGACAGATGCTTCTTTGGTGCCTGCCAAGCAGGGGAGTCACTCCTTGACCCCAAGGGAGATTCTTCAGTCCTCTAATCGTGAGTAGAGCGTCGAAGGTCCAGGATTCTGTTTCAGAGTTTCGTCCAGGTATAATCTAAAGTCCTAAGGACTGGGTTCCTACCTTTATTCCAAAAATAGGGGATGGACTACTCTGTGGCCCCACCTATGGGTGGGTCAGGGCAGAGGGGTGGCTACACCCCTTTCCCTTTGTCCAGTTCGCGCCAAAGCAGGGGCTGCAAGCCCCTGATCCGGTTTGAACTGGGGTATGCACAGGGACACCAAATGTGCCCCCAGTGCAGGACTTCAAAGCACCCGAAAGTGCTCCCGCCCAGCCCCAATACACATTGTCCTGTCTGGGGAGGTGGTCACACCTCCCTGGGACAGGAAACCTATTGTCCAGGCCTCCCCTGCCGGAGTTTCGTCCAGCAGCAGGAGGCCAGACTCGTGTCTGTGGCAGCAGCATCCATTTTGTGATGCCAGGGCTCTGGAAAGAAGTTACCGGACTCGTCAGAGTTAACATGCCTTTCCCTCTAGAAGGGTGGAATGCTACCCCCGCCGCCAGGATTGGCGGGGGGTAGTATTCCAAGATGTTTGACACCAAACACGACATGTTTTGGTGCAGCCATTCCATAGTTAGCATTTTACCGCGAGGATATAATGCGTTTAAGAGTATATGGTCAGGCTGCACTACAAACAGCATCAGAGATGGTCTCCGAACGCTGCAGAGGGGCCCTGCTCGTGCAGGGGCACCCTCTCACATAAGAACCATGCACTCTGCCTTTAGGATTGATAAGGCCTGCCTTAGGAGTGACTTATAGGTTTATATGTGTGTATGCTTTTAGTGATATAGGTAACCTATACCACAGCAAGGGGTGCATGCACCACCTTACCCAGGCTGCAGTAGCAGACCTGTGGTGTCAGTTTGGATGGCCTACCAGGGGTGGCATAATACATGCTGCAGCCCCTGGCAGGCCTCTGAGGTACCTATGCCCTTGGTACATAGTATACCATATACTAGGGACTTACAAGGGCACTCCAGATCCCAATCAGTGATGTGCCTAAGGCACATGGAGACCCTTTTAAAGAGGAAACAGCTAGGCTGGGGTTCTGAATAGCAGGGCCCCAGCCAGACTAATGTCGAAAACCAGTGAAGTATCAGCAAAAAGTGGGGGTACCCCTGTGAAGCAGATCCTACTCTCCTACAATGAGTGTGAGGAGAGACGGAGGGAGTGAGTGGCAGGCCAGGCGTGAATGTGAGGAGAGAGGAGTGAGTGGCAGGCCAGACGTGAATGTGAGGAGGGAGGGAGTGAGTGACAGGCCAGAAGTGAGTGTGAGGAGAGATGGAGTGAATGACAGGCCAGAGGTGAGCATGAGTAGAGCAAGAACAGAGGGAGTGAGTGACAGGCCAGACATGAGTGTGAGAAGAGAGGGGAGTGAGTGAGTGACAACCCAGACGTGAGTGTTAGGAGAGGGAGTGAGTGGCAGGCCATACATGAATATGAGGGAGAGAGGGAGGGAGTGAGTGAGTGACAGGCCGGAGGGGAGCATGAGTAGACAAGAACAGATGGAGGGAGTGATAGAGGTGAATCTCGGGAGATAAGGGCATGGAGTGTGAAACGGGCCAGAGAAGAGTGTACGGAGAAAATGATGGAGGGAGTGAGAGACAGGCCAGACGTGAATGTGAGGAGAGAGGGAGATTGAGTGGCCGGTCTACCCAAAGCTAAACTGGCCCTTTTAAGGGCCACATTGAACTCGGCAGCCAGGCTCATCACAGGATCTAGAAAACGAGATCACATCACACCAGATCTAATCCAACTCAACTGGCTGTCGATCGATGCAAGGATCAGATACAGGATAGCCTGCTTGACACATAAAGTGCTGCATCAGATCACTCCAACTTACTTGGCTAATAAGCTTGAACTATCTGGTGGGAATCGAGCCCTAAGAAGCTCAAATACTCTACTGTTAAAGCCACAAAAGTTCAAAAAGAAGAGAACGTACAACCGCGCATCTTCTGGTCTTGCACCAAGAATATGGAATGCTCTCCCTCCCCATATCAGAACGAACCCTTCGACCGCTGTCAAAGTATTACTCCTGAATAGCCACCTGCGACAATAGTCCTGGAACCCTGCAAGCCATCTGTATTCGTATCACATCATTGACCCACTTATCTATCATGCAGTGGGCTACGTTTAGCTCTTTTTGTTTTCTGCATTGGTGAATGTGTTGTGTCCTCCTCTGTTATCAGCGCAACTCCTCAACCACAATGTACAGCTCTCTGATACCCTGTTGGGTCTTGTTCACGCTATATAAAACCTTTCAAATAAATAAAATAAAGTGACAGTCCAGATGTGAGTGTGAGGAGATACGGAGAGAGTGGCAGGTCAGATGTGAATGTGAGGAGCGAAGGAGTGAGTGACAGGCCAGGCGTGAGAGTGAGGAGAGGGGAGTGAGTGACAGGCCAGACCTGAGTGTGAGGAGAGAGGGAGTGAGTAACAGGCCAGATGTGAGTGTGAGGAGAGAGGGAGTGAGTGACAGGCCAGAGGTGAGAGTAGACCAGGAGAAAGGGAGGGACAGAGGGAAATGTCAGAAGATAAGGGCATGGAGTATGTGACGGGCCAGAGATGAGCATGAGTAGACAAGAACAGAGGGAGTGAGTGACAGGCCAGATGTGAATGTGAGGAGAGAAGGAGTGAGTGGCAGGCCAGACGTGAGTGTGAGGAGAGAGGGCTTGATTGACGGGCCAGCCATGAGAGTGAGGAGTGAGGGAATGAGTGACAGGCCAGACATGAGTGTGAGGAGAGACGGAGGGAGTGAGTGGCAGGCCAGACGTGAATGTGAGGAGAGAAGGAGTGAGTGGCAGGCCAGACGTGAATGTGAGGAGGGAGGAGTGAGTGACAGGCCAGAAGTGAGTGTGAGGAGAGATGGAGTGAATGACAGGCCAGAGGTGAGCATGAGTAGACAAGAACAGAGGGAGTGAGTGACAGGCCAGACATGAGTGTGAGAAGAGAGGGGAGTGAGTGAGTGACAACCCAGACGTGAGTGTTAGGAGAGAGGAGTGAGTGGCAGGCCATACATGAATATGAGGAGAGAGGAGGGAGTGAGTGAGTGACAGGCCGGAGGGGAGCATGAGTAGACATGAACAGATGGAGGGAGTGATAGAGGTGAATCTCGGGAGATAAGGGCATGGAGTGTGAAACGGGCCAGAGAAGAGTGTACGGAGAAAATGATAGAGGGAGTGAGAGACAGGCCAGACATGAGTGTGAGGAGAGAGGGAGTGAATGACAGGCCAGACGTGAATGTGAGGAGAGAGGGAGTGAGTGACAGGCCAGACGTGAATGTGAGGAGAGAGGAGATTGAGTGGCCGGTCTACCCAAAGCTAAACTGGCCCTTTTAAGGGCCACATTGAACTCGGCAGCCAGGCTCATCACAGGATCTAGAAAACGAGATCACATCACACCAGATCTAATCCAACTCAACTGGCTGTCGATCGATGCAAGGATCAGATACAGGATAGCCTGCTTGACACATAAAGTGCTGCATCAGATCACTCCAACTTACTTGGCTAATAAGCTTGAACTATCTGGTGGGAATCGAGCCCTAAGAAGCTCAAATACTCTACTGTTAAAGCCACAAAAGTTCAAAAAGAAGAGAACGTACAACCGCGCATCTTCTGGTCTTGCACCAAGAATATGGAATGCTCTCCCTCCCCATATCAGAACGAACCCTTCGACCGCTGTCAAAGTATTACTCCTGAATAGCCACCTGCGACAATAGTCCTGGAACCCTGCAAGCCATCTGTATTCGTATCACATCATTGACCCACTTATCTATCATGCAGTGGGCTACGTTTAGCTCTTTTGTTTTCTGCATTGGTGAATGTGTTGTGTCCTCCTCTGTTATCAGCGCAACTCCTCAACCACAATGTACAGCTCTCTGATACCCTGTTGGGTCTTGTTCGCGCTATATAAAACCTTTCAAATAAATAAAATAAAGTGACAGTCCAGATGTGAGTGTGAGGAGATACGGAGAGAGTGGCAGGTCAGATGTGAATGTGAGGAGCGAAGGAGTGAGTGACAGGCCAGGCGTGAGAGTGAGGAGAGGGGGAGTGAGTGACAGGCCAGACCTGAGTGTGAGGAGAGAGGGAGTGAGTAACAGGCCAGATGTGAGTGTGAGGAGAGAGGGAGTGAGTGACAGGCCAGAGGTGAGAGTAGACCAGGAGAAAGGGAGGGACAGAGGGAAATGTCAGAAGATAAGGGCATGGAGTATGTGACGGGCCAGAGATGAGCATGAGTAGACAAGAACAGAGGGAGTGAGTGACAGGCCAGATGTGAATGTGAGGAGAGAAGGAGTGAGTGGCAGGCCAGACGTGAGTGTGAGGAGAGAGGGCTTGATTGACGGGCCAGCCATGAGAGTGAGGAGTGAGGGAATGAGTGACAGGCCAGACATGAGTGTGAGGAGAGACGGAGGGAGTGAGTGGCAGGCCAGACGTGAATGTGAGGAGAGAAGGAGTGAGTGGCAGGCCAGACGTGAATGTGAGGAGGGAGGGAGTGAGTGACAGGCCAGAAGTGAGTGTGAGGAGAGATGGAGTGAATGACAGGCCAGAGGTGAGCATGAGTAGACAAGAACAGAGGGAGTGAGTGACAGGCCAGACATGAGTGTGAGAAGAGAGGGGAGTGAGTGAGTGACAACCCAGACGTGAGTGTTAGGAGAGAGAGTGAGTGGCAGGCCACACATGAATATGGAGGAGAGAGGGAGGGAGTGAGTGAGTGACAGGCCGGAGGGGAGCATGAGTAGACAAGAACAGATGGAGGGAGTGATAGAGGTGAATCTCGGGAGATAAGGGCATGGAGTGTGAAACGGGCCAGAGAAGAGTGTACGGAGAAAATGATAGAGGGAGTGAGAGACAGGCCAGACATGAGTGTGAGGAGAGAGGGAGTGAATGACAGGCCAGACGTGAATGTGAGGAGAGAGGGAGTGAGTGACAGGCCAGACGTGAATGTGAGGAGAGAGGGAGATTGAGTGGCCGGTCTACCCAAAGCTAAACTGGCCCTTTTAAGGGCCACATTGAACTCGGCAGCCAGGCTCATCACAGGATCTAGAAAACGAGATCACATCACACCAGATCTAATCCAACTCAACTGGCTGTCGATCGATGCAAGGATCAGATACAGGATAGCCTGCTTGACACATAAAGTGCTGCATCAGATCACTCCAACTTACTTGGCTAATAAGCTTGAACTATCTGGTGGGAATCTGAGCCCTAAGAAGCTCAAATACTCTACTGTTAAAGCCACAAAAGTTCAAAAAGAAGAGAACGTACAACCGCGCATCTTCTGGTCTTGCACCAAGAATATGGAATGCTCTCCTCCCCATATCAGAACGAACCCTTCGACCGCTGTCAAAGTATTACTCCTGAATAGCCACCTGCGACAATAGTCCTGGAACCCTGCAAGCCATCTGTATTCGTATCACATCATTGACCCACTTATCTATCATGCAGTGGGCTACGTTTAGCTCTTTTGTTTTCTGCATTGGTGAATGTGTTGTGTCCTCCTCTGTTATCAAGCGCAACTCCTCAACCACAATGTACAGCTCTCTGATACCCTGTTGGGTCTTGTTCGAGCTATATAAAACCTTTCAAATAAATAAAATAAAGTGACAGTCCAGATGTGAGTGTGAGGAGATACGGAGAGAGTGGCAGGTCAGATGTGAATGTGAGGAGCGAAGGAGTGAGTGACAGGCCAGGCGTGAGAGTGAGGAGAGGGGAGTGGAGTGACAGGCCAGACCTGAGTGTGAGGAGAGAGGGAGTGAGTAACAGGCCAGATGTGAGTGTGAGGAGAGAGGGAGTGAGTGACAGGCCAGAGGTGAGAGTAGACCAGGAGAAAGGGAGGGAAAGAGGGAAATGTCAGAAGATAAGGGCATGGAGTATGTGACGGGCCAGAGATGAGCATGAGTAGACAAGAACAGAGGGAGTGAGTGACAGGCCAGATGTGAATGTGAGGAGAGAAGGAGTGAGTGGCAGGCCAGACGTGAGTGTGAGGAGAGAGGGCTTGATTGACGGGCCAGCCATGAGAGTGAGGAGTGAGGGAATGAGTGACAGGCCAGACATGAGTGTGAGGAGAGACGGAGGGAGTGAGTGGCAGGCCAGACGTGAATGTGAGGAGAGAAGGAGTGAGTGGCAGGCCAGACGTGAATGTGAGGAGGGAGGGAGTGAGTGACAGGCCAGAAGTGAGTGTGAGGAGAGATGGAGTGAATGACAGGCCAGAGGTGAGCATGAGTAGACAAGAACAGAGGGAGTGAGTGACAGGCCAGACATGAGTGTGAGAAGAGAGGGGAGTGAGTGAGTGACAACCCAGACGTGAGTGTTAGGAGAGAGGGAGTGAGTGGCAGGCCATACATGAATATGAGGAGAGAGGGAGGGAGTGAGTGAGTGACAGGCCGGAGGGGAGCATGAGTAGACATGAACAGATGGAGGGAGTGATAGAGGTGAATCTCGGGAGATAAGGGCATGGAGTGTGAAACGGGCCAGAGAAGAGTGTACGGAGAAAATGATAGAGGGAGTGAGAGACAGGCCAGACATGAGTGTGAGGAGAGAGGGAGTGAATGACAGGCCAGACGTGAATGTGAGGAGAGAGGGAGTGAGTGACAGGCCAGACGTGAATGTGAGGAGAGAGGAGATTGAGTGGCCGGTCTACCCAAAGCTAAACTGGCCCTTTTAAGGGCCACATTGAACTCGGCAGCCAGGCTCATCACAGGATCTAGAAAACGAGATCACATCACACCAGATCTAATCCAACTCAACTGGCTGTCGATCGATGCAAGGATCAGATACAGGATAGCCTGCTTGACACATAAAGTGCTGCATCAGATCACTCCAACTTACTTGGCTAATAAGCTTGAACTATCTGGTGGGAATCGAGCCCTAAGAAGCTCAAATACTCTACTGTTAAAGCCACAAAAGTTCAAAAAGAAGAGAACGTACAACCGCGCATCTTCTGGTCTTGCACCAAGAATATGGAATGCTCTCCCTCCCCATATCAGAACGAACCCTTCGACCGCTGTCAAAGTATTACTCCTGAATAGCCACCTGCGACAATAGTCCTGGAACCCTGCAAGCCATCTGTATTCGTATCACATCATTGACCCACTTATCTATCATGCAGTGGGCTACGTTTAGCTCTTTTTGTTTTCTGCATTGGTGAATGTGTTGTGTCCTCCTCTGTTATCAGCGCAACTCCTCAACCACAATGTACAGCTCTCTGATACCCTGTTGGGTCTTGTTCGCGCTATATAAAACCTTTCAAATAAATAAAATAAAGTGACAGTCCAGATGTGAGTGTGAGGAGATACGGAGAGAGTGGCAGGTCAGATGTGAATGTGAGGAGCGAAGGAGTGAGTGACAGGCCAGGCGTGAGAGTGAGGAGAGGGGAGTGAGTGACAGGCCAGACCTGAGTGTGAGGAGAGAGGGAGTGAGTAACAGGCCAGATGTGAGTGTGAGGAGAGAGGAGTGAGTGACAGGCCAGAGGTGAGAGTAGACCAGGAGAAAGGGAGGGACAGAGGGAAATGTCAGAAGATAAGGGCATGGAGTATGTGACGGGCCAGAGATGAGCATGAGTAGACAAGAACAGAGGGAGTGAGTGACAGGCCAGATGTGAATGTGAGGAGAGAAGGAGTGAGTGGCAGGCCAGACGTGAGTGTGAGGAGAGAGGGCTTGATTGACGGGCCAGCCATGAGAGTGAGGAGTGAGGGAATGAGTGACAGGCCAGACATGAGTGTGAGGAGAGACGGAGGGAGTGAGTGGCAGGCCAGACGTGAATGTGAGGAGAGAAGGAGTGAGTGGCAGGCCAGACGTGAGTGTGAGGAGAGAGGGCTTGATTGACGGGCCAGCCATGAGAGTGAGGAGTGAGGGAATGAGTGACAGGCCAGACATGAGTGTGAGGAGAGACGGAGGGAGTGAGTGACAGGCCAGGCGTGAGAGTGAGGAGAGGGGGAGTGAGTGACAGGCCAGACCTGAGTGTGAGGAGAGAGGGAGTGAGTAACAGGCCAGATGTGAGTGTGAGGAGAGAGGGAGTGAGTGACAGGCCAGAGGAGAGAGTAGACCAGAACAAAGGTAGGGACAGAGGGAAATGTCAGAAGATAAGGGCATGGAGTATGTGACGGGCCAGAGATGAGCATGAGTAGACAAGAACAGAGGGAGTGAGTGACAGGCGTGAATGTGAGGAGAGAAGGAGTGAGTGGCAGGCCAGACGTGAGTGTGAGGAGTGAGGGCTTGATTGACAGGCCAGCCATGAGAGTGAGGAGTGAGGGAATGAGTGACAGGCCAGACATGAGTGTGAGGAGAGACGGAGGGAGTGAGTGGCAGGCCAGATGTGAGTATGAGTAGGGAGGGAGTGAGTGAGTGATAGGCCAGACGTGAATGTGAGGAGAGAAGGAGTGAGTGGCAGGCCAGACGTGAATGTGAGGAGGGAGGGAGTGAGTGACAGGCCAGACGTGTGTGAGGAGAGAGGGAGTGAGTGACAGGCTAGACTTGTGTGTGAGGAGAAAGGGAGTGAGTGATTGGCCAGAGGTGAGTGTGAGGAGAGAGGGTGCGACTGAGATGCCAGAAGTGAGTGTGCGGAGAGAAGAACCTAGTGATTTAGTCATAGACCAGTGGTGAGTGTGAAGAAAACATAATGGAGGGTGCGAGTGACAGGCTGAACATGAGTGTGAGGAGAGAGGGAATGAGTGACAGGCCAGACGTGAATGTGAGGAGAGAGGGAATGAGTGACAGGCCAGACGTGAATGTGAGGAGAGAGGGAGTGACAGGCCAGACGTGACTGTGATGAGAGAGGGAATGAGTGACAGGCCAGATGTGAATGTGAGGAGAGAGGGAATGAGTGTCAGGCCAGACGTGACTGTGAGGAGAGAGGGAGTGAGTGACAGGCCAGAAGTGAGTGTGAGAAGAGAGGGAGTGAGTGACAGGCCAGACATGAGTGTGAGGAGAGAGGGAATAGTGACAGGCCGGACGTGAGTATGAGGAGAGATGGAGTGAGTGGCAGGCCAGACGTGAATGAGAGGCGGTACGGAGTGAGTGACAGGCCAGACGTGAGTGTTAGGAGCGAGGGAGTGAGGGGCTGGCCAATACATCAATGTGAGGAGAGAGGGAGTGAGTGATAGGCCAGATGTGAATGTGAGGAGAGAGGGAGGGAGTGACAAGCCAGACGGGAGTGTGACGAGAGAGGGAATGAGTGACAGGCCAGATGTGAATGTGAGGAGAGAGGGAATGAGTGTCAGGCCAGATGTGAATGTGAGGAGAGAGGGAGTAACATGCCAGACGTGACTATGAGGAGAGATGGAGTGACAGGCCAGACGTGACTGTGAGGAGAGAGTGAGTGACAAGCCAGACATGAGTGTGAGGAGTGAGGGAATGAGTAACAGGCCAGACATTAGTGTGAGGAGCTATGGAGGGAGTGAGTGAAAGGCCAGACGTGAATGTGAGGAGATACGGAGTGAGTGCCAGGCCAGACGTGAATGTGAGGAGAGAGGGAGTGAGTGACAGGCCAGACGTGTGTGAGGAGAGAGGGAGTGAGTGACAGGCTAGACGTGAATGTGAGGAGAGAGGGAGTGAGTAACATGCCAGACGTGACTGTGAGGAGAGATGGAGTGACAGGCCAGACGTGACTGTGAGGAGAGAGGGAGGGAGTGGTAGGCCAGAGGTGAATGTGAGGAGATACTGAGTGAGTGACAGGCCAGAAGTGAGTGTGAGAAGAGAGGCAGTGAGTGACAAGCCAGACGTGAGTGTGACGAGAGAGGGAATGAGTGACAGGCCAGATGTGAATGTGAGGAGAGAGGGAATGAGTGTCAGGCCAGATGTGAATGTGAGGAGAGAGAGAGTGAGTAACATGCCAGGCGTGACTATGAGGAGAGATGGAGTGACAGGCCAGACGTGACTGTGAGGAGAGAGGGAGTGAGTGACAGGCCAGAAGTGAGTGTGAGAAGGGAGGGAGTGAGTGACAAGCCAGACGTGAGTGTGAGGAGAGAGGGAATAGTGACAGGCCGGACGTGACTGAGGAGAGATGGAGTGAGTGGCAGGCCAGACGTGAGTGTTAGGAGAGAGGGAGTGAGTGACAGGCCAGAGGTGAGAGTAGACCAGAACAAAGGTAGGGACAGAGGGAAATGTCAGAAGATAAGGGCATGGAGTATGTGACGGGCCAGAGATGAGCATGAGTAGACAAGAACAGAGGGAGTGAGTGACAGGCGTGAATGTGAGGAGAGAAGGAGTCAGTGGCAGGCCAGACGTGAGTGTGAGGAGTGAGGGCTTGATTGACAGGCCAGCCATGAGAGTGAGGAGTGAGGGAATGAGTGACAGGCCAGACATGAGTGTGAGGAGAGACGGAGGGAGTGAGGGAGTGAGTGGCAGGCCAGACATGAGTATGAGTAGGGAGGGAGTGAGTGATAGGCCAGACGTGAATGTGAGGAGAGAAGGAGTGAGTGGCAGGCCAGACGTGAATGTGAGGAGGGAGGGAGTGAGTGACAGGCCAGACGTGTGTGAGGAGAGAGGGAGTGAGTGACAGGCTAGACTTGTGTGTGAGGAGAAAGGGAGTGAGTGACAGGCCAGAGGTGAGTGTGAGGAGAGAGGGTGCGACTGAGATACCAGAAGTGAGTGTGCGGAGAGAAGAACCTAGTGATTTAGTCATAGACCAGTGGTGAGTGTGAAGAAAACATAATGGAGGGTGCGAGTGACAGGCTGAACATGAGTGTGAGGAGAGAGGGAATGAGTGACAGGCCAGACGTGAATGTGAGGAGAGAGGGAGTGACAGGCCAGACGTGACTGTGAGGAGAGAGGGAGGGAGTGGTAGGCCAGACGTGAATTTGAGGAGATACTGAGTGAGTGACAGGGCAGAAGTGAATGAGAGAAGAGAGGGAGTGAGTGACAAGCCAGACTTGAGTGTGACGAGAGAGGGAATGAGTGACAGGCCAGATGTGAATGTGAGGAGAGAGGGTATGAGTGTCAGGCCAGACGTGACTGTGAGCAGAGAGGGAGTGAGTGACAGGCCAGAAGTGAGTGTGAGAAGAGAGGGAGTGAGTGACAGGCCAGACGTGAGTGTGAGGAGAGAGGGAATAGTGACAGGCCGGACGTGAGTATGAGGAGAGATGGAGTGACAGGCCAGACGTGACTGTGAGGAGAGAGGGAGTGAGTGACAAGCCAGGCATGAGTGTGAGGAGTGACGGAATGAGTGACAGGCCAGACATTAGTGTGAGGAGCTATGGAGGGAGTGAGTGGCAGGCCAGACGTGAATGTGAGGAGATACGGAGTGAGTGACAGGCCAGACGTGAGTGTTAGGAGCGAGGGAGTGAGGGGCTGGCCATACATCAATGTGAGGAGAGAGGGAGTGAGTGATAGGCCAGATGTGAATGTGAGGAGAGAGGGAGGGAGTCACAAGCCAGACGCGAGTGTGACGAGAGAGGGAATGAGTGACAGGCCAGATGTGAATGTGAGGAGAGAGGGAATGAGTGTCAGGCCAGATGTGAATGTGAGGAGAGAGGGAGTGAGTAACATGCCAGACGTGACTATGAGGAGAGATGGAGTGACAGGCCAGACGTGACTGTGAGGAGAGAGGGAGTGAGTGACAAGCCAGGCATGAGTGTGAGAGGACGGAATGAGTGACAGGCCAGACATTAGTGTGAGGAGCTATGGAGGGAGTGAGTGAAAGGCCAGACGTGAATGTGAGGAGATACGGAGTGAGTGGCAGGCCAGACGTGAATGTGAGGAGAGAGGGAGTGAGTGACAGGCGCAGACGTGTGTGAGGAGAGAGGGAGTGAGTGACAGGCTAGACTTGTGTGTGAGGAGAAAGGGAGTGAGTGACAGGCCAGGTGTGACGAGAGAGGGAATGAGTGACAGGCCAGATGTGAATGTGAGGAGAGAGGGAATGAGTGTCAGACCAGATGTGAATGTGAGGAGAGAGAGAGTGAGTAACATGCCAGGCGTGGACTATGAGGAGAGATGGAGTGACAGGCCAGACGTGACTGTGAGGAGAGAGGGAGTGAGTGACAGGCCAGAAGTGAGTGTGAGAAGGGAGGGAGTGAGTGACAAGCCAGATGTGAGTGTGAGGAGAGAGGGAATAGTGACAGGCCGGACGTGACTGAGGAGAGATGGAGTGAGTGGCAGGCCAGACGTGAGTGTTAGGAGAGAGGGAGTGAGGGGCTGGCCATACATCAATGTGAGGAGAGAGGGAGTGAGTGACAGAGCCGGATGTGAATGTGAGGAGAGAGGGAGGGAGTGAGTGACAGGCCAGGTGTGAGGAGAGAGAGAGTGAATGACAGTCCAGATGTGAGTGTGAGGAGAGAGGTAGTGAGACAGGCCTGGCATGAGCTTCAAGAGAGAAGGGCTGGGAGTGAATGAGAGGCTGGAGGTAAGTATGAGGACTGAAGAATTGATGAAGTAAGGGACAGAGGTGAGTGTGCAGAAAGAAGAACCAAGGTATTTAGTCATAGGCCAGAGGTGAGTGTGAAGAAAACATAACGGAGGGTGCGAGTGACAGCTAGCTGTAAGTTTGCAAAGAGAACAGTGAGTGAGTGACTGGCCAGAGGTGAGTGTGAGGAGAGGGAGTCAGTGACCGTCCAGAGGTGAGCGTGAGTAGACAAGAAAAGAGAGAGGGAGGAACAGAGGGAAATGTCAGGAGATAAGGGCAAGGAGCGTGTGACTGGCCAGAGAGGAGTGTACGGAGAGAATGACAGAGAGACTGAGAGACAGGTCAGACATGAGTGTGAGGATAGAGGCAGTGAGTAACAGGCCAGATGTGAGTGTGAGGAGAGAGGGAGTGAGTGACAGGCCAGAGGTGAGAGTAGACCAGAACAAAGGTAGGGACAGAGGGAAATGTCAGAAGATAAGGGCATGGAGTATGTGGACGGGCCAGAGATGAGCATGAGTAGACAAGAACAGAGGGAGTGAGTGACAGGCGTGAATGTGAGGAGAGAAGGAGTCAGTGGCAGGCCAGACGTGAGTGTGAGGAGTGAGGGCTTGATTGACAGGCCAGCCATGAGAGTGAGGAGTGAGTGACAGGCCAGACATGAGTGTGAGGAGAGACGGAGGGAGTGAGTGGCAGGCCAGACATGAGTATGAGTAGGGAGGGAGTGAGTGATAGGCCAGACGTGAATGTGAGGAGAGAAGGAGTGAGTGGCAGGCCAGACGTGAATGTGAGGAGGGAGGGAGTGAGTGACAGGCCAGACGTGTGTGAGGAGAGAGGGAGTGAGTGACAGGCTAGACTTGTGTGTGAGGAGAAAGGGAGTGAGTGACTGGCCAGAGGTGAGTGTGAGGAGAGAGGGTGCGACTGAGATGCCAGAAGTGAGTGTGCGGAGAGAAGAACCTAGTGATTTAGTCATAGACCAGTGGTGAGTGTGAAGAAAACATAATGGAGGGTGCGAGTGACAGGCTGAACATGAGTGTGAGGAGAGAGGGAATGAGTGACAGGCCAGACGTGAATGTGAGGAGAGAGGGAGTGACAGGCCAGACGTGACTGTGAGGAGAGAGGGAGGGAGTGGTAGGCCAGACGTGAATTTGAGGAGATACTGAGTGAGTGACAGGGCAGAAGTGAATGAGAGAAGAGAGGGAGTGAGTGACAAGCCAGACTTGAGTGTGACGAGAGAGGGAATGAGTGACAGGCCAGATGTGAATGTGAGGAGAGAGGGTATGAGTGTCAGGCCAGACGTGACTGTGAGGAGAGAGGGAGTGAGTGACAGGCCAGAAGTGAGTGTGAGAAGAGAGGGAGTGAGTGGCAGGCCAGACGTGAATGAGAGGCGGTACGGAGTGAGTGACAGGCCAGACGTGAGTGTTAGGAGCGAGGGAGTGAGGGGCTGGCCATACATCAATGTGAGGAGAGAGGGAGTGAGTGATAGGCCAGATGTGAATGTGAGGAGAGAGGGAGGGAGTCACAAGCCAGACGCGAGTGTGACGAGAGAGGGAATGAGTGACAGGCCAGATGTGAATGTGAGGGAGAGAGGAATGAGTGTCAGGCCAGATGTGAATGTGAGGAGAGAGGGAGTGAGTAACATGCCAGACGTGACTATGAGGAGAGATGGAGTGACAGGCCAGACGTGACTGTGAGGAGAGAGGGAGTGAGTGACAAGCCAGACATGAGTGTGAGGAGTGACAGAATGAGTGACAGGCTAGACATTAGTGTGAGGAGCTATGGAGGGAGTGAGTGAAAGGCCAGACGTGAATGTGAGGAGATACGGAGTGAGTGGCAGGCCAGACGTGAATGTGAGGAGAGAGGGAGTGAGTGACAGGCCAGACGTGTGTGAGGAGAGAGGAGTGAGTGACAGGCTAGACTTGTGTGTGAGGAGAAAGGGAGTGAGTGACAGGCCAGAGGTGAGTGTGAGGAGAGAGGGTGCGACTGAGATGCCAGAAGTGAGTGTGCGGAGAGAAGAACCTAGTGATTTAGTCATAGACCAGTGGTGAGTGTGAAGAAAACATAATGGAGGGTGCAAGTGACAGGCTGAATATGAGTGTGAGGAGAGAGGGAATGAGTGACAGGCCAGACGTGAATGTGAGGAGAGAGGGAGTGAGTAACATGCCAGACGTGACTGTGAGGAGAGATGGAGTGACAGGCCAGACGTGACTGTGAGGAGAGAGGGAGGGAGTGGTAGGCCAGAGGTGAATGTGAGGAGATACTGAGTGAGTGACAGGCCAGAAGTGAGTGTGAGAAGAGAGGCAGTGAGTGACAAGCCAGACGTGAGTGTGACAAGAGAGGGAATGAGTGACAGGCCAGATGTGAATGTGAGGAGAGAGGGAATGAGTGTCAGGCCAGATGTGAATGTGAGGAGAGAGAGAGTGAGTAACATGCCAGGCGTGACTATGAGGAGAGATGGAGTGACAGGCCAGACGTGACTGTGAGGAGAGGGAGTGAGTGACAGGCCAGAAGTGAGTGTGAGAAGGGAGGGAGTGAGTGACAAGCCATACATGAGTGTGAGGGAGAGAGGGAATAGTGACAGGCCGGACGTGACTATGAGGAGAGATGGGAGTGAGTGGCAGGCCAGACGTGAGTGTTAGGAGAGAGGGAGTGAGGGGCTGGCCATACATCAATGTGAGGAGAGAAGGAGTGAGTGACAGGCCAGATGTGAATGTGAGGAGAGAGGGAGGGAGTGAGTGACAGGCCAGGTGTGAGGAGAGAGAGAGTGAATGACAGTGAAGATGTGAGGTGAGGAGAGAGGTAGTGAGAGACAGGCCTGGCATGAGCTTCAAGAGAGAAGGGCTGGGAGTGAATGAGAGGCTGGAGGTAAGTATGAGGACTGAAGAATTGATGAAGTAAGGGACAGAGGTGAGTGTGCAGAAAGAAGAACCAAGGTATTTAGTCATAGGCCAGAGGTGAGTGTGAAGAAAACATAACGGAGGGTGCGAGTGACAGCTAGCTGTAAGTTTGCAAAGAGAACAGTGAGTGAGTGACTGGCCAGAGGTGAGTGTGAGGAGAGGGAGTCAGTGACCGTCCAGAGGTGAGCGTGAGTAGACAAGAAAAGAGAGAGAGGGAGGAACAGAGGGAAATGTCAGGAGATAAGGGCAAGGAGCGTGTGACTGGCCAGAGAGGAGTGTACGGAGAGAATGACAGAGAGACTGAGAGACAGGTCAGACATGAGTGTGAGGATAGAGGCAGTGAGTAACAGGCCAGATGTGAGTGTGAGGAGAGAGGGAGTGAGTGACAGGCCAGAGGTGAGAGTAGACCAGAACAAAGGTAGGGACAGAGGGAAATGTCAGAAGATAAGGGCATGGAGTATGTGACGGGCCAGAGATGAGCATGAGTAGACAAGAAAAGAGGGAGTGAGTGACAGGCGTGAATGTGAGGAGAGAAGGAGTCAGTGGCAGGCCAGACGTGAGTGTGAGGAGTGAGGGCTTGATTGACAGGCCAGCCATGAGAGTGAGGAGTGAGGGAATGAGTGACAGGCCAGACATGAGTGTGAGGAGAGACGGAGGGAGTGAGTGGCAGGCCAGACATGAGTATGAGTAGGGAGGGAGTGAGTGATAGGCCAGACGTGAATGTGAGAGAGAGAAGGAGTGAGTGGCAGGCCAGACGTGAATGTGAGGAGGGAGGGAGTGAGTGACAGGCCAGACGTGTGTGAGGAGAGAGGGAGTGAGTGACAGGCTAGACTTGTGTGTGAGGAGAAAGGGAGTGAGTGACTGGCCAGAGGTGAGTGTGAGGAGAGAGGTGCGACTGAGATGCCAGAAGTGAGTGTGCGGGGAGAAGAACCTAGTGATTTAGTCATAGACCAGTGGTGAGTGTGAAGAAAACATAATGGAGGGTGCGAGTGACAGGCTGAACATGAGTGTGAGGAGAGAGGGAATGAGTGACAGGCCAGACGTGAATGTGAGGAGAGAGGGAGTGACAGGCCAGACGTGACTGTGAGGAGAGAGGGAGGAGTGGTAGGCCAGACGTGAATTTGAGGAGATACTGAGTGAGTGACAGGGCAGAAGTGAATGAGAGAAGAGAGGGAGTGAGTGACAAGCCAGACTTGAGGTGACGAGAGAGGGAATGAGTGACAGGCCAGATGTGAATGTGAGGAGAGAGGGTATGAGTGTCAGGCCAGACGTGACTGTGAGAGAGAGGGAGTGAGTGACAGGCCAGAAGTGAGTGTGAGAAGAGAGGGAGTGAGTGACAGGCCAGGACGTGAGTGTGAGGAGAGAGGGAATAGTGACAGGCCGGACGTGAGTATGAGGAGAGATGGAGTGAGTGGCAGGCCAGACGTGAATGAGAGGCGGTACGGAGTGAGTGACAGGCCAGACGTGAATGGGAGGAGAGAGGGAGGGAGTGACAAGCCAGACGCGAGTGTGACGAGAGAGGGAATGAGTGACAGGCCAGATGTGAATGTGAGGAGAGAGGGAATGAGTGTCAGGCCAGATGTGAATGTGAGGAGAGAGGGAGTGAGTAACATGCCAGACGTGACTATGAGGAGAGATGGAGTGACAGGCCAGACGTGACTGTGAGGAGAGAGGGAGTGAGTGACAAGCCAGGCATGAGTGTGAGGAGTGACGGAATGAGTGACAGGCCAGACATTAGTGTGAGGAGCTATGGAGGGAGTGAGTGAAAGGCCAGACGTGAATGTGAGGAGATACGGAGTGAGTGGCAGGCCAGACGTGAATGTGAGGAGAGAGGGAGTGAGTGACAGGCCAGACGTGTGTGAGGAGAGAGGGAGTGAGTGACAGGCTAGACTTGTGTGTGAGGAGAAAGGGAGTGAGTGACAGGCCAGAGGTGAGTGTGAGGAGAGAGGGTGCGACTGAGATGCCAGAAGTGAGTGTGCGGAGAGAAGAACCTAGTGATTTAGTCATAGACCAGTGGTGAGTGTGAAGAAAACATAATGGAGGGTGCGAGTGACAGGCTGAATATGAGTGTGAGGAGAGAGGGAATGAGTGACAGGCCAGACGTGAATGTGAGGAGAGAGGGAGTGAGTAACATGCCAGACGTGACTATGAGGAGAGATGGAGTGACAGGCCAGACGTGACTGTGAGGAGAGAGGGAGTGAGTGACAGGCCAGAAGTGAATGTGAGGAGAGAGAGAGTAACATGCCAGGCGTGACTATGAGGAGAGATGGAGTGACAGGCCAGACGTGACTGTGAGGAGAGAGGGAGGGAGTGGTAGGCCAGAGGTGAATGTGAGGAGATACTGAGTGAGTGACAGGCCAGAAGTGAGTGTGAGAAGAGAGGCAGTGAGTGACAAGCCAGACGTGAGTGTGACGAGAGGGAATGAGTGACAGGCCAGATGTGAATGTGAGGAGAGAGGGAATGGGTGTCAGGCCAGATGTGATTGTGAGGAGAGAGAGAGTGAGTAACATGCCAGGCGTGACTATGAGGAGAGATGGAGTGACAGGCCAGACGTGACTGTGAGGAGAGAGGGAGTGAGTGACAGGCCAGAAGTGAGTGTGAGAAGGGAGGGAGTGAGTGACAAGCCATACATGAGTGTGAGGAGAGAGGGAATAGTGACAGGCCGGACGTGACTATGAGGAGAGATGGAGTGAGTGGCAGGCCAGACGTGAGTGTTAGGAGAGAGGGAGTGAGGGGCTGGCCATACATCAATGTGAGGAGAGAAGGAGTGAGTGACAGGCCAGATGTGAATGTGAGGAGAGAGGGAGGGAGTGAGTGACAGGCCAGGTGTGAGGAGAGAGAGAGTGAATGACAGTGAAGATGTGAGTGTGAGGAGAGAGGTAGTGAGAGACAGGCCTGGCATGAGCTTCAAGAGAGAAGGGCTGGGAGTGAATGAGAGGCTGGAGGTAAGTATGAGGACTGAAGAATTGATGAAGTAAGGGACAGAGGTGAGTGTGCAGAAAGAAGAACCAAGGTATTTAGTCATAGGCCAGAGGTGAGTGTGAAGAAAACATAACGGAGGGTGCGAGTGACAGCTAGCTGTAAGTTTGCAAAGAGAACAGTGAGTGAGTGACTGGCCAGAGGTGAGTGTGAGGAGAGGGAGTCAGTGACCGTCCAGAGGTGAGCGTGAGTAGACAAGAAAAGAGGGAGGAACAGAGGGAAATGTCAGGAGATAAGGGCAAGGAGCGTGTGACTGGCCAGAGAGGAGTATACGGAGAGAATGACAGAGAGACTGAGAGACAGGTCAGACATGATTGTGAGGATAGAGGCAGTGAGTGATAGGCCTGAGGTAAGTGTGAGGAGAGAGGGAGTCAGCCAGAGAGGAGTGTATGGAGAGAATGACAGAGAGAGTGAGAGACAGGCCAGACGTGAGCTTCAGGAGAGAAGGGCTGGGAGTGAATTAGAGGCTGGAGGTAAGTATGAGAAGAGAAGAACTCATGAAGTGAGGGACAGAGGTGAGTGTGCGAAGAGAAGAACCAAGGGATTTAGTCATAGGCCAGAGGTGAGTGTGAAGAAAACATGAGGGCGCGAGTGACATGCCAGACATGAGTGTGAGGATAGAGGCAGTGAGTGATAGGCCTGAGGTGAGTGTGAGGAGAGAGGGAATCAGCCAGAGAGGAGTGTACGGAGAGAATGACAGAGAGGGGGAGAGACAGGCCAGACGTGAGCTTCAGGAGAGAAGGGCTGGGAGTGAATTAGAGGCTGGAGGTAAGTATGAGAAGAGAAGAACTCATGAAGTGAGGGACAGAGGTGAGTGTGCGAAGAGAAGAACCAAGCGATTTAGTCATAGGCCAGAGGTGAGTGTGAAGAAAACATGAGGGCACGAGTGACATGCCAGACGTGAGTGTGAGGAGAGAGGGAGTGAGTGAGAGGCCAGATGTGAGTGTTAGGAGAGAGGGAATGAGTGGCAGGCCAGACGTGAATGTGATGAGAGAGGGAGTGAGTGACAGGCCAGACGTGAGTGTGAGGAGCGAAGGAGTGAGTGACAGGCCAGGCGTGAGGAGAGAGGGAGTGAGTGACAGGCCAGATGTGAATGTGAGGAGAGCGAGAGTAACAGGCCAGAGGTGAGTGTAAGGAGAGAGGGAGTGAGTGACAGGCCAGAGGTGAGAGTGAGTAGACAAGAACCAAAGGAGGAAGGGACAGAGGAGAATGTCAGGAGATAAGGGCAGGGAGTGTGTGACGGGCCAGAGAAGAGAGTACGGAGAGAATGACAAAGAGTGAGAGACAGACCAGGCGTGAGTTTGAGGAGAGAGAGAGAGAGTGAGTGCTATGCCAGAGGGGAGGTGTGAGGAAAGAGGGAGTGAGTGATATGCCAGAGGGAGTGAGAGGAGAAGAGAGTGAGTAAGTGATATGCCATATGGAGTGAGAGAAGAGAGTGAGTAAGCGATATGCCAGAGGGGAGTGAGAGGAGAAGAGAGTGAGTAAGACATATGTCAGAGGGGAGTGAGAGGAGAAGAGAGTGAGTAAGTGATATGCCAGCGGGGACTGAGAGGAGAAGAGAGCGAGTAAGTGATATGCCAGAGGGGAGAGTGAGGAGAGAAGGAAAACAGTTGGAATCCGTGTAGTAACTTTGGAGGATATGTCCACTCACAATGGAGAGGTTGAAAGGTTCATTGGAAGGAGTGTGGGACTTCTAGCTGACGTGTAAAAGGAGAGCCAATGAAAAGTGTGCTAGTCTTGGAGGGATCTGCGCAAGGGGTGTACTTGGCACAGTATTCACACTTAAAAAAATTGGATGAGAACTGCACACCAAAAGTAGTACAAGCTCTTGAATTGGAAAGGAAAACATTTTCAAGTTCTCCTCCTCGCGCGTGCTACACAGTATTTGAGGGCTGCCAATCCCTCATTTAAACATGAATGTGTAATATTAATCAAGCAGGATAGCCTGAAAGGACTGTGTGCACAGCGAAAGAATGTTGTTCTAACTACATCAAGTTAATATCAAACACAATTCACGAATTCATGCAACGTATAACATAAAGAGGTGTCTCAATCAGTTTTCATTCTGATCTTCAAACACTGAGATTGTAAACAAACCATTAGAACAATGCAAATATGATTGTGTCATAATTTCTGATACACAAATAACAGCAGAATTCAATTTACATATAATATCAGCCCTAAACAATTGTCCTTTTTGGATGTAATGGTAGAAAAAAATGAGCAAGGGATTAACACCAGCGTATTCGTGAAACCAACCGACCGCAATAACACACTGCTTTTTCAAAGTTTTCATTCACCACAACTTATTAAGAACTTGCCATACTCTCAAATGCTACGCATTAAAAGGATTTCCTCAACTCCAGAAAAATACAACCAGGACATCAGTCGCATCAAAAACAGATTCCTAAAGCGAGGTTATCCTGTAGAGATCATAACTAAAGCGGAAACACGGGTTCTTAATGTAGATCGCAATGATCTTTTAACAAACAAAGACAAAACTACCACCAATCGAATCGTCTTTGTTTCTACATTTTCCACAAGATCAGGGAGCATCAAAAAAGTGGTCAACAAGAGATAGGAACTTTTACAAAATGAACCTGACTTTGGCAATTCATTCAAAGAACGTCCATTATTCGCCTTCACAAGAAGTTTCAATCTCAAAGAATCTTTGGCTGCCAAAAAAATTGAACTAATGACATTGGATCAGGCATGAGAAAGTGCAATAATTGTACAAATTGCAATATTGTGATGCAAGAAAACTTCGTTACCCATCCCAGAACAGGTGAAAAAATCATGCTACGACACACGTCTGACTGTAATACCACCAACGTGATTTACTGTATCAAATGTCCGTGTGGGCTTTTGTATATTGGTAAGACTGAAAGAAAAATCAAAATCAGAATTGGAGAGCACAAAAGTATGATTCGTACAAAGAACACTAATTCCAACCTGGTTGTGCATTGGTTAGAACAACATCACAACATTGCTCAAGTCAGATTTTTAGTGTTAGAAAAAGTGCAATCCAGAGAAGGGTCAGATCCGCTGTGCACACGGTCCTGTCAGACTATCCTGCTTCATTAATATTACACAGTATTCACTCTTGCCTTAATGCTTAATTATAACATTTTGCAAAGGACGGGGTCACCAGAGGAAATTGAGCTTGTATCATATAAGGATGGGCGTTTCCTCTCCTTGATCATCATTTCTCCTACATCATCATTGCTCCTATGCACCCCCTCCTCCAGAGGTCCATTTTTTTCAAAGTTCTGTTTCGAGGTCCCCTCCACAGACTGCGCCCCCACTTAATGGCTGTCATTCAGTCTGTGCCTGCGTGAGGTCCAAGGGGAAGAGGGTCTGGCCGGTGTGTAGGGGGAGGGGCACACAGATGCATAGGGCCTGTGTGGACCAGATGGAAGTAGGACATATAGATGCATAGGGTCTGTGTGGTAAAGATGGAAGTAGGACATACAGATGCATAGGGTCTGTGTGGAAAAGATAGAAGTAGAACATACAAATGCATAGGGTCTGTGTGGAAAAGATAGAAGTAGAACATACAGATGCATAGGGTCTTTGTGGAAAAGATGGAAGTAGGGCATACAGATGCATAGGGTCTGTATGGAAAAGATGGAAGTAGAACATACAGATGCATAGGGTCTGTGTGGAAAATATAGAAGTAGAACATACAGATGCATAGGGTCTTTGTGGAAAAGATGGAAGTAGGGCATACAGATGCATAGGGTCTGTGTGAAAAAGATAGAAGTAGGGCCTACAGATGCATAGGGTGTGTGTGGAAAAGTTGGAAGTAGGCCATACAGATGCATAGGGTCTGTGTGGAAAAGATAGAAGTAGAACATTCAGATGCATAGGTCTTTGTGGAAAAGATGGAAGTAGGGCATACAGATGCATAGGGTCTGTGTGAAAAAGATGGAAGTAGGGCCTACAGATGCATAGGGTGTGTGTGAAAAGTTGGAAGTAGGACATACAGATGCGTAGGGTCTGTGTGGAAAAGATAGAAGTAGAACATACAGATGCATAGGGTCTTTGTGGAAAAGATGGAAGTAGGGCATACAGATGCATAGGGTCTGTGTGGAAAAGATGGAAGTAGAACATACAGATGCATAGGGTCTGTGTGGAAAAGATAGAAGTAGAACATACAGATGCATATGGTCTTTGTGGAAAAGATGGAAGTAGGGCATACAGATGCATAGGGTCTGTGTGAAAAAGATGGAAGTAGGGCCTACAGATGCATAGGGTGTGTGTGGAAAAGTTGGAAGTAGGACATACAGATGCATAGGGTCTGTGTGGAAAAGATGGAAGTAGGGCATACAGATGAGTAGGGTGTGTGTGGAAAAGATGGAAGTAGGACATACAGATGCGTAGGGTGTGTGTGGAAAAGATGGAAGTAGGACATACAGATGCATAGGGTCTGTGTGGAAAGTTGGAAGTAGGACATACAGATGTATAGGGTCTGTGTGGAAAAGATGGAAGAAGGACATACAGATACGTAGGGTTTGTGTGGAAAAGATGGAAGTAGGACATACAGATGCATAGGGTCTGTGCGGAAAGTTGGAAGTAGGACATACAGATGCATAGGGTCTGTATGGAAAAGATGGAAGTAGGACATACAGATGCATAGGGTCTGTGTGGAAAGTTGGGAAGTAGGACATACAGATGTATAGGGTCTGTGTGGAAAAGATGGAAGTAGGACATACAGATGCATAGGGTCTGTAGCGGAAAGTTGGAAGTAGGACATACAGATGTATAGGGTCTTTGTGGAAAAGATGGAAGTAGGACATACAGATGCATAAGCTCTGTGTGGGAAAGATGGAAGTAGGACACACGGATGCATAGGGTCTGTGTGGGAAAGATGGAAATAGGACACACGGATGCATAGGGTCTGTGTGGCAAAGATGGAAGTAGGAAGTACAGATGCATAGGGTCTGTGTGGAAAAGATGGAAGTACGGCATACAGGTGCATGGGGTCTGTGTGGAAACGATGGAAGTAGGACATACATGTACATAGAGTCTGTGTGGAAAAGATGGAAGTAGGACATACAGATGCATAGGGTTTGTGTGGAAAAGATGGAAGTAGGAATACAGATTCATAGGGTCTGTATGAAAAGTTGGAAGTAGGAAATACAGATGTATAGGGTCTGTGTCGAAAAGATGGAAGTAGAACATACAGATGCATAGGGTCTGTGTGGAAATTTGGAAGTAGGACATGCAGATGTATAGGGTCTGTGTGGAAAAGTTGGAAGTAGGACATACAGATGCATTGGGTCTGTATGGAAAAGATGGAAGTAGGACATACAGATTCATAGGGTCTGTGTGGAAAGTTGGAAGTAGGACATGCAGATGTTAAGGGTCTGTGTGGAAAAGTTGGAAGTAGGACATGCAGATGCATAGGGTCTGTGTGGAAAGTTGGAAGTAGGACATGCAGATGTATAGGGTCTGTGTGGAAAAGTTGGAAGTAGGACATACAGATGAAAGGGTGTGTGTGGAAAAGTTGGAAGTAGGACATACAGATGCATAGGGTCTGTGTGGAAAAGATGGAAGTAGGGCATACAGATGAGTAGGGTGTGTGTGGAAAAGATGGAAGTAGGACATACAGATGCGTAGGGTGTGTGTGGAAAAGATGGAAGTAGAACATACAGATGCATAGGGTCTGTGTAGAAAGTTGGAAGTAGGACATACAGATGTATAGGGTCTGTGTGGAAAAGATGGAAGTAGGACATACAGATACGTAGGGTGTGTGTGGAAAAGATGGAAGTAGGACATACAGATGCATAGGGTCTGTGCGGAAAGTTGGAAGTAGGACATACAGATGCATAGGGTCTGTGTGGAAAGATGGAAGTAGGACATACAGATGCATAGGGTCTGTATGGAAAAGATGGAAGTAGGACATACAGATGCATAGGGTCTGTGTGGAAAGTTGGAAGTAGGACATACAGATGTATAGGGTCTGTGTGGAAAGTTGGAAGTAGGACAAACAGATGTATAGGGTCTTTGTGGAAAAGATGGAAGTAGGACATACAGATGCATAAGGTCTGTGTGGGAAAGATGGAAGTAGGACATACAGATGTATAGGGTCTGTAGCGGAAAGTTGGAAGTAGGACATACAGATGCATAAGGTCTGTGTGGGAAAGATGGAAGTAGGACACACGGATGCATAGGGTCTGTATGGGAAAGATGGAAATAGGACACATGGATGCATATGGTCTGTGTGGCAAAGATGGAAGTAGGAAGTACAGATGCATAGGGTCTGTGTGGAAAAGATGGAAGTATGGCACACAGGTGCATGGGGTCTGTGTGGAAACGATGGAAGTAGGACATACATGTACATAGAGTCTGTGTGGAAAAGATGGAAGTAGGACATACAGATGCATAGGGTTTGTGTGGAAAAGATGGAAGTAGGAATACAGATGTGTAGGGTCTGTGTGGAAAAGATGGAAGTAGGACATACAGATGCATTGGGTCTGTATGGAAAAGATGGAAGTAGGACATACAGATTCATAGGGTCTGTATGAAAAGTTGGAAGTATGAAATACAGATGTATAGGGTCTGTGTCGAAAAGATGGAAGTAGAACATACAGATGCATAGGGTCTGTGTGGAAAGTTGGAAGTAGGACATGCAGATGTATAGGGTCTGTGTGGAAAAGTTGGAAGTAGGACATACAGATGCATAGGGTCTGTGTGGGAAAGATGGAAATAGGACACACAGATGCATAGGGTCTGTGTGGCAAAGATGGAAGTAGGAAATACAGATGCATAGGGTCTGAGTGGAAAGATGGAAGTAGGAAATACAGATGCATAGGGTCTGTGTGGGAAAGATGGAAGTAGGACATACAGATGCATAGGGTCTGTATGGGAAAGATGGAAGTAGGACATACAGATGCATAGGGTCTGTGTGGAAAGTTGGAAGTAGGACATACAGATGTATAGGGTCTGTGTGGAAAAGATGGAAGTAGGACATACAGATGCATAGGGTCTGTGTGGAAAAGATGGAAGTAGGGCATACAGATGAGTAAGGTGTGTGTGGAAAAATGGAAGTAGGACATACAGATGCGTAGGGTGTGTGTGGAAAAGATGGAAGTAGGACTTACAGATGCATAGGGTCTGTGTGAAAGTTGGAAGTAGGACATAGAGATGTATAGGGTCTGTGTGGAAAAGATGGAAGTAGGACATACATATGCGTAGAGTGTGTGTGGAAAAGATGGAAGTAGGACATACAGATGCATAGGGTCTGTGCGGAAAGTTGGAAGTAGGACATACAGATGCATAGGGTCTGTGTGGAAAGATGGAAGTAGGACATACAGATGCATAGGGTCTGTATGGAAAAGATGGAAGTAGGACATACAGATGCATAGGGTCTGTGTGGAAAGTTGGAAGTAGGACATACAGATGTATAGGGTCTGTGTGGAAAAGATGGAAGTAGACATACAGATGCATAGGGTCTGGGTGGAAAGTTGGAAGTAGGACATACAGATGTATTGTGTCTTTGTGGAAAAGATGGAAGTAGGACATACAGATGCATAAGGTCTGTGTGGGAAAGATGGAAGTAGGACACACGGATGCATAGGGTCTGTTTGGGAAAGGTGGAAATAGGACACACAGATGCATAGGGTCTGTGTGGAAAAGATGGAAGTAAGACATACAGATGCATAGGGTCTGTGTGGCAAAGATGGAAGTAGGACATACAGATGCATAGGGTCTGTGTGGGAAAGATGGAAGTAGGACATACAGATGGATAGGGTCTGTGTGGAAAGTTGGAAGTAGGACATGCAGATGTATGGGGTCTATGTGGAAAAGTTGGAAGTAGGACATACAGATGCATAGGGTGTGTGTGAAAAGTTGGATTTAGAACATACAGATGCATAGGGTCTGTGTCGAAAAGATGGAAGTAGAACATACAGATGCATAGGGTCTGTGTGGAAAGTTGGAAGTAGGACATGCAGATGTATAGGGTCTGAGTGGAAAAGTTGGCAGTGTGACATACAGATGCATAGGGTCTGTGTGGAAAGATGGAAGTAGGACATACAGATACATAGGGTCTGTATGGAAAAGATGGAAGTAGGACATACAGATACATAGGGTCAGTGTGGAAAAGATGGCAGTAGGACATACAGATGTATAGGGTCTATGTGGAAAATTTTGAAGTAGGACATACAGATGTATAGGGTCTGTGTGGAAAAGATGGAAGTAGGGCATACAGATGAGTAGGGTGTGTGTGGAAAAGATGGAAGTAGGACATACAGATGCGTAGGGTGTGTGTGGAAAAGATGGAAGTAGAACATACAGATGCATAGGGTCTGTGTAGAAAGTTGGAAGTAGGACATACAGATGTATAGGGTCTGTGTGGAAAAGATGGAAGTAGGACATACAGATACGTAGGGTGTGTGTGGAAAAGATGGAAGTAGGACATACAGATGCATAGGGTCTGTGCGGAAAGTTGGAAGTAGGACATACAGATGCATAGGGTCTGTGTGGAAAGATGGAAGTAGGACATACAGATGCATAGGGTCTGTATGGAAAAGATGGAAGTAGGACATACAGATGCATAGGGTCTGTGTGGAAAGTTGGAAGTAGGACATACAGATGTATAGGGTCTGTGTGGAAAGTTGGAAGTAGGACAAACAGATGTATAGGGTCTTTGTGGAAAAGATGGAAGTAGGACATACAGATGCATAAGGTCTGTGTGGGAAAGATGGAAGTAGGACATACAGATGTATAGGGTCTGTGCGGAAAGTTGGAAGTAGGACATACAGATGCATAAGGTCTGTGTGGGAAAGATGGAAGTAGGACACACGGATGCATAGGGTCTGTATGGGAAAGATGGAAATAGGACACATGGATGCATATGGTCTGTGTGGCAAAGATGGAAGTAGGAAGTACAGATGCATAGGGTCTGTGTGGAAAAGATGGAAGTATGGCACACAGGTGCATGGGGTCTGTGTGGAAACGATGGAAGTAGGACATACATGTACATAGAGTCTGTGTGGAAAAGATGGAAGTAGGACATACAGATGCATAGGGTTTGTGTGGAAAAGATGGAAGTAGGAATACAGATGTGTAGGGTCTGTGTGGAAAAGATGGAAGTAGGACATACAGATGCATTGGGTCTGTATGGAAAAGATGGAAGTAGGACATACAGATTCATAGGGTCTGTATGAAAAGTTGGAAGTATGAAATACAGATGTATAGGGTCTGTGTCGAAAAGATGGAAGTAGAACATACAGATGCATAGGGTCTGTGTGGAAAGTTGGAAGTAGGACATGCAGATGTATAGGGTCTGTGTGGAAAAGTTGGAAGTAGGACATACAGATGCATAGGGTCTGTGTGGGAAAGATGGAAATAGGACACACAGATGCATAGGGTCTGTGTGGCAAAGATGGAAGTAGGAAATACGGATGCATAGGGTCTGAGTGGAAAGATGGAAGTAGGAAATACAGATGCATAGGGTCTGTGTGGGAAAGATGGAAGTAGGACATACAGATGCATAGGGTCTGTATGGGAAAGATGGAAGTAGGACATACAGATGCATAGGGTCTGTGTGGAAAGTTGGAAGTAGGACATACAGATGTATAGGGTCTGTGTGGAAAAGATGGAAGTAGGACATACAGATGCATAGGGTCTGTGTGGAAAAGATGGAAGTAGGGCATACAGATGAGTAAGGTGTGTGTGGAAAAAATGGAAGTAGGACATACAGATGCGTAGGGTGTGTGTGGAAAAGATGGAAGTAGGACTTACAGATGCATAGGGTCTGTGTGGAAAGTTGGAAGTAGGACATAGAGATGTATAGGGTCTGTGTGGAAAAGATGGAAGTAGGACATACATATGCGTAGAGTGTGTGTGGAAAAGATGGAAGTAGGACATACAGATGCATAGGGTCTGTAGCGGAAAGTTGGAAGTAGGACATACAGATGCATAGGGTCTGTGTGGAAAGATGGAAGTAGGACATACAGATGCATAGGGTCTGTATGGAAAAGATGGAAGTAGGACATACAGATGCATAGGGTCTGTGTGGAAAGTTGGAAGTAGGACATACAGATGTATAGGGTCTGTGTGGAAAAGATGGAAGTAGACATACAGATGCATAGGGTCTGGGTGGAAAGTTGGAAGTAGGACATACAGATGTATTGTGTCTTTGTGGAAAAGATGGAAGTAGGACATACAGATGCATAAGGTCTGTGTGGGAAAGATGGAAGTAGGACACACGGATGCATAGGGTCTGTTTGGGAAAGGTGGAAATAGGACACACAGATGCATAGGGTCTGTGTGGAAAAGATGGAAGTAAGACATACAGATGCATAGGGTCTGTGTGGCAAAGATGGAAGTAGGACATACAGATGCATAGGGTCTGTGTGGGAAAGATGGAAGTAGGACATACAGATGGATAGGGTCTGTGTGGAAAGTTGGAAGTAGGACATGCAGATGTATGGGGTCTATGTGGAAAAGTTGGAAGTAGGACATACAGATGCATAGGGTGTGTGTGAAAAGTTGGATTTAGAACATACAGATGCATAGGGTCTGTGTCGAAAAGATGGAAGTAGAACATACAGATGCATAGGGTCTGTGTGGAAAGTTGGAAGTAGGACATGCAGATGTATAGGGTCTGAGTGGAAAAGTTGGCAGTGTGACATACAGATGCATAGGGTCTGTGTGGAAAGATGGAAGTAGGACATACAGATACATAGGGTCTGTATGGAAAAGATGGAAGTAGGACATACAGATACATAGGGTCAGTGTGGAAAAGATGGCAGTAGGACATACAGATGTATAGGGTCTATGTGGAAAATTTTGAAGTAGGACATACAGATGTATAGGGTCTGTGTGGAAAAGATGGAAGTAGGACATACAGATGCATAGGCTCTGTGTGGAAAGTTGGAAGTAGGACATACAGATGTATAGGGTCTTTGTGGAAAAGATGGAAGTAGGACATACAGATGCATAAGGTCTGTGTGGGAAAGATGGACGTAGGACACACGGATGCATAGGGTCTGTGTGGGAAAGATGGAAATAGGACACACGGATGCATAGGGTCTGTGTGGCAAAGATGGAAGTATGAAGTACAGATGCATAGGGTCTGTGTGGAAAAGATGGAAGTAGGACATACAGATGCACAGGGTCTGTGTGGAAAAGATGGAAGTAGGACATACGGATGATTAGGGTCTGTGTGGAAAAGATGGAAGTAGGACACACCGATGGATAGGGTCTGTGTGGAAAAGATGGAAATAGTACATATGGATGCATAGGGTCTGTGTGGAACAGATGGAAGTAGGACATACAGATGCATATGGTCCGTGTGGAAAGTTTGAAGTAGGACATACATATGTATAGGGTCTGTGTGGAAAGATGGAAATAGGACATACAGATACATAGCGTCTGCATGGAAAAGATGGAAGTAGGACATACAGATACATAGGGTCAGTGTGGAAAAGATGGAAGTAGGACATACAGATGCATAGGGTCTGTGTGCAAAAGATGGAAGTACGGCATACACCTGCATGGGGTCTGTGTGGAAACGATGGAAGTAGGACATACAGATGCATAGGGTCTGTGTGGAAAGATGGAAGTAGGACATACAGATGTATAGGGTCTGTGTGGAAAAATGGAAGTAGGACATACAGATGCATTGGGTCTGTATGGAAAAGATGGAAGTAGGACATACAGATTCATAGGGTCTGTGTGAAAAGTTGGAAGTAGGAAATACAGATGCATTGGGTCTGTATGGAAAAGATGGAAGTAGAACATACAGATGCATAGGCTTAGTGTGGAAAAGATGGAAGTAGGAATACAGATGTGTAGGGTCTGTGTGGAAAAGATGGAAGTAGGACATACAGATGCATTGGGTCTGTATGGAAAAGATGGAAGTAGGACATACAGATTCATAGGGTGTGTGTGAGAAGTTGGAAGTAGGAAATACAGATGTATAGGGTCTGTGTTGAAAAGATGGAAGTAGAACATACAGATGCATAGGGTCTGTGTGGAAAGTTGGAAGTAGGACATGCAGATGTATAGGGTCTGTGTGGAAAAGTTGGAAGTAGGACATACAGATGCATAGGGCCTGTGTGGAAAAGATGGAAGTAGGGCATACAGATGCATAGGCTCTGTGGAAAGTTGGAAGTAGGACATACAGATGTATAGGGTGTGTGTGGAAAAGATGGAAGTAGGACATACGGATACATAGTGTGTGTGTTGAAAGGATGGAAGAAGGACACACCAATGCATAGAGTCTGTGTGGAAAGAAGAAGTAGGACATACACATACATAGGGTCTGTATGGAAAAGGTGGAAGTAGGACATACAGATGCATAGGGTCTGTGTGGAGAGTTGGAGGTAGGACATACAGATGCATAGTGTCTGTGTGGAAAAGATGGAAGTAGGACATATGGATGCATAGGGTCTGTGTGGAAAAGATGGAAGTAGGACATACAGATTCATAGGGTCTGAGTGGAAAGATGGAAGTAGGACATACAGATGCATAGGGTCTGTGTGGGAAAGATGGAAGTAGGACATACAGATGCATAGGGTCTGTGTGGAAAGTTGGAAGTAGGACATACAGATGCATTCGGTCTGTGTCGAAAAGATGGAAGTAGAACATACAGATGCATAGGGTCTGTGTGGAAAGTTGGAAGTAGGACATGCAGATGTATAGGGTCTGTGTGGAAAAGTTGGAAGTAGGACATACAGATACATAGGGTCTGTGTGGAAAAGATGGAAGTAGGGCATACAGATGCATAGGGTCTGTGTGAAAAAGATGGAAGTAGGGCCTACAGATGCATAGGGTCTGTATGGGAAAGATGGAAGTAGGACATACAGATGCATAGGGTCTGTGTGGAAAAGATGGAAGTAGGGCATACAGATGAGTAGGGTGTGTGTGGAAAAATGGAAGTAGGACATACAGATGCGTAGGGTGTGTGTGGAAAAGATGGAAGTAGGACTTACAGATGCATAGGGTCTGTGTGGAAAGTTGGAAGTAGGACATACAGATGTATAGGGTCTGTGTGGAAAAGATGGAAGTAGGACATACATATGCGTAGGGTGTGTGTGGAAAAGATGGAAGTAGGACATACAGATGCATAGGGTCTGTGCGGAAAGTTGGAAGTAGGACATACAGATGCATAGGGTCTGTGTGGAAAGATGGAAGTAGGACATACAGATGCATAGGGTCTGTATGGAAAAGATGGAAGTAGGACATACAGATGCATAGGGTCTGTGTGGAAAGTTGGAAGTAGGACATACAGATGTATAGGGTCTGTGTGGAAAAGATGGAAGTAGGACATACAGATGCATAGGGTCTGGGTGGAAAGTTGGAAGTAGGACATACAGATGTATAGTGTCTTTGTGGAAAAGATGGAAGTAGGACATACAGATGCATAAGGTCTGTGTGGGAAAGATGGAAGTAGGACACACGGATGCATAGGGTCTGTTTGGGAAAGATGGAAATAGGACACACAGATGCATAGGGTCTGTGTGGAAAAGATGGAAGTAAGACATACAGATGCATAGGGTCTGTGTGGCAAAGATGGAAGTAGGACATACAGATGCATAGGGTCTGTGTGGGAAAGATGGAAGTAGGACATACAGATGCATAGGGTCTGTGTGGAAAGTTGGAAGTAGGACATACAGATGCATTGGGTCTGTATGGAAAAGATGGAAGTAGGACATACAGATTCATAGGGTCTGTGTGAAAAGTTGGAAGTAGGAAATACAGATGCATTGGGTCTGTATGGAAAAGATGGAAGTAGGACATACAGATGCATAGGCTTTGTGTGGAAAAGATGGAAGTAGGAATACAGATGTGTAGGGTCTGTGTGGAAAAGATGGAAGTAGGACATACAGATGCATTGGGTCTGTATGGAAAAGATGGAAGTAGGACAAACAGATTTATAGGTGTGTGTGAGAAGTTGGAAGTAAGAAATACAGATGTATAGGGTCTGGGTTGAAAAGATGGAAGTAGAACATACAGATGCATAGGGTCTGTGTGGAAAGTTGGAAGTAGGACATGCAGATGTATAGGGTCTGTGTGGAAAAGTTGGAAGTAGGACATACAGATGCATAGGGCCTGTGTGGAAAAGATGGAAGTAGGGCATACAGATGCATAGGCTCTGTGGAAAGTTGGAAGTAGGACATACAGATGCATAGGGTCTGTGTGGAAAGTTGGAAGTAGGACATACAGATGCATTGGGTCTGTATGGAAAAGATGGAAGTAGGACATACAGATTCATAGGGTCTGTGTGAAAAGTTGGAAGTAGGAAATACAGATGCATTGGGTCTGTATGGAAAAGATGGAAGTAGGACATACAGATGCATAGGCTTTGTGTGGAAAAGATGGAAGTAGGAATACAGATGTGTAGGGTCTGTGTGGAAAAGATGGAAGTAGGACATACAGATGCATTGGGTCTGTATGGAAAAGATGGAAGTAGGACAAACAGATTTATAGGGTGTGTGTGAGAAGTTGGAAGTAAGAAATACAGATGTATAGGGTCTGGGTTGAAAAGATGGAAGTAGAACATACAGATGCATAGGGTCTGTGTGGAAAGTTGGAAGTAGGACATGCAGATGTATAGGGTCTGTGTGGAAAAGTTGGAAGTAGGACATACAGATGCATAGGGCCTGTGTGGAAAAGATGGAAGTAGGGCATACAGATGCATAGGCTCTGTGGAAAGTTGGAAGTAGGACATACAGATGTATAGGGTGTGTGGGGAAAAGATGGAAGTAGGACATACGGATACATAGTGTGTGTGTTGAAAGGATGGAAGAAGGACACACCAATGCATAGAGTCTGTGTGGAAAGAAGAAGTAGGACATACACATACATAGGGTCTGTATGGAAAAGGTGGAAGTAGGACATACAGATGCATAGGGTCTGTGTGGAGAGTTGGAGGTAGGACATACAGATGCATAGTGTCTGTGTGGAAAAGATGGAAGTAGGACATATGGATGCATAGGGTCTGTGTGGAAAAGATGGAAGTAGGACATACAGATTCATAGGGTCTGAGTGGAAAGATGGAAGTAGGACATACAGATGCATAGGGTCTGTGTGGGAAAGATGGAAGTAGGACATACAGATGCATAGGGTCTGTGTGGAAAGTTGGAAGTAGGACATACAGATGCATTCGGTCTGTGTCGAAAAGATGGAAGTAGAACATACAGATGCATAGGGTCTGTGTGGAAAGTTGGAAGTAGGACATGCAGATGTATAGGGTCTGTGTGGAAAAGTTGGAAGTAGGACATACATATACATAGGGTCTGTGTGGAAAAGATAGGAGTAGAACATACAGATGCATAGGGTCTGTGTGGAAAAGATAGAAGTAGAACATACAGATGCATAGGGTCTTTGTGGAAAAGATGGAAGTAGGGCATACAGATGCATAGGGTCTGTGTGAAAAAGATGGAAGTAGGGCCTACAGATGCATAGGGTCTGTATGGGAAAGATGGAAGTAGGACATACAGATGCATAGGGTCTGTGTGGAAAAGATGGAAGTAGGACATACAGATGCATAGGGTCTGTGTGGAAAAGATGGAAGTAGGGCATACAGATGAGTAGGGTGTGTGTGGAAAAAATGGAAGTAGGACATACAGATGCGTAGGGTGTGTGTGGAAAAGATGGAAGTAGGACTTACAGATGCATAGGGTCTGTGTGGAAAGTTGGAAGTAGGACATACAGATGTATAGGGTCTGTGTGGAAAAGATGGAAGTAGGACATACATATGCGTAGGGTGTGTGTGGAAAAGATGGAAGTAGGACATACAGATGCATACGGTCTGTGTGGAAAGTTGGAAGTAGGACATACAGATGTATAGGGTCTGTGTGGAAAAGATGGAAGTAGGACATACAGATGCATAGGGTCTGGGTGGAAAGTTGGAAGTAGGACATACAGATGTATAGTGTCTTTGTGGAAAAGATGGAAGTAGGACATACAGATGCATAAGGTCTGTGTGGGAAAGATGGAAGTAGGACACACAGATGCATAGGGTCTGTTTGGGAAAGATGGAAATAGGACACACAGATGCATAGGGTCTGTGTGGAAAAGATGGAAGTAAGACATACAGATGCATAGGGTCTGTGTGGCAAAGATGGAAGTAGGACATACAGATGCATAGGGTCTGTGTGGGAAAGATGGAAGTAGGACATACAGATGTATCGGGTCTGTGTGAAAAGTTGGATTTAGAACATACAGATGCATAGGGTCTGTGTCGAAAAGATGGAAGTAGAACATACAGATGCATAGGGTCTGTGTGGAAAGTTGGAAGTAGGACATGCAGATGTATAGGGTCTGAGTGGAAAAGTTGGCAGTGTGACATACAGATGCATAGGGTCTGTGTGGAAAGATGGAAGTAGGACATACAGATACATAGGGTCTGTATGGAAAAGATGGAAGTAGGACATACAGATACATAGGGTCAGTGTGGAAAAGATGGCAGTAGGACATACAGATGTATAGGGTCTATGTGGAAAATTTGGAAGTAGGACATACAGATGTATAGGGTCTGTGTGGGAAAGATGGAAATAGGACACACGGATGCATAGGGTCTGTGTGGCAAAGATGGAAGTAGGAAGTACAGATGCATAGGGTCTGTGTGGCAAAGATGGAAGTAGGAAGTACAGATGCATAGGGTCTGTGTGGAAAAGATGGAAGTAGGACATACAGATGCACAGGGTCTGTGTGGAAAAGATGGAAGTAGGACATACGGATGATTAGGGTCTGTGTGGAAAAGATGGAAGTAGGACACACCGATGGATAGGGTCTGTGTAGAAAAGATGGAAATAGTACATATGGATGCATAGGGTCTGTGTGGAACAGATGGAAGTAGGACATACAGATGTATATGGTCTGTGTGGAAAGTTTGAAGTAGGACATACAGATGTATAGGGTCTGTGTGGAAAGATGGAAATAGGACATACAGATACATAGCGTCTGCATGGAAAAGATGGAAGTAGGACATACAGATACATAGGGTCAGTGTGGATAAGATGGAAGTAGGACATACAGATGCATAGGGTCTGTGTGCAAAAGATGGAAGTACGGCATACACCTGCATGGGGTCTGTGTGGAAACGATGGAAGTAGGACATACAGATGCATAGGGTCTGTGTGGAAAAGATGGAAGTAGGACATACAGATGTATAGGGTCTGTGTGGAAAAATGGAAGTAGGACATACAGATGCATTGGGTCTGTATGGAAAAGATGGAAGTAGGACATACAGATTCATAGGGTCTGTGTGAAAAGTTGGAAGTAGGAAATACAGATGCATTGGGTCTGTATGGAAAAGATGGAAGTAGAACATACAGATGCATAGGCTTTGTGTGGAAAAGATGGAAGTAGGAATACAGATGTGTAGGGTCTGTGTGGAAAAGATGGAAGTAGGACATACAGATGCATTGGGTCTGTATGGAAAAGATGGAAGTAGGACATACAGATTCATAGGGTGTGTGTGAGAAGTTGGAAGTAGGAAATACAGATGTATAGCGTCTGTGTTGAAAAGATGGAAGTAAAACATACAGATGCATAGGGTCTGTGTGGAAAGTTGGAAGTAGGACATGCAGATGTATAGGGTCTGTGTGGAAAAGTTGGAAGTAGGACATACAGATGCATAGGGCCTGTGTGGAAAAGATGGAAGTAGGGCATACAGATGCATAGGCTCTGTGGAAAGTTGGAAGTAGGACATACAGATGTATAGGGTGTGTGTGGAAAAGATGGAAGTAGGACCCCTGACCTTGACTGGTAGGTCGCTCCCCCACCACACAGCTCCGTCTGTGTGCCCTGCTGCTGCCCCTGATTGTGCTCGTTTTTCCTTTCTGTGCCCCCTTGCTGCCCCTGATTGTGCTCGTTTTTTCCTTTCTGTGCCCCCCTTGCTGCCCCTGATTGTGCTCGTTTTTTTCCTTTCTGTGCCCCCTTGCTGCCCCTGATTGTGCTCGTTTTTCCTTTCTGTGCCCCCTTGCTGCCCGTGATTGTGCTCGTTTTTTCCTTCTGTGCCCCCTTGCTGCCCCTGATTGTGCTCGTTTTTCCTTTCTGTGCCCCCTTGCTGCCCCTGATTGTGCTCGTTTTTTTCCTTTCTGTGCCCCCTTGCTGCCCCTGATTGTGCTCTGTTTTTCCTTTCTGTGCCCCCTTGCTGCCCCTGATTGTGCTCGTTTTTTCCTTTCTGTGCCCCCTTGCTGCCCCTGATTGTGCTCTGCTTTTCCTTTCTGTGCCCCCTTGCTGCCCCTGATTGTGCTCGTTTTTTTCCTTTCTGTGCCCCCCTTGCTGCCCCTGATTGTGCTCGTTTTTCCTTTCTCTGCCCCCTTGCTGCCCCTGATTGTGCTCGTTTTTTTCCTTCTGTGCCCCCCTTGCTGCCCCTGATTGTGCTCGTTTTTCCTTTCTGTGCCCCCTTGCTGCCCCTCATTGTGCTAGTTTTTTCCTTTCTGTGCCCCCTTGCTGCCCCTGATTGTGCTCGTTTTTTTCCTTTCTGTGCCCCCTTGATGCCCTGATTGTGCTCGTTTTCCCTTCTGTGCCTGTTTCCCGCTGCTGCGCCCTGCGGCCCCGCCCCTCACTGCCCATTCGCTGCCCCATTCCCTGCTCCTCCCTCCCACCTCCCCATTTATGGCAGCCGCTGTGCGGCCGCACAGCGGACGTGCGCAGCGGGCGCGCCACTGGCGCGCCGAAGGCGCGCCTAAGGCAAGCCCGTCTGCGCCCGTCTGCGCCGTGACCGCGCCCAGCGCCAGACCCCTGGTCCGGGCATCCCCGCGCCCGCCACATCAACAGACGCCGATACGACGCCAGCACCCTCCACGCACTCAACCCCGGAAAAGATCACGCCTGCTACCAGGCCACCCCGAAGCGCACCCAAGGGCCCTTCACCTGCTGGTTACTGCAGCTTCGCCAGCACCCGCCCCGCCAAACCACCGCCCAGGAAAGAACCCAACTACCTCAGATGCATCCTCCTCAACACCCGCTCCGCCCGCAAACACGCCATCGAACTCTGGGACCTTCTCGACTCTCCCCAGACATCGCATTCCTGACTGAGACCTGGCTGAATCCCGCTTCAGCCCCCGACATCGCCATTGCCATCCCGGACGGATACAAGATCACCCGCAGGGACCGCACCAACGGAGTCGGAGGAGGCATCGCCATCGTCCACAGGAACACCCTCAGAGTCTCAACCAACACCGACGACACCCTCAGCACCGCCGAACACATGCACTTCCAGATCCACACCGATCCCAACACCACCCTCAGAGGAACCCTCATCTACAGACCCCCGGACCCCGACCACAGTTTAGCGATTCCATCGCTGACTTCGTCAGCACACACGCCATCACCTCCACGGACTACATCCTCCTCGGGGACCTGAACTTCCACCTCGAGAACAACAAGGACACCAACTCCACCACCCTGATCGACAACCTCGCCACCCTCGGACTCAGACAGCTCATGACTACACCCACCCACGCCGCCGGCCACACGCTCGACTCCATCTTTTCCGCAAGCCCACACGTCTCCTTCAACCACACCTCCGAACCCCACTGGACTGACCACCACTGCATCCACTTCACCTACAGGAAGCCCACCACGCACCACCGCACCGAACAAATGCCTCGCCGCTGCTGGAGCAGAGTCACGGAAGACCAGCTAACCACAACCCTCGCCCTGAGCCCACCCGCCGAACCCTCCGACCCCGACACCGCCGCCCACAACCTCAAACAGTGGATCGACGACTGCGCCAACACCCTCGCCCCGCTCAAGAATCCGCCCAACAGCCACACCAGCAAGAAAGCCACCTGGTTCACCGAAGACCTCCAGGCCTCCAAACGAACATGCCGAAAACTGGAGAAGATCTGGCTTCACGAACGGACAGCGGACAGCTACGCCGCCCACAAGAGCGCCACCCGCAGTCACCATCACCTCATCAGATCCGCCAAAAGGGCCTCACTCAAAGACCGCCTAGACAACAACGCACACAACAGCAAAGAGCTCTTCAACATCGTGAAGGAACTCTCCAACCCCAGCTCCAACACCAACGACATCCAGCCGTCGCGAGACCTGTGCGACTCACTGGCCACCTTCTTCCACCGCAAAATCGCCGACATCCACGACAGCTTCAACACCACGACCGCCCCGGCAACCACCGAGACCACTGCCCCCACAACCACCAACCGCCTGCTCTCCTGGACCAACATCAACGACGAGGACACCAGCGAGATCATGAACACCATCCACTCCGGTTCACCGCTAGACCCGTGCCCTCACCACATCTTCAACAAAGCCAGTACAGCCATCGCGCCCCATCTCCGGAAAATAATCAACATCTCCTTCGAGACAGCAACCTTCCCGGAAAGCTGGAAGCACGCCGAGATCACCGCCTTACTCAAGAAACCCAAGGCAGACCCCAAGGACCTCAAGAACTTCCGACCCATCTCTCTGCTCCCGTTCCCCGCGAAGGTCACTGAGAAAATCGTCAACAAACAACTGACCCGCTACCTCGACGAGAACAACATCCTGGACCCTTCCCAGTCCGGCTTCCGCAGCAACCACAGCACCGAAACCGCCCTCATCGCCGCCACCGATGACATCAGGACCCTGCTAGACAACGGAGAAACAGCAGCCCTCATCCTCCTGGACCTATCAGCCGCCTTCGACACGGTCTGCCACCACACACTACGAACACGCCTTCACGACGCCGGGATCCAAGAGAAGGCCCTGGACTGGACCACATCCTTCCTTTCCGGCAGAACACAAAGCGTCCGCCTCGCCCCCTTCCGATCCAAGGCCACCAAGATCATCTGCGGCGTACCCCAAGGCTCCTCCCTCAGCCCAACGCTGTTCAACATCTACATGGCACCCCTCGCCCACGTCGCCCGACAGCACAACCTCAACATCATCTCCTACGCCGACGACACCCAGCTGATCCTCTCCCTCACCAAAGACCCTCACACCGCCAAAGCCCACCTCCACGAAGGAATGAAGGCCGTCCCCGAATGGATGAGGACCAGCCGCCTGAAGCTGAACTCGGACAAGACGGAGGTCCTCATCCTTGGTTCCAACCCTTCAGCCTGGGACGACTCCTGGTGGCCAACATCACTGGGAACAGCCCCGCCACCCACCGACCACGTACGCAACCTAGGGGTCATCCTCGACCCCACCCTCTCCATGACTAAGCAGGTCAACGCTGTTTCCTCATCCTGCTTCAACATCCTCCGAATGCTCCGCAGGATCTTCAAGTGGATCCCCACCGAAACAAGAAAAACAGTCACCCAGGCCCTCGTCACCAGCAGGCTGGACTACGGAAACGCCCTCTACGCAGGAACGACGGCTAAGCTCCTGAGACGGCTGCAACGCATCCAGAACGCCTCTGCACGTCTTATCCTCGACATCCCCCGACGCAGCCACATCACACCCCACCTGAGAGACCTGCACTGGCTCCCTGTCAACAAGAGGATAACCTTCAAGCTCCTCACCCACGCACACAAAGCACTCCACAACTCCGGACCAGCCTACCTCAACAGACGACTCAGCTTCTACACCCCCACCCGCCAGCTCCGCTCGACCAGCCTCGCCCTCACCACAGTCCCCCGCATCCGGAAAACGACCGCCGGCGGCAGATCCTTCTCCCACCTCGCCGCCAAGACCTGGAACACCCTCCCCACCAACCATCGACAGACTCACGACCTACTGGCCTTCAGAAGTCTCCTCAAGACCTGGCTCTTCGATCAGTAGCAGCACCACCCCCCTCTTCCCCCAGCGCCTTGAGACCCTCGCGGGTATGTAGTGCGCTTTATAAGTGACATGATTGATTGATTGATTGATTGTGTGTGTTGAAAGGATGGAAGAAGGACACACCAATGCATAGAGTCTGTGTGGAAAGAAGAAGTAGGACATACACATACATAGGGTCTGTATGGAAAAGGTGGAAGTAGGACATACAGATGCATAGGGTCTGTGTGGAGAGTTGGAGGTAGGACATACAGATGCATAGTGTCTGTGTGGAAAAGATGGAAGTAGGACATATGGATGCATAGGGTCTGTGTGGAAAAGATGGAAGTAGGACATACAGATTCATAGGGTCTGTGTGAGAAGTTGGAAGTAGGAAATACAGAAGTATAGGGTCTGTGTTGAAAAGATGGAAGTAGAACATACAGATGCATAGGGTCTGTGTGGAAAGTTGGAAGTAGGACATGCAGATGTATAGGGTCTGTGTGGAAAAGTTGGAAGTAGGACATACAGATGCATAGGGTTTGTGTGGAAAAGATGGAAGTAGGGCATACAGATGCATAGGCTCTGTGGAAAGTTGGAAGTAGGACATACAGATGTATAGGGTGTGTGTGGGAAAGATGGAAGTAGGACATACGGATACATAGTGTGTGTGTTGAAAGGATGGAAGAAGGACACACCAATGCATAGAGTCTGTGTGGAAAGAAGAAGTAGGACATACACATACATAGGGTCTGTATGGAAAAGGTGGAAGTAGGACATACAGATGCATAGGGTCTGTGTGGAGAGTTGGAGGTAGGACATACAGATGCATAGTGTCTGTGTGGAAAAGATGGAAGTAGGACATATGGATGCATAGGGTCTGTGTGGAAAAGATGGAAGTAGGACATACAGATTCATAGGGTCTGTTTGAGAAGTTGGAAGTAGGAAATACAGATGTATAGGGTCTGTGTTGAAAAGATGGAAGTAGAACATACAGATGCATAGGGTCTGTGTGGAAAGTTGGAAGTAGGACATGCAGATGTATAGGGTCTGTGTGGAAAAGTTGGAAGTAGGACATACAGATGCATATGGTCTGTGTGGAAAAGATGGAAGTAGGGCATACAGATGCATAGGCTCTGTGGGAAGTAGGACATACAGATGTATAGGGTGTGTGTGGAAAAGATGGAAGTAGGACATACGGATACATAGTGTGTGTGTTGAAAGGATGGAAGAAGGACACACCAATGCATAGAGTCTGTGTGGAAAGAAGAAGTAGGACATACACATACATAGGGTCTGTATGAAAAAGGTGGAAGTAGGACATACAGATGCATAGGGTCTGTGTGGAGAGTTGGAGGTCGGACATACAGATGCATAGTGTCTGTGTGGAAAAGATGGAAGTAGGACATATGGATGCATAGGGTCTGTGTGGAAAAGATGGAAATAGGACATATGAATGCATAGGGTCTGTGTGGAAAAGATGGAAGTAGGACATACAGATGCATCAGGTCTGTGTGGAAAGTTGGAAGTAGGACATACAGATGTATAGGGTCTGTGTGGAAAGTTGGAAGTAGGACATACAGATACATAGGGTCTGTATGGAGAGTTGGAGGTAGGACATACAGATGTATGGGGTCTGTGTGGAAAAGATGGAAGTGACATACAGATGCATAGGGTCTGTTTGGAAAAGATGGAAGTAGGACATACAGATGCATAGGGTCTGTGTGGAAAGTTGGAAATAGGACATACAGATGTATAGGGTCTGTGTGGAAAAGTTGGAAGTAGGACATACAGATGCATAGGGTCTGTGTGGAAAAGATGGAAGTAGGACATATGGATGCATAGGGTCTGTATGGAAAAGATGGAATTAGGACATATTGTATTGTATTGTAATTGCATTTATATAGCGCTTACTACCCCTGACGAGGCGTCGAAGCGCTTTTTCGGCGACTAGCACGCTACTCCGGGACCCATAGAGGATTAGTGTTGAATTAGTATAGTGAAACATGCAAGTACATTTTAAGTGGTGGATAGGTTAGTCAGTTATTTGGATTTGGAATGATAGCAGAAGGATAGAGGAGGAAAAAAAGGTTTGTATTTATATAGCGATTGTTACCCCTGATGGGGTGTTGAAGCACGCTACTCCGGAAGCCCATAAAGGATTAGTGGTGAATTAATATGGTGAAATATGAAAGTAGTTTCAGTGGTGGATATTAGTCAGTTATTTGGAGTGAGAAGGATAGCGGAGGGATAAAAAGGGAAGAAAGGTTTGCATTCATATAGCACTTGTTACCCCTGATGGGTGTTGAAGCGCTTTTCTGGCGAGTAGCACGCCACTCCGGAACCCATTAAGGATTAGTGTTGAAAATTAGTATAGTAAAAAATGAAGTAATTTGAGTAGTGGATATGTTATTCAGTTATTTGGGTAGAGAAGGGTAGGTGGCGGGATAGAAGAGGGAAAGAGGTTTGTATTTATATAGCGCTTGCTACCCCTGATGGGGTTTTGAAGCGCAAGTAGCACGCTACTCTGGAACCCATAAGTATTAGTGTTGAATTAGTATGGTGAAACATGAAAGTAATTTTAGTGGCGGATATGTTAGTCAGTTATTTGGATTGAGAAGGGTTGGGGAGGGTAGAATGGGAAAAGGTTTGCATTTATATAGCGCTTGTAACCCTGATGGGGTGTTGAGACGCTTTATTGGCGAGTAGCACGCTACTCTGGAACTCATAAAGGATTAGTGGTGAATTAGTATAGTTGAAAATGGAATTTGAGAATTGAACATGTTAGTCTGTTAATTTTGATTGAAAAGGATAGTGGAGGGATAAAAGAGTGAAGGTTTTTTTTTTCTCTAGGTCATAGCAGTAGGAGGAGGCTTTTGGATGAGTAAAAGGGGTTTTTGGAGGGGAGGAGTCAGGGAAGAGTTTAGAAAGGTTTGTTTTAGGGGATCGGTATAGTAAAAGAGGTGTCAGATGATGCAAGGAGGGTAGAGTAGGAGAGAGTCTAGAAAGGGTTATTTTGGGGATCATAGTAGTGGTATGGGGTTTGGGATAAATGAGAGTGTGGATGTAGAGGATATATTGATAAATGTATAGGATGAGAGATAAGGTAGTGCATTGGAAAGAGTAGTAGAAAGAAGTTTGAGATGAGTCAGAAGGTTGGGCTAGAAGATATATTGAGATAAGTATAGGCTGAGAACTAGGGTAGTGCCTTGGAAATGCTAAATTAGAAGAAAGTGATAAATATATAGATCCATAAGTACATTGAAAGTATATAGATACATAAAGGAGGTAAGTATATGTAGATTAAAGATATTGATAGAGGCACAGGATGAGAAATAGGGTAGTGCATTGGATATGCTTTTTCTGGAGAAAAGTAACAGAGACACAGATCCAAGTACATGGAAGGTACATAGATGCACAATGGAAGTAAGTACATGTAGACCAAAGATGATATTTATTTATTTATTATTATTATTATTATTTTTTTCTCTCAACAACATAATTATTCTACATGTTTATACAAAGCAATACACAAAGATAGGTACATGTCTATAGTGAAAACAAATGCTTATATGCAGAGGGATATGCTGTAAATTTCTGTTTGCGTATGGTGCTTATGTGGGGAAGAGCCAATTCTTGAGTAGTTTTCTGAAGATAAGGTGGTTGTCGGTGGATCTTATGTTGGGGGAAAGAGTTCCATAGTTTGGCTGCTTGAACAGAGAAGGATGTACCACCCATGGTTTTTTTCTTGTATCTTGGGATTTTGAGGCGAGATGCTCCTTTAGAGCGGAGGTTCCTCTGTTGAATGTGTTTGGTGATTTTATTCCTGATGAAGAGCGGTCCCATTCCATGTATTGCTTTGTGGGTGATACAAAGCAGCTTGAACGTGGATCTTCTGGCAACCGGTAACCAATGCAGGGCTTTCAAGGCAGGGGAGATGTGGTCTCGCGGTTTGATATTCAAGAGTAGTCTGGCAGCCGAGTTCTGAATCCGTTGTAGTCTTTTCATGGTTGTTAAAGGTGATCCGTGGTAGAGGCTATTGGCGTAATCGAGTTTGGACAGAACAAGGGAGATGGTAGCTTGGACCTTGTGCGGAAATCCCAAATGAGGGAAAATTCGTCGCAGCGTTTTTATAGTGACAAAGCTTGATCTTGCTAGCTTGTCCACTTGGGCATTCATCGACAGCTTGGAGTCCATGGTCATTCCGAGGTTTCTTACTTCCTTCGATACTTTAGGTGGTGATCCCAGTTCATTAGGCCATGCGGCAAGCGGGTTTGTAATGTTTCCAATCGCCACACGTGAGTATTTCCGTTTTTGAAGTATTCAATTTGAGATGGCTCCAAATCATCCACTGATCCACGGCTCTGAGACAGCTGAAAATTGGTGATTTTCCAATGTCTTTGGGGCATTCCAGTTGAAGGAGTATTTGCGTGTCATCTGCATAGTTATAGCACGTGAGGTGAAATTTATTGATCAGTACTGGTAATGACTTCATGTAGATGTTGAAAAGCATGGGCGAGATGATAGAACCTTGAGGGACCCCTGCTTTTGTGGAGTACGGTTTGGACGAGAAAGGTGGGGTATGGATGACATTAGTTCTGTTTCGAAGGTAGGACGCGATCCAGTCTAGAGCAGTTCCCTCTATGCCGGCTTCATAGAGTCTTTGTTTCAGAGTGTCATGGTCAACCGTGTCAAAGGCAGCCGAGAGGTCCAAGAGGAGTAGCGCAGCAACTCCGTTGCGGTCAACTGTATTTTTCAGGTCATCCAGGATGGCAAGGAGGGCAGATTCAGTGCCTCTCCCCGGACGGAATCCTGTTTGGAAGTCTGAAAGTATGTCATTCTCTTCAATGAATTGTGACATCTGGGCGAACGCTGCTCTTTCTATCAGTTTGCCCAGGAAAGGTCCATTTGTAATGGGTCTGTAGTTGTCAGGGTTCAGCGGGTCCAAGTTTGTTTTCTTCAGTAAAGGGCGTATGTGTGATTTTTTGAGTTCTTCTGGAAATATTCCGGTAGTGAAGGAATCGTTGATGATTCTTCTTACTGGAGTGGCAGCAGAGGTTGTTAAAAGAATTGTTTTGAAAATTTGTGGTGGACAGGGGTCAGAAGGGCTACCGGCAGGCCTGCTTGCTTTGACCAGGTCCATAAATTCATCGTGTGAGATGTGTTGTAAGGAACGGAGAGGCTTGGTTAGAGTATTCTTGGATTGTTGTTTTGTACAAGGGTTAGTGCTGGTGCTTTGTTTCTGTTTTAAGTATGAGTCCAACGTGTCTGCTTTGTCCGTGTAATGATTTGCTAGTTTGTCTGTGAAATCTTGAGTAACAGGATGAGTTCCTTCTGGGCAATTTGGTTTGCGAAATTCATTGAGTATTTTATAGAATTCTTTATTTGCACATTTAGCGTTTTGAATTCTGTCTGAATAGTACCTTTTCTTAGCTTTTTTGATAGCCGACTTGTATAATCTGTAAATTTTTTGTAGGTGAAGTTTGTCTTGTTTGGCGTTTGTTTTGAGCCAGGTACGTTGCAGCTTTCTAATTTGTTGTTTTATGTCTTTTATTTCTATGTTTCTCCAAGGTGCTTTTTTTCTTTTGTTCTGTTGTGTGGTTTTGAGTGGTATCAGGATGTCAAAAGCTTCTTGTAGCCACTCATATAGTTTTTGAACAGAATTTATTGTTTCTAGATTTGTACTTGATGTTAGTTGTGTTTCTAAGTGTTCCAAATTGAGTTTGTTCCACGGCCGATAAGTAGATGGATGTAAGGTAGTTTTAGGTGAGTCGCTTAGTGTTGTTTTATGTTGGAAAGCAAGCAAGTGGTGGTCTGACCATGTGACTGGAGTTATAGTTTGAAAGGTAACTAGTTCAGTATTAGCAAAAATGACATCTAGGATATGTCCAGCGGTGTGTGTCGGTTTGTGGACAATCTGATGGAGGTTCAGTGCGTCTAGGCCAGTGATTATTGTTTTTGGATGGGTCATATTGGGTTTGTCAAACCAAATGTTGAGGTCACCCAGAACGCATAGGTTGGAGTGTATTGTTATCAGGTTTGAAACTGTGTCTAGAAGTGCATCTGGGAATGTCGCCTTGCTAGGTGGAGGTCTGTAAAGGAGCAGGAAGTTACAGGAGGAAGACGGTGTAGTATTGCATCTTTTTAGAAGAGCCTCACAATTCTTTATGGCGATGTCGTCAATTTTAGTGATCTGTATTGTTTGCCTGAATACAACAGCTAGACCACCTCCTTTTTTGCTATACGATTTTGGGTGATTGTTTGATAGCCTAGAGGAATGGCTTCATGCAGGACTGGAGCCCTATCCTCTCCCAACCATGATTCGGTTATGAATAGTATGTCTGGTTTTGCATCTGTGAGAAGGTCGTAGATGTGATGCTTGTTTTTAGAGAGAGATCGAGCATTTATTAGTAGACAGTTTAGAGAGTGGCCTTTGGTGATTGTGAGACTTTGTTTTGTAGAAGAGTGGTCAGTATTGTGTGGGTTTGTAGCAGGTGTGTTTTTAGAGCTGGCATTAGCTGTATTAGGATAGCAATCGTGTAGCTGTTCTGTATCATGTTCCTCATCCAGCATGCTAAGAAGGCATTTTGATGGGTCTGCGTGTGTATGTGGTGGAGATGGTGTTTGAGAGTGAGTTGGAGTGCTGTGTTGTTTTCGTGGTGTAACATTGTGTAGTAGACATGGGGAAGCGAAGTTGTGAGGTATGGCATGTTGCTTATGTGTTTAATGCGGAAGGTGTATGAGTCAGGGGTGGTGGTGCAGCATGTGGGTCATGTAGTAAGGTTCTAAATTGTCCAATGGATGAGAGGCGGTTAGAAGAGAGTTGCTGTATTGCTGTATCTGTGTTAGGTGTGGTGGAAGAGAGAAAGCTTGGCATTGGAGTTGGTTCCTTTGTGTTTGAAAGGTGGGTGTATGTTTGTATTTTGTGATGGTAAGTATTATGAGGTGTTGTGCTTTGAAGATCTTGTTGTGCTGGTGAGTGTGATATGTTTTGTTTTTGAGGAGTAGTGAAAAGGGGTGCTGATGTATATGTTTCATGCAATGGATTTGGTTGTATAGTATTGTTTGTGAGAGGAGGTTGTACGGTAGAGGGGGTGGTGATGTGTTTATGAGTAGAGTGTATGATGTGTGTAGGTGGGAATGAAGTAGAGGTAAGAGTGTTTGTCTTAGACTGGTTTGTTGCAAGAGTTAAAAAGTGTGGTGGTCTGCAGTGTGTGTGTTGTACGTTAGTGTTATTATGGTAGAAGGGAGAGGAGGGTGTTTGTTGGACAAATGATGGAAGGATGATTTTATGTTTGTTAGTAATAAAAGGTGGTATGTTAGGTGTAATTACAGCAGGGAGCGTTTGTCTGGATGGGATGTAGTTATGTCTGGTGTCGATTGGCGTTGTGTTAGTGATGAGTGTATTGGTTAGTGGTAAAGGATAGGGTTGTGTACTGTTTGTAGGTGATGGTGGATATGTGTGGTAGTTGGGATAGTAGGTTGTATAGATGTGGTTTGGTTGGTTTTGTAGTGCATGCTGGTACATTAATCTGTGCATAGTGTTGTGCGTGGTGGACATTTGGTGTGTGTGTTTTGCTCTGTTTGTGGATGGATGCATAGGGTCTGTGTGGAAAAGATGGAAGTAGTACATACAGATGTATAGGGTCTGTGTGGAAAGAGGAAGTAGGACATACAGATACATAGGGTCTGTATGGAAAAGATGGAAGTAGGACATACAGATGCATAGGGTCTGTGTGGAAAAGATGGAAGTAGGACATACAGATGCATCGGGTCTGTGTGGAAAGTTGGAAGTAGGACATACAGATGTATAGGGTCTGTGTGGAAAAATGGAAGTAGGACATACAGACACATAGGGTCTGCATGTAAAAGATGGAAGTTGAATATACAGATACATAGGGTCTGTGTGGAAAAGATGGAAGTAGGACATACAGATGCATGGGGTCTGTGTGGATACGATGGAAGTAGGACATACATGTCCATAGAGTCTGTGTGGAAAAGATGGAAGTAGGGCATACAGATGCATGGGGTCTGTGTGGAAACGATGGAAGTAGGACATACATGTCCATAGAGTCTGTGTGGAAAAGATGGAAGTAGGGCATACAGATGCATAGGGTTTGTTTGGAAAAAATGGAAGTAGGAATAGATGCATAGGGTCTGTGTGGAAAAGATGGAAGTAGGACACACCGATGCATAGGGTCTGTGTGGAAAAGATGGGAGTAGGACATACAGATGCATAGGGTCTGTGTGGAAAGTTTGAAGTAGGACATACAGATGTATAGGGTCTGTGTGGAAAGAGGAAATAGGACATACAGACACATAGGGTCTGTATGGAAAAGATGGAAGTAGGACACACAGATGTGTAGGGTCTGTGTGGGAAGATGGAAGTAGGACATACAGATACATAGGATCTGTGTGGAAAAGATGGAAGTAGGGCATACAGATGCATAGGGTTTGTGTGGAAAAGATGGAAGTAGGAATACAGATGTTTAGGGTCTGTGTGGAAAAGATGGAAGTAGGACATACGGATGATTAGGGTCTGTGTGGAAAAGATGGAAGTAGGACATATGGATGCATAGGGTCTGTGTGGAAAAGATGGAAGTAGGACATACAGATGCACAGGGTCTGTGTGGAAAAGATGGAAGTAGGACATACAGATGCATAGGGTCTGTGTGGAAAATATCGAAGTAGGACATATGGATGCATAGGGTCTGTGTGGAAAAGATGGAAGTAGGACATACAGATGCATAGGGTCTGTGTGGAAAGTTTGAAGTAGGACATACAGATGTATAGGGTCTGTGTGGAAAGATGGAAGTAGGACATACAGATGCATTGGGTCTGTATGGAAAAGATGGAAGGAGGACATACAGATGCATAGGGTCTGTGTGAAAAGTTGGAAGTAGGAAATACAGATGTATAGGGTCTGTGCCGAAAATATGACAGAGGTCTGTCTGACGGAGGTCTTCTCCTGGTTACGGCATACCCAATTAAAGTGTAACCCAGAAAAGTCTGAGATTATATTTTTTGGTTGTCCGCCATGCGAAGCGTGGCACCAGTGGTGACCTCAGGATATGTCCCCTCCTATAGCCCCAGTTAGTACTGTGAAGAACCTAGAGGTCAAGTTAGATGCCACCCTATCTATGAAGGCTCATATCCAAACTGTCGCTGGCACCTGTTTTGGCATGCTAAAAATGTTAAAAAACGTTCTTCCCCTGCTACCGGTCGAGTATCGGAACACTGTAGTCCTAACCCTAATTGTATCCAGGCTGTATTACGTCAACATCTTGTACCTGGGCCTACCTGAGTACTTACTCAATCATCTGCAGATGGTTCAGAATGCGGCGGCCAGAGCTATTCTCATGGTGGGACCCAGAGCACGTATGACTATCCACCTGAATGCCTTGCACTGGCTACCGGTCCGGAAGAGGATCCAATTTAAAGCTCTGGTTCTGGCTTTTCGGGCGTTTCATGGTACGGGCGCTGTATATCTCAGGAGGAGGATCCAGCATTATGTGCCGCAACGAGCCTTGAGGTCCTCAGTGCAGCTTCTGATGTCCATTCCTAAGTTTGCCCACTCTCGTGTGAGCGGTCGCTCCTTTCAAGTGCTGGCTGCCCGCTTATGGAACTGGTTGCCTCTACCCCTTAGGCAGGTCTAGGATCTGCTTATTTTTAGGAGACAGCTAAAAACCTGGCTTTTCCAGCAATAGTTTTTTCTGTTCTTTCCGGTTTTCGGGCTCTGGTGCCTGTCTTCGGTGGTCCTTCACCGCCGGGACACTCTGTGGAGTAGCCGTGCGCTTTATAAGTAACTATTTTCATTTCATTCATACAGATATATAGGGTCTGTGTGGAAAAGATGGAAGTAGGACATACAGATGCATGAGGTCTGTGTGGAAACGATGGAAGTAGGACATACATGTACATAGGGTCTGGGTGGAGAAGATGGCAGGAGAACATACCGATGCATAGGGTCTGTGTGGAAAAGATGGAAGTAGTACATACAGATGCATAGGGTCTGTGTGGGAAAGATGGAAGTAGGGCATACATGTGCATAGAGTCTGTGTGGAAAAGATGGAAGTAGGGCATACAAATGCATGGGGTTTGTGTGGAAAAGATGGAAGTGGGAATACAGATGCGTAGGGTCTGTGTGGAAAAGATGGAAGTAGGACATACAGATGCATAGGGTCTGTGTGGGAAAGATGGAAGTAGGATATACAGATGCATAGGCTCTGTGTGGAAAAGATGGCAGTAGAACATACTGATGCATAGGGTCTGTATGGACAAGATGGAAGTAGTACATACAGATGCATAGGGTCTGTGCGGGAAAGATGGAAGTAGGGCATACATGTGCATGGAGTCAGTGTGGAAAAGATGGAAGTAGGGCATACAGATGCATAGGGTTTGTGTAGAAAAGATGGAAGTAGGAATACAGATGGAAGTAGGACATACAGATGCATAGGCTCTGTGTGGAAAGTTTGAAGTAGGACATACAGATGTATAGGGTCTGTGTGGAAAGATGGAAGTAGGACATACAGATGCATAGTGTGAGAAGTTGGCCTGGCATATGCTGTCCACTAGTTATAGTGGGCACCTTGCACCAGGCCAAACGACCCTTATTGATGATAGGTTTAAAGACAACCTTTATTGAAAGCTATCCTAGTGGTAGCTATGGAGAGCAGCCTTCAGGCTAAGTCTTGAAGGAGTGTAAAGCAGCTTGGTTTACCAGATTATAACCTCTTGAATGACCAAATGAAAGGAGAACCACACAAGGTATATATAAAATATATGTATTTATTTCTAAACACTAACTACTAATCTTTTATGAGATTAGAGTCCAAGATACACAATATCACAGTGTTAAAACAACAGTAAATAGCACAATATACAATGGGCCCCAGGGGGGGACCAAACCATATATTAAGAAAGTGGTATAAGAACCACAACTTTACTAGACACAGTGCCTAGAGCACGTAGAATCGCTGGGACCCCAAGGAACCACCCAAGGTAGTGACACAGGAGACCCACGGGGGACGTGTGCAGTGTGAGAACACAGTCGCGAGCGCCGTAGGATTCTATGAGGAAAGTCGCGGTTAGAATTTTAAAGCAAAAGGACACTTAGGAGAGGACTTTCAGCAAACCCCTTTAGACTTAAGGGGTTCTAAGGCCAACACCCACGGGAGCACCGTAGTACTCAAGTTACCTCACGCAGGGAAGCCGGGTGCATAGGTGTCAAAGGGTGTCAGGGATCGTCGTTGATTTCAATGGCGATCTGCTGCAAAGTGCTGCTGCCGTATAGAAGAAAAGTGTCCGGGGTGATCCAGCCTGGATCGAAGATGTGAAGAACCTGAAAGCAGAGGGGACAGAGTCTGGGTCACTAGCCAGTGACCAGGAGCGGAGCAATCGAATGTCCACCGATGTCGGGTGCGAAGAGGTGCGAAGAGGTGAAGCTTGACTCTGCAGCCACGGGGTCCCGGAGACGTCAAGGACAACCAGGAGCCGGATTCGAGCTGTCCCACGAAGGATGTCGAGTGCTGGGGTGTCGGTGCTCAGATCGAACACAACAAGCCTTGGCAACAGAAACCCACGCAGGAAGAGAAAAGATGCTTCTGTGCGGACCAGCAAGGTCCTGGGGCCTCCCCAAGTGATGGAGAGTCAGGGCACGTCTGGAGCAACCGGGGAAGCCCAATAAAAGTTAGAGTTGCCTTCTTGGGGACCCACAGGTCAATGGACCAGGGATCGCGAAGGGACCTCGAGAGGAATCACAAAATGGTGGCCCATGGAACACTTGTTGAGTGTAGGCCAGCAATCTTCGGTGTAATTACTGCTCGGGGTCAGGGCTACAAGTAACCCAAAGCTCAGCCTCAAGGGTCGCCGGAAAGCTGATGCTTCTGCAAATGGACGCTGTGCCCACGGGTTCGGGTTGCACGGTCAGCACGAGGGATACGGGCCTCAGACTTGCTGTGGGCACAGATCGACCTCTAAGACCTCGGAAAACCCACCTCCTGTGTGGCAATATTCTTCGGAGTCCGCAGGAGCTTCGGAGATGCCAACCGGTCAGTTGCGTTAAAGGTGCCTGCCTTGCAGGGGAGTAACTCCTTTACTCCAAGGGAGATTCTTCAGTCATCCAGCATTGTGCAGATCGTCAAAGTACTTGGTTTCTGTGTCAGAGTTTAGTCCAGGTGTAATCTAAAGTCCTGTAGTCAGGGGTTCCTACTTTATACCCAAGGAAGGGGTGGGACAAACTCTGGGGACCCACCTATGGAGGGTCAGGAAAGAGGGGTGGCTACACCCATTTCCTTTGTCCAGTTTCGCGCCAGAGCAGGGCCTGTGTGCCCCTGCAACCGGTTTGAGCTGGACTATGCACAGGGACACCAAATGTGCCCCCAGTGCAGACTTCAAAGCACTCTGAGAGTGCACCCACCCAGCCCCAATACACTAAAGCCTGTCTGGAAGGTGGTCACACCTCCCTGTGACAGGAAACCTATTGTCCAGGCCTCCCCTGCCGGAGTTTCGTCCAGCAGCAGGAGGGCAGACTCGTGTCTGTGGCTGCAGCATCCATTTTGTGATGCCAGGGTTCTGTTAAGCTGGTACCGGGTGTACCGGTGGTGCCATGTTTCTCCCTCTAGTAGGGTGGGATCATACCTCCCACCCCAGCTACTGGGGTGGAGGTATGATGCCAAGGTGTTTGACACCAAACACGACATGTTTCCATGCAGCCATTCTCAAGTTAGCATTTACCGCGAGGTTATAATGCACTTAAGAGTATATCGTCTGGCTGCATCACAAACAACCCCGGAATGAAGATTCCGAAAGCTGCAGAGGGGCTCTGCTCATGAATGAGCACCCTCTCACATGAAACCCAGCACCCTGCCTTCAGGATTGTTAAGGCCTGCCATAGGGCTGACTGATAAGTTTACATGTGCAGTGATATGGAGAGATATAGGGAACCTATATCTCAGTAAGGGGTGCATATACCACCTTACACAGGCTGCTGTAGCAGACCTGTTGTGTCATTTTAAAAGGCTTTCCAGGGGTGGCACAATACATGCTGCAGCCCCTGGTAGGCCTCTGGGGTACCTATGCCCTGGGTATATAGTATACCATATACTAGGGACTTATAAGGGTACCCCAGAATCCAATCTCGAGGGTACCTAAAGTACCTGAAATCAATTTAAGGGGAAAGCAGATAGGCTGGGGTCCTGAATAGCAGGATCCCAGCCAAACTAAGTCAAAAACCAGCAAAACACCAGGAAAAAAGTGGGGGCAACCATGCAGTCAGATTCCACCTTCCTACACATAGGGCATGTGTGGAAAAGATGGGAGTAGTACATACAGATGCATAGGCTCAGTATGGACAAGATTAAAGTAGGACATACAGATGCATAGGGCCTGCGTGGAAAAGATGGGAGTAGGACATACAGATGCATAGGACCTGTGTAGAAAAGATGGGAGTAGGACATACAGATGCATAGGGTCTGTGTGGAAAAGGTGGAAGTAGGACATACTAATGCATTGGGCCTGTGTGGAAAAGATGAACGTAGGACATACAGGTGCATGGGGTCTGCGTGGAAAAGATGGAAGTAGGACATACAGATGAGTAGGGTGTCTGTGGAAAAGATGGTTCTCTTCCAGGGGATCCTCATCAACGAGTCAGAAGCACTAAATATTCCCGCCCATGCGCAGGGACCCTGTAGTACATTAAAAAAAAATATATATATAGGAAAAGAGATACCTGAGCTCTCTTTAATGAACTGCAGAAGCTGAAATGTAACATAGAAGGCATTGTTAACCCAAAGGCTGCATTGGAACCATAACAGCATAGAAACTGAAAGAAAATGAAAGAAAACTGGCACCGTGCCTTTAAGGCAGCCATGACCCCTAGCTTCTCATCATGCCTCAGGGGTGACAGTTAGGTCAGTTGTTCTTTCCAGCTCCTTCAATCAGGACCCTGGAGTCTTCTGCTTAGAATTTTGTGGGGCTTTTTGTCGAAAGGTTTTGTGTAAAAACTGGTTTGTTCCTGTTCACTCTACTTTTTTCACCTGTTGGAGTGAGGAGCTACTATTTTTCTGACAGAATTTTTGTATTTTTTTCTGTCAAAATATGACTTCTGTTTTTGATACTTGCCCCTCTTGTGGCCAACACAGATTCCCACTCTGTTTGCATTCTCTGTCTCCCTGAGACACATTCTTCTGAGACCTGCCAACACTGCAAAAATCTTTCCAGACTCACTCTCAAGGAGAGAGAGAGCAATCGTCTTAATGGCCTCTCAGAAAAGAAAAGACTAAATTAGCTCCATCGAGGCACAAGAAGAGGAGAACCAGATCGACTTCTAGAAGTCTGTTCTCCTTCGACGTCAGGCTCGGCGTCGAAAATGCCTCCAGCGGCGAAGAAATCGACATCCCGGGTTTCACCGTCGACGCTGCCACCGCCGTCGACGATATTGAACCGCCGCTCGTCGTCGAAGACAACAGCAAGTTCAGCGTCTACCCATCGTCGGCATTCAGTGGCGACACAACAACGGCGATCTTCAACGTCAGACCAATGGCCTCCATTGACGTTAACCCGTCGACGTCTAGGAGTCGGTCTCCGTTGGCACCACCTCAAAGGTGTTCAATCAATCAGGGAATTGTTAAGCGCGCTACTCACCCATGAGGGTCTCAACGCGCTGGGGGAAGGGGGAGAGCAGCTACGGTCAGGCAAAGAGCCAGGTCTTGAGGGTCTTCCTGAAGATGTGCAGGGTGGGGGCGCGTCTGATGTTGATCTGCAGCTTATTCCAGGCCTTGGCCGCAATGTAGGAGAAGGTTCTTCCACCTGTTCTTGCTCTGCGGATGCTAGGGGGTTAGGCGAGGGCGAGGTCGGAGGTTCCTCTTGAGTACGTGGAAGGAAATTCTGTCGTTGAGAAATTGAGGTTCGGTGTTGTGGAGGCATTTGTAGGTGTGGGTGAGTGTCTTCAAAGTTACTCTCTTCTCAATGGGGAGCCAGTGGAGGCGGCGCAGGTGTTGGGTGATGTGTTTGTGTCAAGGAATGCTAAGGACGAGTCTGGCTGCGGTGTTCTGTATGGTCTGGAGTTTGTGGAGCAGAGACTTGTTGATCCCAGCGTAGAGGGCATTTCCGTAGTCCAGCCTGCTGGTTATGAGTGCGTGGGTGACTCTCTTCCTTGACTCGGGGGGGGGATCCATTTGAAGGTCTTGCGGAGGATGCGGAGAGCGTTGAAGCAGGTGGAGGCGACGGCGATGACCTGTCGGGCCATGGAGAGGGAGTAGTCTAGTACGATGCCAAGGTTTCGAGCGTGGTCCGTAGGGGTGGGGGGGCTGCCGAGGGCGGTGGGCCACCAAGTGTTGTCCCAAGCAGAGGGGGAGGACCTCTGTCTTCTCCGAGTTGAGCTTCAGGTAGCTGCTGCTCATCCAGTGCGCGTTCAACATCGAGTCCTCTATTGCCATCAACCCGGCGGCGGTCAACTTCGAGGCCTCGGTCCACATTGCCGTCATCTCGACGACGATCAATATCCCTCGTCCTCTCTCTCCGCACAACATCGAGACATCGGTCTCTGTCGGCAGCTCCACGTCCAGCATCGAAGCACCAGTCTCCGTCGACAGGTCCTCGTCCAACGTCGAAGAAGACCCCACCGGCTGCGTCTCACCTGACGTCAAGCAAGATACCAGTCTCTGTCGGCGACACCTCTCCCGACGTCAAGAATCCGAGCACCGCTAGCATCTTCCCAGCACTCGACGCACCAATCTCCATCGGAAAGGCGCTCGAAGTCTATCCGTTCAGTGTCGAAGGGATGCTCAACGTCTACAGATCCGCAGTTGAGATCACCGCAGGTGCCTCTGTCGATGTCGAGCAGCTCCATTTCTCCATCTCCTGGGAAGCAGACATAGAAGGGGGTACCGCAGACGGTGGATCCTTCTGCACAGCAAAAGAGGAGAGGACAGAGATCACCTTCTGTACACCTATCCCTCAGATGGGTGTTACCTGTGCACCACTGCAGAAGTCTACTACAATGCAAGTGCATCCCCTGGACTACTCTAGTGCTCTGCACAGATGGCCTCTGGCTTGCTTGGTACAGACAGTAGACCTTTCTCCTACCACTTCTCCCAGAGTTCGAGAACGTGTTCGGACAGCATCTCCATCACCACGAAGGAGGGCCCCTGCATGTAGCCATCATAAAAGACATAGATCACCTTCGTGGTCTTCATCCTCCATGCATTCTTTAAATCGGGACTATTCTCCCACCTTGACGGACAGTCCACCTTCGAGAATCTCCCTGGTGGATGATATTAACACTTTCCATGAGGTGCTGGCTAGAGGGATGCACAAGTTGAATATTGATATGCCCACTCCTCAAACATCATCCTCTGTTATTTTTGAGACTTTGCACCAAAGGTCAGCTGCAAGACCATTGCTACCTTGGGTATCTGGCCTCCTTCATCCGGTCAAGGACACCTACCTCACGCCGGCATCACTCAAGGCAGCTCCTGCAAGGATCTTGAAGAAGTACAAGCCCCCTAGAGCAAGACCCACTGTTCCTGAAGGCGGATCCTCCTCTGGATTCCGTAATTATTGCAGCTGCAAAGAAGACGCATGCAGTGGCTTCCTCTTCAATGGTTCCTCCGGAAAAAGAGAGCAGGGCCCAGGACTCTTGGGGAAGAAAAGTTTGTGGCACCTCAGCTTCCTTTTTAAAGGTATCCAGTGCTTCAGCCCTCTTAGGGCGCTATGATAGGGCCCTGTGAGATTCTTTGGAGAGATTCAAAGAAAAGTTGCCCAAAGTGGATCGTCAAAACTTCGAGGAAGTTCTCCAAGAAGGAGATTTGATGGCGAACCAATTGATTAGCGCTGCAGGAGATGGGACAACTCTGGCTGCGCATTCTTACATGCATGGAATCTGTGCTAGGCGGTCATCCTGACTCTGACTTACTGCACTGAAGCCGGAAACCCAGCAGCGTATTCTAAATCTACCCTTTTCGGGAATTTCTCTCTTTGGCACACGCACGGACGAGGAAATGGCCAGGATGAAGACAGAACTCTGAAGGCAGTAGGCCTTGAAAAGAGAAAGGAGTTCAGTCGTAGATTCAGACCATACGACCGCAGGCCATTTCATCACAGGGTTCAAACCCCTAAATGGTCTCAAAGGCAATAGCAACACTTGCCCAGAGCACACTATCAAGGGCATCGCTCTTCCTGTGGTAGAGGTACCCCAAGCTAGTCCTCTTCCTCAGCGAGGCCTCCAACAAAGCAATGAGCAGTCGCTCCCCCCGTCGCCGCCACCCACTCAAGTGGGGGAGAAGTATTGCCAATCATCTGTAAGAGTGGCTCAGCATCACAAGAGATCAACGGGTATTGAGTACGCTGCAGAATGGGTACTCTCTACGGTTTCACTATCTACCTCCAGCGATCCCTCCAGTAAAAACCACATGCTACCAGCTGCAGCTACTGCAGCAAGTTTTAGCCACTCTCCTACAAAAATCTGTCATAGAGGAAGTACATCCCTCTCAACGAGGGAAAAGAGTATATTCAAGGTACTTTCTGGTGCGAAAGAAAGGTCGCAAAGCAGAGTTCAGACCTATATTAGATCTACGCATTCTGAACAAGTCCATCCGAAGAGAAAAATTTTGCTTGCTGGCTCTTCATCAAATATATCCTCACCTCCAGCAACAAGACTGGATGTGCTCGATAGATCTGCAGGATGTGTATTTCCATGTACCAGTCAGCTTATGCCACCGAAAGTTCCTGCGCTTCATGGTAGGGGCCAAACACTACCAGTACAAAGTCCTCCCTGTCAGATTGAAGTCGGCCCCTCGAGTGTTTACCAAATGCATGGCTGTAGTAGTGGCTGCTCTACTCCGCCAGGGACTGTTTATTTATCCTTACCTCGACGACTAGCCCCTGAAGAGTTCATCTCCCAGTGTGTAAAGACCCAATACCAGTCCTGTCTAACTTTTATACAGCGACTGGGCCTTCACATCAACTTGGCAAAGTCAGTTCATCAACCTATTCAAAGAGTACATTATCTGGGTGCGACACTAGACTCCAACGTAGGAAAAGTGTATCCTTCGGAGGATAGACTATCATCTATCACTCTGAAGTGCAACCAGCTTCTTCGCACTCTTCAACCTTCAGTCCAGCAGGTTGCCTCGCTCCTTGGGTCGATGGCATCTTGCATCTTCCTAGTTCCCAATGCCAGGCTAGGGATGTGACCCTTGCCGCAGGATCTGGAGGACAAATGAGATCAGCGGACGGTTTGATGGGACGGCAAGTTCCACCTCTACCAGGCTGCAAAATCTTCCATCCCATGGTGGACTCGTCGAAAAAATCTCTTAGTGGGAGTTCCATTATACAGACCCCTCTAACGCAATCTCTGATCACGGATGCTTCCCTCTAGGGTTGGGGAGCCCACATGGGCCCTCTTCAAACTCAAGGTCTGTGGTCGACCAAAGAACAGGCATATCACATCAATATCCTGGAGCTTCGGGCCGTGCATCTAGCCCTCTATCCAAGCCAGCTCCATATTAGTCCAGACGGACAACAGGACCACAATATGCTATCTAAACAAGCAGGGAGAGACCCAATCTCGCCCCCTATCCTTGGAGGCTCGGGCGATCTGGCATTGGCTTCTGGCCAGGCAACTTTCAATTACAGCAGTCCACCTGTCAGGAGAGCAAAACGCTCAAGCAGATTCCCTGAGTCGTCACTTCGAAGATCAGCAAGACTGGGTTCTGCACGACAAGGTGGTGGCAGACATCTTTCGAGAATGGGGTCGTCCAAGTATCGATCTCTTCGCAGACGACACCAACAAAAAATGCAAAGACTTTGCGTCAAGATATTACCGGCCAGGGACAAAAGGGAATGCCCTTTTGATCGATTGATCTGAGGACTTTTTGTACGCTTTTCCGCCACTTCCTCTCATCCCGAGGGTCATAACCAAACTCTACCACTCCAGAGCGAGGATGATCCTGATCGCGCCAGACTGGCCACGGCAGTGGTGGTACCCGGACCTTTTACATCTCTCAGAGTGTCCACACAGGAGGCTTCTGTGCAGGCCGGATCTCCTCTCCAAACTGAACGGGAGAATCCATCATCCCAAACTTCCCTCACTGAACTTGGCTGCATGGCTCCTGAGGTTCTTCAGTACAGCCATCTAGGACTTCCTCAGGGGTGCATGAATATTTTAAAGGAATGAAGGAGGCCTTCAACGAGGCGTTCTTATGCATTTAAATGGAAGAGATACTATATCTGGTGTGTTCAAAAAGGGTTCCTGCCGACCCATGGGCAAGAGGAGGTAATCCTACCATACCTCCTGCACTTGGCCAATTCAGGTTTGCAGTTTGCTTTCATAAAAGTGCACCTTGCAGCCATTACGGCGTATAGAAAGTCACCCTCCCAACCATCCTTCTTCCAGCTTCAGGTGGTTAAGGATTTTTTGCAAGGGTTTTAAAGAAAGTCTTTCCCCCTATCCACTCCCCTTCTCCTCCCTGAGAGCTCAGTTTGGTTCTCTCCAAGCTCATGGGTCCCCCAGCCTCTAAATGTTCCATCTCCAGATGGATAGTATCATGTATCAAGCTGGCTTACAAGTTGTCTAATAAGCTCCTTGTGGGCACTCCCAAAGCTCATTCCACAAGGGGAAAGGCAGCTACTGTGGCTTTGTTGCACAATGTACCCATCTCTGAGATCTGCAAAGCAGCCACTTGGAGGTCGGTTCATACATTCACGAGACAATATTGTCTTGATTCAGATACGAGAGCAGACACTCAAGTAGGCCATGCCTCTTTGTGAAATGTATTCCAATGCTGAGACCAGCTGCTCTTGATTCTAAATCATGTGTCTGCAGGGGTAGAGGATGGGCTTGTTATTCGATTCGGTGCTTAAGACTATTGATGAGGATCCCCTGGAAGAGAGGATAAGTTACTTTCCTGTAATCCTAGTTCTCTTCCTGGGGTATCCTCATCAAAGTCATAAGCAACCCACCCACCTCCCCAGGCAAATGATCAATCATTAGTTCGTCTCTTTGTGCCCTGATCTTCGGGTCTCCGCAAAGAACAACTGACCTAACTCTAACCCCTGAGGCATGATGGGAAGCTAGGAGTCATGGCTGCCTTAAAGCACGGTGCCAGCTTTCTTCCATTTTCTTTCAGTTCTGTTATGGTTCCAATGCAGCCTTTGGGCAAACAGTGCCTACTATGTTATATATCTATGTTACATTGCAGCTTCTGCAGTTCATTAAGAGAGTTCAGGTGTCTCTTTTCCTTCTGTTTTTTCTTCCTGTATGTGTGTATTAAAGAATTAAAAGCAGAGAATATGTCTATTGATGCAAAAGCAGATTTTCCGATGCATTGGTTAGCCTTACTTTTCTTGAAGGCTGCATTGGCTTGTGGAAAAATAATAATGAAAAAGGCTGCTGTGACAGCCGAAACGCGTCTCTCGCTGGGTCGGAGGAGGTTCTACCAAATAAAAAAGCCCTAAACCAGCAGCCCTCGTGTGCGTGCTCTTTTCCAGTTGGAGTAAGGGGCTGTTTTGGAGATATATATATTTTTTTTTTTTTTATGTACTCCGGGGTCCCCGCACATGGGCAGGAATATTCAGTGCTTATGACTATGATGAGGATACCCCTGGAAGAAAACTAGGATTAAAGGTAAGTAACTTATACAAGTATTACATACAGATGCATAAGGTCTGTCTGGAAAAGGGTAATGTATGATATACAGATGCATAGGGTCTGTCTCGAAAAGGGGATGGTAAGACATACAGATGCATAGGGTAAGAGGAAAGAGGCATAGACAGATGCACAGTGTCTGTGGGGAAAAGAGAGAATTGAACTAGGCGGATGCATACAGTTGGAGTAAAAAATGGAGGAAAGGGATAGACCAATTGCGTAGAGTGTGTGTGGAAATGGGGTTTATGGATATACAGATGCATAGGGTCTGTGTTGAAAAGAATGATGTGAGATAGATGAATAGGATCTGTGTGGAAAAGTGGGGAAAGGGTAGACAAATGCACAGGGTCTGTGTGGGACAGATTATGTGTGAGGAAGAGGGATTGGTCCCATTGCATCACTGTCAACCAATCTGTTCCTACGTGTGGTCCATGGCAAAGAAGGAAAAACAGGTGCGCAGGATTGTGTGGAAAAGGGGGAGAGTGATAGAGATGCATAAGATCAGAGTGGAAAGAGGGAAGTGAGATAGACAGATGCATAGTGTTGAGTGGAAGAAAGGGAAGAAGATGCATAGGGTTTGTGCAGGGATGGGTGAGAGACATATTCGTTGGGTCTGTGGAAAAGGGGGATGGATAGATGCATATGGTCTGTGTGGAAAAGGGGGAAATGAAATAGATGCATAGTGTTGAGTGGAAAAGGGGAAGGGAAGGGGATAAACAGATGCCTAGTGTCTGTGTGGGAAAGGAGGTGCACAGATGAATAGGGTCTGTGTCGAAAACCAGGAAGCGAGATAGACTGATGCATAGTGTTGAGTGGGGAAGAGGGCTAGACGGGTGCATAGGTTCTGGGGAAAGGGGGCAGAGGGATAGACAGGTGCATAGGGTCTGTGTGGAAAATAGGGAAGTGAGATACAGGCATACATAGTGTTGCCTGGAAAAGGGGATAAACAGATGAATAGGGCCTATGTTAAAAAGCAGGAAGCGAGATAGACTGATGCATAGTGTCAAGTGGAAAAGTGGGGAAGAGGGATAGACAGGTGCATAGGGTCTGTGGAAAAGGGGACAGAGGGATAGACAGATGCATAGTGTCCACATGGAAAAGGGGAAAGACAGATGAATAGGGCCTGTGTGGAAAAGCAGGAAGCGAGATAGACTGATGCATAGTGTTGAGTGGAATAGTGGGGAGGAGGGATAGACAGGTGCATAGGGTCTGTGGAAAAGGGGACAGAGGGATAGACAAATGCATAGTGTCCACGTGGAAAAGGGGAAAGGGGAAAGACAGATGAATAGGGCCTGTGTCGAAAAGCAGGAAGCGAGATAGACTGATGCATAGTGTCGAGTGGAAAAGTGGGGAAGAGGGATAGACAGATGCATAGGTTCTGGGGCAAAGGGGGAAGAGTGATAGGTGCATAGGCTCTGTGGATAAGGGAGAAGAGGGATAGGCAGTTGCATAGGTTATGTGGAAAAGGGGGAAGAGGGATAGACAGGTGCATAGGTTTTGGGGGGAAGAGGGAAAGACGGGTGCAGAGGGTCTGTGGGAAAGGGAGAAGAGGGATAGAGGGATGCATGGGTCTGTGGAAAAGGGGGAAGAGGGATGGACAGGTGCATAGGGTCTGTTGAAAGGGGGTCGGAGACGGACAGGTGCAGAGGGTCTGTGTGGAATAGAGGGAAGTGGGATAGATCGATGCGTAGTGTCGAGTTCCCGCTATATAAAAACTGCAAAAACTAAAAAAAAAACTGAGAGGAATCGGTTGGGTGCAGAGGGCCCCTATGGAATGAGCGGGGTGGGGGGCGGCAAATGCACAGGACTCGTTTGGAAGTGGGTACAGGATTGGCAGATGCCTAGGGCTCGCTATGGCAGTGGCCTAGGGCCCCTCCCGGGTGTGTTTAAGGCTACAGCTGTTCTTCTAAAACCCCTTTAAGTGCGGGCTGAGCCTCCCCCATGTTCATCCAGACGGCTGGGGGGCAATCCCCGAGGTTTAATTACTCGGATTGCCCGTGTACATCAGGCTGTGCAGAGGCGCTTTAAAGGGCAGCCTTTAGGGCTTATTAGAGTTAAGAACACTGATGACGGGAAGGATGAAACGAGGAGCATGTCCTCGATAATTGGGTCACGGAGGCCTGTGAAGTGGTGAAGCGCGCACAGGCTCAGACAGCGGCACCTCTCCTGCCCTCCAGCGGGTAAGCCTGCCCATCACAGGCTCATACAGTGCTGCCTCACCTGCCCTCCGGCGGGTAAGCTTGCCCATCACAGGCTCACACAGTGCTGCCTCTCCTCCAGCGGGTAAGCCTGCCCATCACAGGCTCTGACAGACCTGCCTCACCTGCCCTCCAGCGGGTAAGCCTGCCCATCACAGGCTCAGACAGCGCTGCCTCTCCTGCCCTTCGGTGGGTAAGCCTGCCCATCACAGGCTCAGACAGCGGCTGCCTCTGCTGCCCTCCGGCGGGTAAGCCTGCCCATCACAGGCTCAAACAGTGCTGCCTCTCCTGCCCTTTGGCGGGTAAGCCTGCCCATCACAGGCTCAGACAGCGGTGCCTCTCCTGCCCTCCAGCGGGTAAGCCTGCCCATCACAGGCTCAAACAGTGCTCCGTCACCTGCCCACCAGTGGGTAAGCCTGTCCATCAAAGGCTCAGACAGTGCTGCCTTACCTGCCCTCTAGCGGATAAGACTGTCCATCACAGGCTTAGACAGTGCTGCCTCAGCTGCCCCCCAGCGCGTAAGCCTGCCCATCACAGGATCATACAGCGCTGCCTCACCTGCCGTCCAGCGGGTAAACCTGCCCATTACAGCCTTACCTCACCTGCCCCTCACAGGTTCATACAGCGCTGCCTCTACTGCCCCCAGCAGGTAAGCCTGCCCATCACAGGCTCATACAGCGCTGCCTTACCTGCCCATCACAGGCTTAGACAGTGCTGCTTCTGCTGCCCCCCAGCGCGTAAGCCTGCCCCTCACAGGCTCATACAGCGCTGCCTCTCCTGCCCTCCCGCGGGTGAGCCTGCCCATCACAGGCTCACACAGTGCTGCCTCTCCTGTCCTCCAGCAGGTAAGCCTGCTCATCACAGGCTCATACAGTGCAGCCTCACCTGCCCTTCGGTGGGTAAGCCTGCCCCTCACAGGCTCATACAGCGCTGCCTCTCCTGCCCTCCAGCGTGTAAACCTGCCCATCACAAGCTCAGCGCTGCCTCACCTGCCCTCTAGTGGGTAAACCTGTCCATCACAGGTCCAGGCAGCACCTCCTCACCTGCCCTCCAGCCTGTAAACCTGCCCATCACAAGCTCAGCGCTGCCTCACCTGCCCTCTAGTGGGTAAACCTGCCCATCACAGGTCCAGGCAGCACCTCCTCACCTGCCCTCCAGCGTGTAAACCTGCCCATCACAAGCTCAGCGCTGCCTCACCTGCCCTCTAGTGGGTAAACCTGCCCATCACAGGTCCAGGCAGCACCTCCTCACCTGCCCTCCAGCGTGTAAACCTGCCCATCACAAGCTCAGCGCTGCCTCACCTGCCCTCTAGTGGGTAAACCTGCCCATCACAGGTCCAGGCAGCACCTCCTCACCTGCCCTCCAGCGTGTAAACCTGCCCATCACAAGCTCAGACAGTGCTGCCTCACCTGCCCTTCGGCGGGTAAGCCTGCCCATCACAGGCTCAGACAGCTGTGCCTCTCCTGCCCTCCCGCGGGTAAGCCTGCCCCTCACAGGCTCATACAGCGCTGCCTCACCTGCCCTGGCGGTGGGTCCCTTGCTCACTTTGCCACTGGATTCAAGATAGCCTGGCTGATGAGGGTTATGAACCCGAAACCGGTCCCAGGATGCTTGTTTCCGGTCCAGGGAAGACATGGCTTGGCAGTTCGGGCTGGACTGTTCCCATGAGGCACAGGGTCAGACTGATTTGCATATGGCCATGTCTGAACTGGGGTGGTGGAGTGAGCTAAAGAATGATGATGGATTAAACCCAGATCACTTGACTGGGGGTGAGTGTTTGAATTGCTCTAACGCTCCATCCATCATCCCCTTTGGTATCGCTTTGTTCGCCCTAAGTTGGCAGGGTATGCCCAGACGTGGGTCCCTTGCTCACTTTGCCACTGGATTCAAGATAGCCTGGCTGATGAGGGTTATGAACCCGAAACCGGTCCCAGGATGCTTGTTTCCGGTCCAGGGAAGACATGGCTTGGCAGTTCGGGCTGGACTGTTCCCATGAGGCACAGGGTCAGACTGATTTGCATATGGCCATGTCTGAACTGGGGTGGTGGAGTGAGCTAAAGAATGATGATGGATTAAACCCAGATCACTTGACTGGGGGTGAGTGTTTGATTTGCTCTAACGCTCCGTCCATCATCCCTTTGGTATCGCTTTGTTCGCCCTAAGTTGGCAGGGTATGCCCAGACGTGGGTCCCTTGCTCACTTTGCCACTGGATTCAAGATAGCCTGGCTGATGAGGGTTATGAACCCGAAACCGGTCCCAGGATGCTTGTTTCCGGTCCAGGGAAGACATGGCTTGGCAGTTCGGGCTGGACTGTTCCCATGAGGCACAGGGTCAGACTGATTTGCATATGGCCATGTCTGAACTGGGGTGGTGAAGTGAGCTAAAGAATGATGATGGATTAAACCCAGATCACTTGACTGGGGGTGAGTGTTTGATTTGCTCTAACGCTCCGTCCATCATCCCCTTTGGTATCCCTGTGGCAACAGCACATGTGGCAGGAGGGCAGCTTCAGGAGTCAGGCCTTTGCACCCCCTAAACATACATTGGATGGCCACCTCATTTTCAGGTGTGCACTGTGTTGGAGACAATTTTGCCCTGAAGCAGCTCCTGACGTCCTCGCTTTAAAGGGCGGAAGGCATTGACAGCAGGCCCCCAGCCAGTGAGCGTGGCAAACGTTGCCGAAGAAAACCCCCGCCCCTCCAAGGTGGGGTCTTTATTCAGATAAAATGTAACTAATGTCCGCTATTTGTTAGGACTTTCTCAGTATGGGGAGTATTGTGTTGTCTTTTTCTGCCTGGGATTAACATGCTTCATAGGGCGGGGGCCCCTCCAATGGCCTCCGGTGCCACCTACCACCGCGCTGCTGGGTAACCCTCTTTTTTCAGAACTCTAGATGGCAGAACGAGAGGAGGGTGGACAGATGCCTCCGTTGGAGATGCTTCTCCCTCCAGACACAACCGTATAGCGCCCCGAGGGCCGCGCCTCGTGGGTGCTTTGTGCCTCTGTTACACTCCGTGTGAATGTAAGCAGCACCTTGCGCTTTGCCAGCCCCGTGCACGGCGCTGGCAGGCAGCGACACCCTGTACTACTCTCTTGGGGTCATGCCCTCCTCAGGACAGAGGGACCAGTGCTAGGGATTCGGGGGGCATCGCCGGATGGCACGAGCGCCCAAAGCCTGGCAGCCGTCGGGGTGCCTGAAAGCAGCACCTCGAGCTCCTCGTGCATGGCGCTGGCAGGCAGTGTGCCAGGCTGTTCTGCCCTCTCCGAGCCATGCCCTCCTCCCAGACATCCCTCGGATGGAGTGAGGGCAGAAAACACGTTAGTAAATGTGACTTGGAACAGGCCGGAGGGATCAGTGCCTCTCGGCCTGCAGACTCCAGGCTAGGGGCCCAGGGGCCACCGCCAGGTGGCGCCAGCACCCGGAGCCTGGCAGCAGTCACCAACATTTCTTGACGAGATACATCAAAGATGCCAGCCTGACGTCGGCTGGCACGCTGAACAGCAGGCTACACCTTTGGAAGTAAAGCGCTCAAAGGCGCGGAGCAGCCCCCCAGCAGCGAGACCCCGCAGGAGATAGGGGCGCTCCCCCGCCACCCACCGGGCCGACGACTGCCAGCTCGGAAATCTGCCTTTCCCCGTGTATTTTTACCGTTCTCCGGCGCTGCCTGGAGAATGGATGATTTTGGGACTGTTTGGGGGCGAGGGAGGGTTGGGGGCGGGGAGGTGGGGGGCTGGCGCCTGAGCAGGCTGGAAACATTTCCTTTTGAACTCCTTTGTAAATATTCATTCATGGCTTTTTTTTGTTCTTTTCTTCAGGATATTCCCACTGCGCTGTGGGCCAAGCTCGTTGTGGAACGGCTGTCAAAAGTGGACTGCATCAAACGGGTAAGCCGCCCCCCGGGGCAGCGCGCATCTCCTGCCCAAGCCCCTCGTTCGCAAAAGCGCGGGGGCGGGTTGGCCCTTTCTGGAATGTAGGGTTCAGAGGGGACTAGGGGAGCGGTGGGGGCCTCATTAGCCACATAAAGGGGCGGGTGAACTTCTGCATATGCTAATCTGTGAACACACAACTGATCAAAGGGGAACACGCAGGGTTGTGTCTGGAGCCCGGGGCAAACACTGCGCTAAAGCGCCTACGCGAAGCGTCCAGGCGCCGCGCGCCCTCTTCCGCAGACACACCCTCTGGCTTTAGCTGACACTTACCCCTTTCTTTACTTTTTGTCCTCGGAAAAATGTCTCTCATCTTAAGTCGTGCAGCGCTATGAGAGGAGCTCCGTTACTGGGTGATAATAAGTGCTGTGAGAGAGGCCTCCCGCAGGCCCGGCTCTAGCCATTTTTATTTGGGTAGGCCAAGGGTGCATTTGGGTGGGCCACTGCAGGCCTAATTTGTAGCTTCTGGAGGTAGCCTACAAGCCCTAGATTACATCATATCTACTTGTAAACACTCATCATGATACTACGAATCGATTCTGTGTGTATAGAGAGCCTGTGGAGAGTTATTAGAATGTAAGAGCAATGTCTGGACCTGAGTGCAAACAATCCAATTCCAACAGGCCAGGCTTCAAATAAGTACTTCCAGGCCCGAGGATCCACTTTCCTCCCATCCCTCTCCTGTGCACCTTATCTCACAGCTGACCCTGGGCCCTAGCCTCATACCAGCCACCATCCAGCTCCACTTTCATTATTCCCGGTAAAAAACATTAGTAAAATCACCTTCAAACTTAAAACACTGAGTATAGCAGTAAAAATAATTAGCCACGCACTTTAAAATATGCTCCACAGTTGCCTTAATGACCTGACGCTAATTAAATAAACAAAAATAGAAAGGCCATGACAGGGCCGGCTTTAGCGCTAGTGCAGAAGTCTTTTTTGTCGCATCACCAATGACCTCTTTCTCCGCAGATACCATAACTACCACCCTCCAACAGTGCCCCTCATCTCTCCGTAGCCCCCTCTCATATGCATTTCATTTGTTGTATAGCGCTACTCCTATCAGTGTAGGGTGTCACAGTACTTTACATCACGCACACATTATACAGAGATAATGATTCATACAAGTATGTAAATCAGTCTATAGGGAATGTCACCTAAGCCAATGAGGATCACAAGGTTAGGAATCACATGACATCCATACTGGTGGGCAGTATATTTTAAAAGGGTTTGGTCTGGAGAAGCCCAAACTCAGGATTTAAAGCATACCCCAGTGGTTGGGGGTTGGCTTTACTAATAGAAATATATACCTGCCCAAATGAACTCTTTTTAGCAACATTAGAATAATGAAAGCCAGGGGAAGTTCTAACTATATCGCAATACAAAAAAAAGGTTTGTATGCAGCTCTTTGATGACAGTTCATAGGTCACTGTCCTATAATAGGATTGTAACTTCTGAACTGCAAGTAACACAAAAATCTCTGTGACAAAGACAGTAACCCACTGAGCTATCCACATAAAATACAGTTTATTTGCATTTCAAAACTACCAACAGACAAAGGATTGCTCTCCAGCAGGATCATTAATAACCAGTTTTCTGGACACTTTTATTGTTGTCTTGCATCCATGGCCATGATAATGATAAAAACGATTTAAATGAGGCATACACAAAGTATGCGCCTTGCTGGGCCTTTGCAGATTTGAAAAAATAAGAACAAATAGTCACACATTTTCTTTCCTACTTGGTTCATAGAACTCTGCCTCACAGTCGGATCTAATAAGCAGCTGCAGGGGTCAGGAAAGGTGAATCAGAATAAACAAACTTCTTTTCTCCAGCACTGAATAGAAAAGGAAATATCCACACAGCAAATAAATAATTTGTCCCCCTCGCCATGCCCCATTGTACCTGCACGACACAGCCCACCTTTCTAAAAGGAGATGCGACTCCCAGAACAGGAAGAAAAACAATGTTCGGAGGAACGTTTTAAATTAAAGTGGCCATTTTCTATTGGCCTTCAAGCCGCCACTGCGCGGGCCAAGGCTCATGTTTGAGTGGGCCAGGCTCATGTTTGGGTGAGTCTGGCCCACCCGCTAGAACCGGGCCTGGACTCCTGCCTGACCCTAGATCACCATGGGGTCCGTCTGCTACCAGCCCATGCATCACCATGAGAGAGGGTCTGCTACTGACCATACTGGGCCGTTAGAGAGGGTTTACCACCTGACCATGAAGGGCCATGAGTGTGGGTCTGCCACCTGACCACACAGGGCCATGAGAGAGGGTCTGCTACTGACCATACAGCGCCATGAGAGAGGGTCTGCTACTGACCATACGAACGCTATGGGAGTGGGTCTGCTACCTGACCATGCAGGGCCGTGAGGGTGAGTCTGTGTGAGAAGTTGGCCTGGTATATGATGTTCACTAATTAAAGTGGACACCTTGCACCAGTACAATTCGACTCTTATGGTTGGTAGGTTTAAGACAACCTTTATAGAAAGCTATCCTAGTGGTAGCTGTGGAGAGCAGCCTTCAGGCTAAGTCTTGAAGGAATGTAAAGCAGCTTGTTTTACCACACAATCTCTTGAATCACCAAATGAAAAGACACCACACAGGTATATATATCAAATATATATGTATTTATTACTAAACAACTCTCTACTAATCTCTTTATGAGATTAGAAGTCAGGAACATATGCACAAATCAACGTTTCACAATAAATTAAGCACAAATATGGCTGGGGCCCTAGGGGCGTACCAGACCATATACTAAGAAAGAGACTTAGAAACAACGACCTGCAAAGGGACAAGGCCTAGGGCCTTCAGAAGAGCTGGGGCCTCACGAAACCACCCAAGGCAGGTAAGTAAAGGACCCACGGGGGACGCGTGCAGTGTGGATACACAGGCGCGGATCGCCGTTGACTTCAATGGGGCAAGTCGCAGTTGGAAATTAAGAGTTTTAGGATACTTCAGGAGAACCTACAAGCAAGTCACTTACAGGGTAAGTAGTTCTAGGGCCAACACCCACTGGAGCACCGTAGTGCTGGAGTTACCTCACCCAGGGAAGCCGGGTGCATAGGTGTCCTTAGGTGTCGGGTCGCGGCGTCGTTTTCATTGGGAGCCAATGAAGACTTGCTGCTTGTGAAGTCCGAAGAAGTGTCCGGTGGAATCCAAGCCTGGATTCGGAAGAAGGAAGACCTGAAAGCAGAGGGGACAGTGTTCAAAGCCACTTGGCAGTGACTCGGGGCCAGGAAGATGGAGGCCCACCATCTACTGACCCATCATCAGGGTTCTGAGAGAGCAGGTCAGGGAGAGGGGCACTCTCCTCTTCCTGGTCCTCATCAGTTGCCATGAGCAAGCCCATGTCAGCCCTGTCAACATATGGCTTTAATCTGTTGACATGGAGCACCCTCAGGGGGCTCCTGGGAGTTCCAAGATTCACCAGATAGGTGACTTCTCCCTTCTGTTCAACTATTGTATGGGGGCCACTCCATTTGTCCTGGAGGGCTGCTGGGGCCACAGGCTCCAACACCCACACTTTCTGTCCTGGCTGGTACACAGTCAGGTGGTATAGGTGATAGGGTACAGGCGCCACTAGGTAATTTCACTCGTTATTAATAAGAAAATGCTCCAAGTACTAGCGGTGCTGAAGGGTTAAGGAGAACCACCCACCTCCCTAGATTCTTTTGAGGCCAACAAATCACTGTGTTTTGTTGCTTGTTGGCCTCAAAATGGTACACAGTCAGCACAGCCTTTTGGTCATGCCAAGCTTTTTGTAATTCTTGGCTGGCCTCCAGGTTTTTGGTTGCCTTTTTCATGTATTCGGCCATCCGGGAGCGGAGACCAAGTACATAGTCCATCACATCTTGTTTGGGGGCTTGAGAGGTAACTCCCAGCCCTCTTTCACCAAACATAATGGACCTCTTACAGGATGCCCAAACAGAAGCTCAAATGGGCTGTAGCCAACCCCCTTCTGTGGAACTTCTCTGTATGCAAACAATAGGCAAGGAAGAAGAAGGTCCCATTTCCGCCTAAGCTTCTCTGGGAGTCCTTTAATCATTCCCTTCAGGGTTTTGTTGAAACGTTCAACCAACCCATTGCATTGTGGGTGATAGGGGGTGGTGAACTTATAAGTTACATCACACTCCTTCCACATTGCTTTCAAATATCCTGACATGAAGTTGGTACCTCTGTCAGAGATGACCTCCTTTGGGAAACCCACTCTGGAGAAAACTCCAATGAGGGCTCTTGCCACCACAGGGGCTGTGGTGGTCCTCAGGGGAATTGCCTCTGGATACCTGGTGGCATGATCCACTACCACCAGGATAAACCTGTGCCCAGATGCAGTTTGAGGGTCAAGGGGACCAACAATGTCAATCCCTACCCTTTCAAAGGGTACCCCCACCACAGGTAGTGGTATCAGGGGGCCTTTGTTGTGCCACCTGCCTTACCACTGGCTTGGCATGTGACACAGGAGCGACAAAACTCCTTTGTGTCCTCTGACATATGTGGCCAATGAAAATGTGGAACAAGCCTGTCCCAGGTCTTGTTTTGGCCCAAGTGACCTGCTAAAGGGATATCATGTGCTAAGGTCAAGAGGAACCCCTAAACTTCTGAGGTATTACCAACCTCCTGGTGGCTCCAGGGGCTGGGTCTCTACCCTCAGAATATAGGAGTCCCTCATCCCAATAAACTTTATGGGACCCACTAGCACTCCCAGCAGCCTCAGCAGCAGCCTGCTGTCTGAGGGGTTCAAGAGAGGGGCAGCACTGTTGCTCCTTACTCAGATCTTCCATAGAAGGGCCCCCTGCCCCCAAGAACTCAACCTGATCAGGCTCAAGTCCCTCTGGGGCAGTTCCTTCTTCGGGATCTGCTTCATCTCCCTCAAGAGGTGAATCTGTGATCTGAGACAGAGGGAAGGCACTGCCTTAACCCTACTGCTCCTCTTCTTGGGAAGCATCTGGTCCATTGTTCCAGGATCCAGAGCTGGTTCAGTGTTATGCATTCTGGCCTGTGACCTGGTCACAGCAAATACCTCTGCAGGGATGCCCAACATCTCAGCATGAGTCCATAACTCTACTTCAGACCAGGCTGAAGTCTCTAGATCATTGCCCAATAGACATTCTACAGGGAGGTCTGCACTGACTACAACCTTCTTGAGGCCAGTTACCCCTCCCCAGGAGAAATTCACAACTGCCAGACTATGGTTGGTCTTGACATTGCTTGCATTGGTCACCTGGTACATTTCGCCCAGGATGATCTGTCCAGGGTCCACAAGATCCTCTGCCACCATGGTGACACTAGCACCTGTGTCCCTAAATGCCAAAGCTTGTTTGTCATTTATTACAGGCTGCTGTTTGTATTTGCCGAGATTACTGGGGTTCACTAGGAAGGACAGATCAGTGTCTCCATCACAAATCAGCAATGCCTGAGTGGGTACTCTGACTAGGCCAGAGTCCACTTCAGAACCCAGGGTCAACCCTACTACACCCTTATTCTGAGAACTACCTCCACCAGTAGCTGAGCTAGGGGGAACAGTTGCCTTAGGGGCAGGAGTGGTGGAGGTTTGGTCTTTGGACTTGTTACAATCAGAAGTCCAGTGCCCTTTCTGTTTACAGAATTTGCACCAGGGCTTCTTTTGGCCTTTTCCCTTGTTGGATTGTGACTCCCCACCACATGCAGATTTTTGGGGCCCTTGTGAAGACTTCTGGTCTTTTGACTTATCCCCACCTTTCTCAGAGCCCTTAGAATCCTGCTTCTTTGTGTCACCCCCTTGGTTCTGGGTTTTCTGCCTCACCCTGGTCCTGACCCACTTGTCTGCCTTCTTTCCCAATTCTTGGGGAGAGGTCAGATCTGAGTCCACCAGGTATTGATGCAACAACTGGTTCTGGCAATTATTAAGGATCTGTTCTCTCATCATTAGATTATACAATCCCTTGAAATCAGTAACCCTACTGCCAACCAGCCAACCCTCCAGAGCCTTGGTTGCACAATCTACAAAGTCAGTCCAGTCCTGAGTCTGTGCCTTCTGGGTATCTCTGAACTTCAACCTGTACTGCTCAGTGGTTAAGCCAAACCCATCTATCAGTGCACTCTTCAGGACTTCATAATCATCAGCATCCTCTTCTCTAACAGTGAGGAGCTTGTCTCTACCTTTATCTGAAAAGGAGAGCCACAAGATTGCTGCCCACTGCTTTTGGGGGACCTGCTGTACTCTACAGGCCCTCTCCATAGCAGTTATCCACTTATGGATATCATCCCCACTCTGGTAGGGAGGAACAACCTTGCTCAGGTTCCTATGGTCTGGAATATATTCCCTGCCTCTAGGGACACTGTTGCTGCCACCAAGGGGTTCTAACCCCTCTCTTCTAGAAGCTCTCTGGAGCTCCAGGGCTTCTCTATCTAATGCCAACTGCTTGGTTTTGAGGGCAACTCTTGCTTCCTCATACTGCAGCAGTTTGTACATTCTGTCAGAGGAGGTCTCTCTTATGGGAAAGTATGAGTTCCTCTGCTGGACAAATTCTCTGCCAGAGTGATAAGAGTGGTCAGATTCCCTGGAAGGGGACCTAGGCCTCTCATCCACTCTGTCAGTTCTCTTAGGGAGAATTCCTCTGTCCTTTTTAGGCTCCTTGGAACCTTGCCCTTCAACTACAGAGTCCTGGTCATCCTGATTTTCAACATCTGACCCAGACACTGTAATTGACCCACTCACTGATTCAGACCCATTAGCTCCTAGAGCTAATCTAAGATCATCTGCTGTCAGCAGATCTATCAGGTGTAGTGTGGAGGGACTCTGTCCTAGCTTCAGGTGTCTTTCAACACACATGGCTCTCAAGTCAGAGAAAGCCATGTCCTTATACTGAGGCTGGGTGGATCCACTGGGTCCACCTTTTAAGGACATTCTAGTGTTGTGCAGTGTTGTACTACCTACACTAGTTTGTGGCCTACTGATACTAGCTTGAGCTGTAGAAAGGGTGTGCTATCCCTTGGCACACAGCTCTAAGTTCAGTAGAACTTATTGATACTAACCTTGACTTTATATGTACCTTAAGTACCTATAGTGGTTTTCAGTTAGTAATTCAAATAGAGATTTTCTGGTAAAACAATAGCAAGCTGGAATCCCACACGCTGCCCACCAATGTGAGAAGTTGGCCTGGTATATGCTGTTCACTAATTAAAGTGGACACCTTGCACCAGTACAATTCGACTCTTATGGTAGATAGGTTTAAGACAACCTTTATAGAAAGCTATCCTAGTGGTAGCTGTGAAGAGCAGCCTTCAGGCTAAGTCTTGAAGGAATGTAAAGCAGCTTGTTTTACCACAAGAACTCTTGAATCACCAAATGAAAAGACACCACACAGGTATATATATCAAATATATATGTATTTATTACTAAACAACTCTCTACTAATCTCTTTATGAGATTAGAAGTCAGGAACATATGCAAGGTTCAGGTCGGTCACGGGTGTCTTGACTCTTCAGCCACGAGGTCCAGGAGGCATCGACGACGACCAGGAGCTGGATTCGGCGTGTCCCACGATGTCTGCAGCTTACTGCGGTGTCGGCGACTCGATTGGAGCCAACAAGCCTTGGTAACAGCAAGTCTCGGGGAAAGAGTGAAAAGGCAATGATGCAGACCAGCAAGGTCTGACGGACTCACCCAGCGAGGGTAAGTCAGGGCAGGCCTGGAGCAACCAGGGGAGCCCTTTGGTTCTTTAGAAAAGTCTTCTGGGGACCCACAAGCCGGCTGGCAAGGGATCGCGGAGACGCCTCGGGAGGATTCGCTCAACAGGGGCCCACGGTCACTCGGGACGGGGTAGGCCTCTGATCTTCGGAGAGATTCCTGCTGGAGGCTGGGACCACACGTGGTCCAAAGCACAAGTTCGTAGAACGTTGTGAAGGGGTTGCACTCGACAATAGTGCACGGTACCCAGGGGTGGCGTTTCCTCGTCACTCGTGGGGTCCACTGGCCTCAGCTTCGCTGGGGACTCACGATGGCCTTAGAGAAGTCAGGAAATCCTCTTCCTGGGCTGCAGGGACTTCGGACTCCGGCGGGAGCGGCGTAGTTTGCGACCGTCGTTTGTAGTTTTTGGTGCCTGCCAAGCAGGGGAGTCACTCCTTGACTCCAAGGGAGATTCTTCCGTCTTCCAGAGGTAATGGAACGTCGAAAGTCCAGGATTCTTCTTCAGAGCGTCGTCCAGGGATATCTAGTGTGCCATGCACAGGTTCCCTCTCTTATACTAAAATGAAGGGAGGGACTAGCTCTATGACCCCACCTATGGGAGGGTCAGGGGAGTGGGTGGCTACACCCACTTCCCTTTGTCCAGTTTCGCGCCAGAGCAGGGGCAGGTAGCCCCTGAGCTGGTTTGAACTGGCATATGCACAGAGGAGCCTACTGCTCCCCCAGTGCAGGACTTCAAAGCACTCTAAGAGTGCACCCACCCAGCTCCAATACACTAAACCCTGTCTGGGAGGTGGTTACACCTCCCTGTGACAGGATGCCTATTGTTGGGATTCCTCCACTGCGAGTTTCGGTCATCAGCAGGAGGGCAGCCCAGTGTCTGTGACTGGTGGCATCCATTTTGTGATGCCAGGGCTCTTCAGGATTCTACCGTGTTTCCACAGTAGGTACATGTCTATCCCTCTAGAAGGGTGGAATGCTACTCCACGCCGCCAGGACTGGCGGGGGGTAGTATTCCAAGATGTTTGACACCAAACACAACATGTTTTGATGCAGCCATTCCAAAGTTAGCATTTTACCGCGAGGATATAATGCACTTAAGAGTATATGGTTTAACCGTATCCACAAACAGCACCAGAGAATGGACTCTGAGAGCTGCAGAGGGGCCCTGCTCAGGCAGAGCACCCCCTCACATAGAAGCCAAGCACCCTGCCCTCAGGATTGATAGGGCCTGCCTTAGGGGTGACTGATAGGTTTATTGATAGGTGTGTGCAGGAGAGATATAGGGAACCTATATCTCAGTGAGGAGTGCTAGCACCACCTCACCCAGGCTGCAGTAGCAGGCCTGTGGTGTCAGATTTAGTCTGCTTCCCAGGGGTGGCATAATACATGCTGCAGCTCCTGGTAGGCCTGTGAAGTGCCTATGCCCTTGGTACCTAAGGTACCATATACTAGGGACTCATAAGGTACCACAGTATCCAATCACTAGTGCACCTAGAGTGCACTCCAAGTCTTTTAGAGAGAACAGAGAGGCTGGGGCCCTGATTGGCAGGGACCCAGCCAGACTTTAGCCAGAAACCAGTGTAAACATCAGCGAAAAAGTGGGGGCAACATAAGAGGCAGATCCTACTCTCCTACAGTCTGCTACTGAACATACAGCGCCATGAGAGAGGTCTGCTACCAGCCCATACAGCGCCATGAGAGTGGGTGTGCTACTGACTATGCAGAGCAGTGAGGGTGGGTCTGCCATCTGACCATACAGCGCTGTGAGAGAGGGTCTGCCACCTGACCACGCAGGGCCATGAGAGAGGGTCAGCTACTGACAATACAGCACCGTGAGAGAGGGTCTGCTTCTGACCACACAGGGCCATGAGAGAGGGTCTGCTACTGACCATACAGCGCCATGAGAGTAGGTCTGTGTGAGAAGTTGGCCTGGTATATGCTGTTCACTAATTAAAGTGGACACCTTGCACCAGGGCAAATCGACTCTTATGGTAGATAGGTTTAAGACAACCTTTTAAAGAAAGCTATCCTAGTGGTAGCTGTGGAGAGCAGCCTTCAGGCTAAGTCTCGGAGGAATGTAAAGCAGCTTGTTTTACCATATAATCTCTTGAATCACCAAATGAAAAGACACCACACAGGTATATATATCAAATATATATGTATTTATTTCTAAATAACTCTCTACTAATCTCTTTATGAGATTAGAAGACAAACATATGCACAAATCAACGTTTCACAATAAGTTAAGCACAAAATATGGCTGGGGCCCTAGGGGCGTACCAGACCATATACTAAGTAAGAGACTTAGAAACAACGACTTGCAGGGAGACAAGGCCTAGGGCCTTCAGAAGTGCAGGGGCCTCACGAAACCACCCAAGGCAGGTAAGTAAAGGACCCACGGGGACGCGTGCAGTGTAGATACACAGGCGCGGATCGCCGTTAACTTCAATGGAGCAAGTCGCGGTTGGAAATAAAGAGTTTTAGGATACTTCGGGAGAACCTACAAGCAAGTCACTTACAGGGTAAGTAGTTCTAGGGCCCACACCCACAGGAGCACCGTAGTGCTGGAGTTACCTCACCCAGGGAAGCCGGGTGCACAGGTGTCCTTTGGTGTCGGGTCGCGGCGTCGTTTTCAATGGCGAACAAAGAAGACTTGCTGCTTGCGGGGGCTGAAGAAGTGTCCGGTGGAATCCAAGCCTGAATTCTGAAGAAGGATGACCTGAAAGCAGAGGGGACAGTGTTCAAAGTCACTTGGCAGTGACCCGGGGCAAGGAAGATGGATGCCCACCGTCGTCGGTCGCTTCAGGTCGGTTGCGGGTGCCTTGACTCTTCAGCCACGTGGTCCAGGAGGGGTCGACGACGACCAGGAGCTGGATTCGGTGTGTCCTCGACGTCTGCAGCTGACTGCGGTGTCGGCAACTCGATTGGAGCCAACAAGCCTTGGCAGCAGCAAGTCTCGGGGAGATGAAGAAAAGTCGATGGCGCAGACCAGCAAGGTCTGAGGGACTCACCCGGCAAGGGTAAGTCAGGGCAGGCCTGGAGCCACCAGGGGAGCCCTTTGGTTTCTTTAAGAAGTCTTCTGGGGACCCACAAGCCGGCGGGCAAGGGATCGCGAAGACACCTCGGGCGGAATCACTCAACAGGGGCCCACGGTCACTCGGGACGGTGTAGGCCTCTGATCTTCGGAGGGATTCCTGCTGGAGGTCGGGACCACACGTGGTCCAAAGCACAAGTTCGTAGAACGTTGTGAAGGGGTTGCACTCGACAATAGTGCACGGTACCCAGGGGTCGCGGTTCCTCGTTACTCGTGGGGTCCACTTGCCTCAGCTTCGCTGGGGACTCACGATGGCCTGGGAGAGGTCAGGAAATCCACTTCTTGGGCTGCAGGGACTTCGGACTCCGGCGGGAGCGGCGTAGTTTGCGACCGTTGTTGTCGTTTTTGGTGCCTGCCAAGCAGGGGAGTCACTCCTTGACTCCAAGGGAGATTCTTCTGTCTTCCAAAGGTAGTGGAACGTCGAAGTGCCAGGATTCTTCTGTAGAGCGTCGTCCAGGGGTTATCTGCTTTGCAATGGCAAGGTTCCCCTCTTATACTAAAAAGAGGGGATGGACTAGCCCTATGACCCCACCTATGGGAGGGTCAAGGGAGGGGTGGCTACACCCACTTCCCTTTGTCCAGTTTCGCGCCAGAGCAGGGGCAGGTAGCCCCTGAGCTGGTTTGAACTGGCATATGCACAGAGGAGCCTTCTGCTCCCCCAGTGCAGGACTTCAAAGCACTCTAAGAGTGCACCCACCCAGCCCCAATACACTAAACCCTGTCTGGGAGGTGGTTACACCTCCCTGTGACAGGATGCCTATTGTTGGGCTTCCTCCACTGCGAGTTTCGGTCATCAGCAGGAGGGCAGCCCAGTGTCTGTGACTGGTGGCATCCATTTTGTGATGCCAGGGCTCTTTAGGATTCTACCGCGTTTCCACAGCAGGTACATGTCTTATCCCTCTAGAAGGGTGGAATGCTACCCCCGCTGCCAGGATTGGCGGGGGGTAGTATTCCAAGATGTTTGACACCAAACACGACATGTTTTGATGCAGCCATTCCAAAGTTAGCATTCTACCGCGAGGATATAATGCACTAAAGAGTATATGGTTTAACCGCATCCACAAACAGCACCAGAGAATGGACTCTGAGAACTGCAGAGGGGCCCTGCTCATGCAGAGGCACCCCCTCACATAGAAGCCAAGCACCCTGCCCTCAGGATTGATAGGGCCTGCCATAGGGGTGACTGATAGGGTTATATGTGTGTGCAGGAGAGATATAGGAAACCTATATCTCAGTGAGGGGTGCTAGCACCACCTCACCCAGGCTGCAGTAGCAGGCCTGTGGTGTCAGATTTAGTCTGCTTCCCAGGGGTGGCATAATACATGCTGCAGCCCCTGGTAGGCCTGTGAAGTACCTATGCCCTTGGCACCTAAGGTACCATATACTAGGGACTCATAAGGCACCACAGTAACCAATCACTAGTGCACCTAGAGTGCACTCCATGTCATTTAGAGAGAGCAGATAGACTGGGGCCCTGAATAGCAGGATCCCAGTCCAACTAAGTCATAAACCAGCAAAACACCATAAAAAAGTGGGGGCAACCATATAGTCAGATTCCACCTTCCTACATAACCCCCCAAACGAAAGGAGATAAGGCTAACCTTGGCCAGTTGAGCCTTTATTGACTAAGTGGCCATATAAGGAAGCACCTGCACTAGCATGGTTGCCCCCTGTCTGATGGTCCACTAAGCAATCCCTCACCCTAAGGGTGTGAGAGGGTCTCCACCATGGGGAATCACTACCTCTGGTGTGCTCTGGTAAAGTACAAGGCTGGTGAGGTGTCTGAGTAGGGAAGTGAGGCCCTAGGAAGGTTGGCCTCAGCTTCCTCAGATCACTGGTCACCATGTATGCCTGTCTTTCCATGACTGAGTTGCATTTTGCTCTAAGGGTCAACCTTTGGCTGCCTACAGCTGGGGGTTGGGTCCCTTTGAATGGACTACTGGAGGGACATGGCAGGTTTGGAACCTTTTGGTCCCAGGTTTGCCCTTGCCTAACAGAGTCCTTCTGGGGGAGGTCCCTACATAAAGGTATGGGGGATCCCTCAGTGGGTTGAGGAATTTTCACCTGGCTAGGGCTACTAGACTGGGTGCCCCTTATCTGCTGATGGGGGGTTCCTCTGGACAGGGGGCCCTGGGGGTCCACTGACCTCCCTGACCTCTGCAGCCCTGGGCTGACTGAGGCAGGGTAGAGAGGGGCAGTTTACCTGCTCCAGACTGGGTACCACCTTGGAAGGGTCCTCTGCCATCAGGGGTGTGGCCAGGCCAGGCCTGACTACCTCTGGGGCAGTTCCTTCACTAGGGGTAGGGTCAGTTCCCTGAGGAGGCTGACCCTTACCTACTGTCTGGGGGAAGAAGACTTTTCTTCAACCCTTGTGCTCTCTTTTGGGGAGAGTGGGCCATTCTTCCAGGCTCCATCTCTCCATAATCTTGGGCTGGGGCTGAGGCCATCACAGCCCCCTAACCTTTACAGGGACACCCAACATCTTCAGATGGGTTTGGTGTTCAATTTCAGCCCAGGCTGAAATTTCCAGATCATTGCCCATCAGGCAATCTACAGGTAAGGTTGGGGACACTGCCACTCTTTTGGGCCTGTGACCCCCTCCCAGCTGAGATTGACTATGGCCATGGGGTGATCTGTTCTGACACCATCAATGTTGGTCACCTGGTATTTAAACTCAGGTAAAAGCTGGTGAGGGGGACTAGTTTCCCTGCCACCATGGTGACACTAGCCCCTGTGTCCCTAAATGCCACAGCTTTCTGACCATTAATTATTGACTCCAGTCTGTACCTGCCCAATGCTATGGGACCCATGGTAAAGGTGGCATATCCTACACCACCATCAGAATCTGAGGAGTCTGTTGAGGGGGTCCTGTCTAAACTAGGGCCCACCTCTGTTCCTCTTGCAAACGCACCTAACTTTTGGGTGCACTACTCCCAACTGGAGGATTACTACTGGTAGTACCAGGAGGGGTGGTAGTAGTTGTTGGAGGAACATTTTTTTATTGCCATTCCTGGGACAACTGGGATCAGATTTCCAGTGCCCAGGCTTTTTACAGACATGGCAATAGGGTTTCTTTTCAGGAGAGGAAGGAGTTTGGGACCCACCCCCAGAAGAGGAATTTTGGGGCCCTGTAGTGGACTTATCCTTGGATTTATCCCCACCTTTCTCTTGGGACTTGGTAGAATCTTTCTTGTGGTCACCACCCTGATTCTTAGGCCTTACCCTGGTTCTGACCCATTTGTCTGCCTTCTTTCCCAATTCTTGGGGAGAGGTCAGATCAGAGTCCACCAGGTACTGGTGTAAAAGCTGGTTTTGACAATTATTAAGGATCTGTTCTCTCATCATTAGATTATAAAATCCTTTGAAATCAGTAACCCTACTGCCAACCAGCCAACCCTCCAGAGCCTTGGATGCACAATCTACAAAGTCAGTCCAGTCCTGAGTCTGTGCCTTCTGGGTATCTCTGAACTTCAACCTGTACTGCTCAGTGGTTAAGCCAAACCCATCTATCAGTGCACTCTTCAGGACCTCATAATCATCAGCATCCTCTTCTCTAACAGTGAGGAGCTTGTCTCTACCTTTATCTGAAAAGGAGAGCCACAAGATTGCTGCCCACTGCTTTTGGGGGACCTGCTGTACTCTACAGGCCCTCTCCATAGCAGTTATCCACTTGTGGATATCATCCCCACTCTGGTAGGGAGGAACAACCTTGCTCAGGTTCCTATGGTCAGGAATATATTCTCTGCCTCTAGGGACACTGTTGCTGCCACCAGGGGGTTCTAAACCCTCCCTTCTGGAAGCTCTCTGGATCTCCAGGGCTTCTCTATCCAGTGCCAACTGCTTGGTTCTGAGGGCCACTTTGGCTTCCTCATACTGGAGCAGTTTGCACCTTCTCTCAGAGGAGGTCTCTCTTAAGTTAAAGTATGAGCTCCTCTCCTGGACTAATTCTCTGCCAGAGTGATAAGAGTGCTCAGATTCCCTGGAAGGGGATCTGTGCCTCTCATCCACTCTGCCAGTTCTCTTAGGGAGAACTCCTCTGTCCTTTTCAGGCCCCTTGAAGCCTGGCCCTTCAATCACAGAGTCTTGGTCATTCTGATTTTCATCATCTGACCCAGATACTATGACTGACCCACCCACTGATTCAGACCCTTTAGCTCCTAGAGCCAATCTAAGGTCATCTGCTGTCAGCAGATCTATCAGGTGTAGTGTTGAGGGACTCTGTCCTAGCCTCAGGTGTCTGTCAACACACATGGCTCTCAAGTCAGAGAAAGCCATGTCCTTATACTGAGGCTGAGTGGATCCACTGGGTCCACCCTTTAAGGACATTCTAGTGTTGTGCAGTGTTGTACTACCTACACTAGTTTGTGGCCTACTGATCCTAGCTTGAGCTGTAGAAAGGGTGTGCTATCCCTTGGCACACAGCTCTAAGTTCAGTAGAACTTATTGATACTAAGCTTGACTTTATATGTACCTTGAGTACCTATAATGGTTTTCAGTTAGTAATTCAAATAGAGATTTTCTGGTAAAACAATGGCAAGCTGGAATCCCACACGCTGCCCACCAATGTGAGAAGTTGGCCTGGTATATGCTGTTCACTAATTAAAGTGGACACCTTGCACCAGGGCAAATCGACTCTTATGGTAGATAGGTTTAAGACAACCTTTTAAAGAAAGCTATCCTAGTGGTAGCTGTGGAGAGCAGCCTTCAGGCTAAGTCTCGGAGGAATGTAAAGCAGCTTGTTTTACCATATAATCTCTTGAATCACCAAATGAAAAGACACCACACAGGTATATATATCAAATATATATGTATTTATTTCTAAATAACTCTCTACTAATCTCTTTATGAGATTAGAAGACAAACATATGCACAAATCAACGTTTCACAATAAGTTAAGCACAAAATATGGCTGGGGCCCTAGGGGCGTACCAGACCATATACTAAGTAAGAGACTTAGAAACAACGACTTGCAGGGAGACAAGGCCTAGGGCCTTCAGAAGTGCAGGGGCCTCACGAAACCACCCAAGGCAGGTAAGTAAAGGACCCACGGGGACGCGTGCAGTGTAGATACACAGGCGCGGATCGCCGTTAACTTCAATGGAGCACGTCGCGGTTGGAAATAAAGAGTTTTAGGATACTTGGGAGAACCTACAAGCAAGTCACTTACAGGGTAAGTAGTTCTAGGGCCCACACCCACAGGAGCACCGTAGTGCTGGAGTTACCTCACCCAGGGAAGCCGGGTGCACAGGTGTCCTTTGGTGTCGGGTCGCGGCGTCGTTTTCAATGGCGAACAAAGAAGACTTGCTGCTTGCGGGGCTGAAGAAGTGTCCGGTGGAATCCAAGCCTGGATTCTGAAGAAGGATGACCTGAAAGCAGAGGGGACAGTGTTCAAAGTCACTTGGCAGTGACCCGGGGCAAGGAAGATGGATGCCCACCGTCGTCGGTCGCTTCAGGTCGGTTGCGGGTGCCTTGACTCTTCAGCCACGTGGTCCAGGAGGGGTCGACGACGACCAGGAGCTGGATTCGGTGTGTCCCTCGACGTCTGCAGCTGACTGCGGTGTCGGCAACTCGATTGGAGCCAACAAGCCTTGGCAGCAGCAAGTCTCGGGGAGATGAAGAAAAGTCGATGGCGCAGACCAGCAAGGTCTGAGGGACTCACCCGGCAAGGGTAAGTCAGGGCAGGCCTGGAGCAACCAGGGGAGCCCTTTGGTTTCTTTAAGAAGTCTTCTGGGGACCCACAAGCCGGCGGGCAAGGGATCGCGAAGACACCTCGGGCGGAATCACTCAACAGGGGCCCACGGTCACTCGGGACGGTGTAGGCCTCTGATCTTCGGAGGATTCCTGCTGGAGGTCGGGACCACACGTGGTCCAAAGCACAAGTTCGTAGAACGTTGTGAAGGGGTTGCACTCGACAATAGTGCACGGTACCCAGGGGTCGCGGTTCCTCGTTACTCGTGGGGTCCACTTGCCTCAGCTTCGCTGGGGACTCACGATGGCCTGGGAGAGGTCAGGAAATCCACTTCTTGGGCTGCAGGGACTTCGGACTCCGGCGGGAGCGGCGTAGTTTGCGACCGTCGTTGTCGTTTTTGGTGCCTGCCAAGCAGGGGAGTCACTCCTTGACTCCAAGGGAGATTCTTCTGTCTTCCAAAGGTAGTGGAAGGTCGAAGGGCCAGGATTCTTCTGTAGAGCGTCGTCCAGGGGTTATCTGCTTTGCAATGGCAAGGTTCCCCCTCTTATACTAAAAGAGGGGATGGACTAGCCCTATGACCCCACCTATGGGAGGGTCAAGGGAGGGGGGGGCTACACCCACTTCCCTTTGTCCAGTTTCGCGCCAGAGCAGGGGCAGGTAGCCCCTGAGCTGGTTTGAACTGGCATATGCACAGAGGAGCCTTCTGCTCCCCCAGTGCAGGACTTCAAAGCACTCTAAGAGTGCACCCACCCAGCCCCAATACACTAAACCCTGTCTGGGAGGTGGTTACACCTCCCTGTGACAGGATGCCTATTGTTGGGCTTCCTCCACTGCGAGTTTCGGTCATCAGCAGGAGGGCAGCCCAGTGTCTGTGACTGGTGGCATCCATTTTGTGATGCCAGGGCTCTTTAGGATTCTACCGCGTTTCCACAGCAGGTACATGTCTTATCCCTCTAGAAGGGTGGAATGCTACCCCCGCCGCCAGCATTGGCGGGGGGGTAGTATTCCAAGATGTTTGACACCAAACACGACATGTTTTGATGCAGCCATTCCAAAGTTAGCATTCTACCGCGAGGATATAATGCACTAAAGAGTATATGGTTTAACCGCATCCACAAACAGCACCAGAGAATGGACTCTGAGAACTGCAGAGGGGCCCTGCTCATGCAGAGGCACCCCCTCACATAGAAGCCAAGCACCCTGCCCTCAGGATTGATAGGGCCTGCCATAGGGGTGACTGATAGGGTTATATGTGTGTGCAGGAGAGATATAGGAAACCTATATCTCAGTGAGGGGTGCTAGCACCACCTCACCCAGGCTGCAGTAGCAGGCCTGTGGTGTCAGATTTAGTCTGCTTCCCAGGGGTGGCATAATACATGCTGCAGCCCCTGGTAGGCCTGTGAAGTACCTATGCCCTTGGCACCTAAGGTACCATATACTAGGGACTCATAAGGCACCACAGTAACCAATCACTAGTGCACCTAGAGTGCACTCCATGTCATTTAGAGAGAGCAGATAGACTGGGGCCCTGAATAGCAGGATCCCAGTCCAACTAAGTCATAAACCAGCAAAACACCATAAAAAAGTGGGGGCAACCATATAGTCAGATTCCACCTTCCTACAGTCTGCTACCTGACCATGCAGGGGCGTGAGAGAGAATCTGCGACTGACCATACAGGGCCAAGCGAAAGGGTCTGCCACCTGACCATACAGTGCCGTGAGAGAGGGTCTGCCATCTGACCATACAGTGCCATGAGAGTGGGTCTGCGACCTGACCATAGAGGGCCGTGAGTAAGGGTCTGCCACCTGCCTATACAGTGCAGTGAGAGAGGGTCTGCCACCTGACCATAGAGCGCCAAGAGATAGGGTCTGCCACCTGCCCATACTGGGCCAGGAGAGAGGGTCTGCCCCCTGACCATACAACACGCGAGAGAGGGTCTGCCACCTGACCATACAGGGCCGTGAGAGAAAGTCTGCGACTGACCATACAGGGCCATAAGTAAGTAAGTAAAGGGCTTATAAAGCGCAAGAATGCCGGGGCGTCTTGGCGCTAGAGGAAGCAAGAAAGAGCAGAGGTCGAGAGTCAGGAGGCGCTTGATAGCTATAAGGAGGGAAAAAGCCAAGTTTTAACCTGTCTCCTGAACTGGGACCTGGATGGATTTAGCCTAGTGTTAAGTGGAAGGTCGTTCCAGAGCTTAGATGCCATAAATGAGATACATCTGCCTCCCCATCTGGTCTTGTTCACTCTAGGAACGTGGGCCAAGGCTTTATTGGCCGATCTTAACATCTGATGGGGGGGCATGCCATTGGAAAAGTTTATGGTAGTCATTAGGCCCACCCCCATATAGGGCTTTGTGAACCAGGCATAGTGCCTTGAACTCAGTTCTCTGTTTGACTGTGAGCCAATGTAGATTTCTAATGGCATCGGAAATGTGATTATATTTTGGAATGTTTAACAGAGTACGTGCCGCTGCATTCTATAGGGATTGGAGTTTAGAGAGCTGGCGTTTGTCAACGCCTAGGTACAGGGCATTACAGTAGTCTAGGCAGGAAAGAACAAGGGCCACCACAACTGTTTTCCTCAAGTCCATCGGTAGAAAAGGTAGGATTTTACGCAGCACTTTTAAAAGGAAGTAACAGGCAGATGTCAGCTGATTGATCTGACCTGAGAAATTGAGCTGGGCATCACATAAGAAGCCAAGGGCTTTAGTAGCAGGGGTAGGACAAGGTCCAGCTGCTGCTGGCCACCAAGATTGGGACCAGATTGGCAGACCCTTTCCAAATTCCATGATCTCGGTCTTGTTTGTGTTCAATGTAAGGTAGTTCTTATGCATCCATTTCATGATGCGGCTTAGACAGCTATGGAAGCTGTCTGCCACCGAGTCTGTCATTGATGAAATGGAGATAATGATTTGGGTATCGTCCGCGTACGATACTAGTGAGAAACCACGGTCCCTAATAAGTCTGGCCAAAGGGGTAACATAAATGTTAAACAATGTTGGAGAGAGAGCGGACCCTTGTGGTACTCCCCCTGGAGGGTAGAAATTGCCTGATTGTAGGGTATCCCAACACACCTTCTGTTCTCTAGCTGAGAGGAAGGAGGTGAGAACGGTGAGTGCAGTGTCTCCAATTCCCACAGCCTCCAGCCGTCGCGCAAGTACAGTATGGTTAACCGTATCGAACGCAGCTGATAGGTCAAGTAGGATCAGGATGGCCCTGCCACCCCTGACAATTTGCCAGCGAATTTCTTCAGTAGCCATAATTAAAGCAGACTCCGTGGAGTAGCCGGATCGAAAGCCATGTTGTGTTGGCTTCAGAAGGTTGCTGGTATCTAGGTATTCCGTGAGCTCTGAGTTAATGGCTTTTTCCAGGACATTGGCTGCTAAGGGCAAACAGGCGATCGGGCGGTAGTTTGTTACTTCGAGAGGGTCCAAGGAGGGTTTCTTTAGAATGGGTCTGACACAAGCTTTCTTCCAAGAAGTCGGGAAGACACCTGTATTGATAACATTGTTCAGAAGGGGGCGAGTAGGGTGCTGACTTTGTTCGAAACCCTGTGGAGGGCCATGTGAGATGGTTTGCTACCAGCCCATACAGCACCATGAGAGAGGGTCTGCCACCTGACCATACCGCACCGTGAAAGAAGGTCTGCCACCTGACCATACAGCACCATGAGAGAGGGTCTGCCACCCGACCATACAGCGTGGTGAGAGAGGGTCTTCCACCTGACCATACAGCGCAGCGAGAGTCTACCACCTGACCATACAGAGCTGTGAGAGAGGGTCTGCCACCTGACCATACAGTGCCATGAGAGAAGGTCTGCCACCTGACCATACAGAGCCGTGAGAGAGGGTCTGCCACCTGACCATACAACGCCATGAGAGAGGGTCTGCCACCTGACCATACAGCGCCCTGAGAGAGGGTCTGCCACCTGACCATACAGAGCCGTGAGAGAGGGTCTGCCACCTGACCATACAGCGCCATGAGAGAGGGTCTGCCACCTGACCACACAGGGCCATGAGAGAGGGTCTGCTACCAGCCCATACAGCGCCATGAGAGAGGGTCTGCCACCTGACCATACAGGGCCATGAGAGAGGGTCTGCCACCTGACCATACAGCGCCATGAGCGAGGGTCTGCCACCTGGCCATACAGCGCCATGAGAGAGGGCCTGCCATATGACCATACAGGACCATGTGAGAGGGTCTGCTACCAGCCCATACAGGGTCATGAGAGAGGGTCTGCGACTGACCATACAGCGCCATGAGAGAGGGTCTGCTACCTGACCATACCCGTGAGAGAGGGTCTGCCACCTGACCATACAGCGCCATGAGAGAGGTTTCTGCTACTGACCATACAGGGCCATGAGAGAGGGTCTGCTACCTGACCATACAGGGCCATGAGAGAGGGTCTGCGACTGACTATACAACACCATGAGAGAGGGTCTGCCACCTGACCATACAGTACCGTGAGAAAGGGTCTGCCACCTGACCATACAGAGCCTTGAGAGAGGGTCTGCCACCTGACAATACAGCGCCATGAGAGAGGGTCTGCTACTGACCATACAGGGCCATGAGAGAGGGTCTGCTACCTGACCATACGGAGCCTTGAGAGGGTCTGCCACCTGACCATACAGCGCCATGAGAGAGGGTCTGCCACCTGACCATACAACACCGTGAGAGAGGGTCTGCCACCTGACCATACAGCGCCATGAGAGAGGGTCTGCCACCTGACCATACAGGGTCATGAGAGAGGGTCTGCTACTGACCATACAGGCCCGCCTGAGAGGGTCTGCCACCTGACCACACAGCACCGTGACAGAGGGTCTGCCACCTGACCATACAGGGCCATGAGAGAGGGTCTGCCACCTGACCATACAGCGCCATTAGAGAGGGTCTGCCACCTGCCCATACAGGGTCATGAGAGAGGGTCTGCTACTGACCATACAGGGCCGTGAGAGAGGGTCTGCTACCTGACCATACAGAGCAGTGAGAGAGGGTCTGCTACCTGACCATACAGCGCCATGAGAGAGAGTCTGCGACTGACCATACAGGGCCATGAGAGAGGGTCTGCTACCTGACAATGCAGGGCCGTGAGAGAGGGTCTGCTACTGACCATACAGCGCCATGGGAGTGGGTCTGCCACCTGACCATAGAGAGCCGTGAGAGAGGGTCTGCCACCTGACCATACAGCGCCATGAGAGAGACTCTGCGACTGACCATACAGGGCCATGAGAGAGGGTCTGCTACCTGACCATGCAGGGCCATGAGAGAGGGTCTGCTACTGACCATACAGCACCATGGAAGTGGGTCTGCTACCTGACCATACAGGGCCGTGAGAGGGGGTCTGCGACCCGAACATAAAGCGCCATGAGAGAGGTTCTGCTACCTGACCACACAGGGCCATGAGAGAGGGTCTGCTACTGACCATACAGCGCCATGAGAGAGGGTCTGCTACTGACCATACAGCGCAATGAGAGAGTGTCTGCGACTGACCACACAGCGCCATGAGAGAGGGTCTGCGACTGACCATACAGTGCCATGAGAGAGGGTCTGCCACCTGACCATACAGCGCCATGAACGAGGGTCTGCCACCTGGCCATACAGCGCCATGAGAGAGGGCCTGCCATCTGACCATACAGGGCCATGAGAGAGGGTCTGCTACCAGCCCATACAGGGTCATGAGAGAGGGTCTGCGATTGACCATACAGCGCCATGAGAGAGGGTCTGCTACCTGACCATACAGAGCCGTGAGAGAGGGTCTGCCACCTGACCATACAGCGCCATGAGAGAGGGTCTGCGACTGACGATACAGCGCCATGAGAGAGGTTTCTGCTACTGACCATACAGGGCCATGAGAGAGGGTCTGCTACCTGACCATACAGGGCCATGAGAGAGGGTCTGCGACTGACTATACAACACCATGAGAGAGGGTCTGCCACCTGACCATACAGTACCGTGAGAAAGGGTCTGCCACCTGACCATACAGAGCCTTGAGAGAGGGTCTGCCACCTGACAATACAGCGCCATGAGAGAGGGTCTGCTACTGACCATACAGGGCCATGAGAGAGGGTCTGCTACCTGACCATACGGAGCCTTGAGAGGGTCTGCCACCTGACCATACAGTGCCATGAGAGAGGGTCTGCCACCTGACCATACAACACCGTGAGAGAGGGTCTGCCACCTGACCATACAGCGCCATGAGAGAGGGTCTGCCACCTGACCTTACAGCGCCATGAGAGAGTGTCTGCCACCTGACCATACAGTGCCATGAGAGAGGGTCTGCCACCTGACCAAACAGGCCCGTGTGAGAGGGTCTGCCACCTGACCACACAGCACCGTGACAGAGCGTCTGCTACCAGCCCATACAGGGTCATGAGAGAGGGTCTGCGATTGACCATACAGCGCCATGAGAGAGTGTCTGCCACCTGACCATACAGCGCCATGAGAGAGGGTCTGCTACCTGACCATACAGGGCCATGAGAGAGGGTCTGCTACCTGACCATGCAGGGCTGTGAGAGAGGGTCTGCTACTGACCATACAGCGCCATGGGAGTGGGTCTGCCACCTGACCATACAGAGCCGTGAGAGAGGGTCTGCCACCTGACCATACAGCGCCATGAGAGAGAGTCTGCGACTGACCATACAGGGCCATGAGAGAGGGTCTGCTACCTGACCATGCAGGGCTGTGAGAGAGGGTCTGCGACTGACCATACAGGGCCATGAGAGAGGGTCTGCTACCTGACCACACAGGGCCATGAGAGAGGGTCTGCTACTGACCATACAGCGCCATGAGAGAGTGTCTGCGACTGACCACACAGTGCCATGAGAGAGGGTCTGCTACTGACCATACTGGGCCGTTAGAGAGGGTCTGCCACCTAACCATATAGGGCCGTGAGAGAGGGTCTGCCACCTGACCATACAGTGCCATGAGAAAGGGTCTGCCACCTGACCATACAGCACCATGAGAGAGGGTCTGCCACCTGACCATACAGGGCCGTGAGAGAGGGTCTGCCACCTGACCATAGAGCGCCATGAGAGAGGGTCTGCCACCTGACCACACAACGCCATGAGAGAGGGTCTGCCACCTGACCATACAGCGCCATGAGAGAGGGTCTGCCACCTGACCATACAGCGCTATGAGAGAGGGTCTGCTACCAGCCCATACATCACCTTGAGAGAGGGTCTGCTACTGACCATACAGGGCCGTGTGAGAGGGTCTGCCACCTGGCCAAACAGGGCTGTGTGAGAGGGTCTGCGACTGACCATACAGGGCCGTGTGAGAGGGTCTGCTACCTGACCATACAGGGCCGTGAGAGGGGTCTGCCTCCCAACCATAAAGCACCATGAGAGAGGTTCTGCTACCTGACCACACAGGGCCATGAGAGAGGGTCTGCTACTGACCATACAGCGCCATGAGAGAGGGTCTGCTACTGACCATACAGCGCCATGAGAGAGTGTCTGCGACTGACCACACAGCGCAATGAGAGAGGGTCTGCGACTGACCATACAGTGCCATGAGAGAGGGTCTGCTACTGACCATACTGGGCCGTTAGGAGAGGGTCTGCCACCTATCCATACAGGGCCGTGAGAGAGGGTCTGCCACCTGACCATACAGCGCCATGATAGAGGGTGTGCCACCTGACCATACAGCGCCATGAGAAAGGGTCTGCAACCTGACCATACAGCACCATGAGAGAGGGTCTGCCACCTGACCATACAGGGCCGTGAGAGAGGGTCTGCCACCTGACCATAGAGCGCCATGAGAGAGGGTCTGCCACCTGACCATACAGCGCCATGAGAGAGGGTCTGCCACCTGACCATACATCGCCATGCGAGAGGGTCTGCCACCTGACCATACAGCGCTATGAGAGAGGGTCTGCTACCAGCCCATACATCACCTTGAGAGAGGGTCTGCTACTGACCATACAGGGCAGTGTGAGAGGGTCTGCCACCTGGCCAAACAGGCCCTTGTGAGAGGGTCTGCGACTGACCATACAGGGCCGTCTGAGAGGGTCTGCCACCTGACCACACAGAGCCTAGAGAGAGGGGCTGCGACTGACCATACATGGCCGTGTGAGAGGGTCTGCCACCTGACCACACAGAGCCTAGAGAGAGGGGCTGCGACTGACCATACAGCGCCATGAGAGAGGGTCTGCCACCTGATCATACAGCGCCATGAGAGAGGGTCTGCCACCTGACCAGACAGAGCCGTGAGAGAGGGTCTGCCACCTGACCACACAGGGCCATGAGAGAGGGTCTTCTACCAGCCAATACATGGCCTGAGAAAGGGTCTGCCACCTGACCATACAGCGCCATGAGAGAGGGTCTGCTACTGACCATACAGGGCCATGAGAGAGGGTCTGCTACCTGACCATACAGAGCCGTGAGAGAGGGTCTGCCACCTGACCATACAGCGCCATGGGAGAGGGTCTGCCACCTGACCATACAGCGCCATGAGAGAGGGTCTGTGACTGACCATACAGGGCCAAGAGAGAGGGTCTGCTACCTGACCATACAGGGCCGTGAGAGAGGGTCTGCTACCAGCCCATACAGCGCCATGAGAGAGGGTCTGCCACCTGACCATACATCACCTTGAGAGAGGTTCTGTTACTGACCATACAGGGCCGTGTGAGAGGGTCTGCCACCTGACCATACAGCGCCATGAGAGAGGGTCTGCCACCTGACCACACAGGGCCATGAAAGAGGGTCTGCTACTGACCATACAGCGCCATGAGAGAGGGTCTGCTACTGACCATACAGCGCCATGAGAGAGTGTCTGCGACTGACCACACAGCGCCATGAGAGAGTGTCTGCGACTGACCATACAGTGCCATGAGAGAGGGTCTGCTACTGACCATACTGGGCCGTTAGAGAGGGTCTGCCACCTAACCATATAGGGCCGTGAGAGAGGGTCTGCCACCTGACCATACAGCGCCATGAGAAAGGGTCTGCCACCTGACCATACAGCACCATGAGAGAGGGTCTGCCACCTGACCATACAGGGCCGTGAGAGAGGGTCTGCCACCTGACCATAGAGCGCCATGAGAGAGGGTCTGCCACCTGACCATACAGCGCCATGAGAGAGGGTCTGCCACCTGACCATACAGCGCCATGAGAGAGGGTCTGCCATCTGACCATACAGCGCTATGAGAGAGGGTCTGCTACCTGACCATGCAGGGCTGTGAGAGAGGGTCTGCTACTGACCATACAGCGCCATGGGAGTGGGTCTGCCACCTGACCATACAGAGCCGTGAGAGAGGGTCTGCCACCTGACCATACAGCGCCATGAGAGAGAGTCTGCGACTGACCATACAGGGCCATGAGAGAGGGTCTGCTACCTGACCATGCAGGACTGTGAGAGAGGGTCTGCGACTGACCATACAGGGCCATGAGAGAGGGTCTGCTACCTGACCACACAGGGCCATGAGAGAGGGTCAGCTACTGACCATACAGCGCCATGAGAGAGTGTCTGCGACTGACCACACAGCGCCATGAGAGAGGGTCTGCGACTGACCATACAGTGCCATGAGAGAGGGTCTGCTACTGACCATACTGGGCCGTTAGAGAGGGTCTGCCACCTAACCATATAGGGCCGTGAGAGAGGGTCTGCCACCTGACCATACAGCGCCATGAGAAAGGGTCTGCCACCTGACCATACAGCACCATGAGAGAGGGTCTGCCACCTGACCATACAGGGCCGTGAGAGAGGGTCTGCTACCTGACCATAGAGCGCCATGAGAGAGGGGCTGCCACCTGACCATACAGCGCCATGAGAGAGGGTCTGCCACCTGACCATACAGCGCCATGAGAGAGGGTCTGCCACCTGACCATACAGCGCTATGAGAGAGGGTCTGCTACCAGCCCATACATCACCTTGAGAGAGGGTCTGCTACTGACCATACAGGGCCGTGTGAGAGGGTCTGCCACCTGGCCAAACAGGGCTGTGTGAGAGGGTCTGCGACTGACCATACAGGGCCGTGTGAGAGGGTCTGCTACCTGACCATACAGGGCCGTGAGAGGGGGGTCTGCCACCCAACCATAAAGCACCATGAGAGAGGTTCTGCTACCTGACCACACAGGGCCATGAGAGAGGGTCTGCTACTGACCATACAGCGCCATGAGAGAGGGTCTGCTACTGACCATACAGCGCCATGAGAGAGTGTCTGCGACTGACCACACAGCGCCTCGAGAGAGGGTCTGCGACTGACCATACAGTGCCATGAGAGAGGGTCTGCTACTGACCATACTGGGCCGTTAGAGAGGGTCTGCCACCTATCCATACAGGGCCGTGAGAGAGGGTCTGCCACCTGACCATACAGCGCCATGATAGAGGGTGTGCCACCTGACCATACAGCGCCATGAGAAAGGGTCTGCAACCTGACCATACAGCACCATGAGAGAGGGTCTGCCACCTGACCATACAGGGCCGTGAGAGAGGGTCTGCCACCTGACCATAGAGCGCCATGAGAGAGGGTCTGCCACCTGACCATACAGCGCCATGAGAGAGGGTCTGCCACCTAACCATACATCGCCATGCGAGAGGGTCTGCCACCTGACCATACAGCGCTATGAGAGAGGGTCTGCTACCAGCCCATACATCACCTTGAGAGAGGGTCTGCTACTGACCATACAGGGCAGTGTGAGAGGGTCTGCCACCTGGCCAAACAGGGCCTTGTGAGAGGGTCTGCGACTGACCATACAGGGCCGTCTGAGAGGGTCTGCCACCTGACCACACAGAGCCTAGAGAGAGGGGCTGCGACTGACCATACATGGCCGTGTGAGAGGGTCTGCCACCTGACCACACAGAGCCTAGAGAGAGGGGCTGCGACTGACCATACAGCGCCATGAGAGAGGGTCTGCCACTTGACCATACAGCGCCATGAGAGAGGGTCTGCCACCTGATCATACAGCGCCATGAGAGAGGGTCTGCCACCTGACCATACAGTGCCATGAGAGAGGGTCTGCCACCTGACCATACAACACCGTGAGAGAGGGTCTGCCACCTGACCATACAGCGCCATGAGAGAGGGTCTGCCACCTGACCTTACAGCGCCATGAGAGAGTGTCTGCCACCTGACCATACAGTGCCATGAGAGAGGGTCTGCCACCTGACCAAACAGGCCCGTGTGAGAGGGTCTGCCACCTGACCACACAGCACCGTGACAGAGGGTCTGCCACCTGACCATACAGGGCCATGAGAGAGGGTCTGCCACCCGACCATACAGCGCCATTAGAGAGGGTCTGCCACCTGCCCATACAGGGTCATGAGAGAGAGTCTGCGACTGACCATACAGGGCCATGAGAGAGGGTCTGCTACCTGACCATGCAGGGCTGTGAGAGAAGGTCTGCTACTGACCATACAGCGCCATGGGAGTGGGTCTGCCACCTGACCATACAGAGCCGTGAGAGAGGGTCTACCACCTGACCATACAGCGCCATGAGAGAGAGTCTGCGACTGACCATACAGGGCCATGAGAGAGGGTCTGCTACCTGACCATGCAGGGCTGTGAGAGAGGGTCTGCGACTGACCATACAGGGCCATGAGAGAGGGTCTGCTACCTGACCACACAGGGCCATGAGAGAGGGTCTGCTACTGACCATACAGCGCCATGAGAGAGTGTCTGCGACTGACCACACAGTGCCATGAGAGAGGGTCTGCTACTGACCATACTGGGCCGTTAGAGAGGGTCTGCCACCTAACCATATAGGGCCGTGAGAGAGGGTCTGCCACCTGACCATACAGCGCCATGAGAAAGGGTCTGCCACCTGACCATACAGCACCATGAGAGAGTGTGAGAAGTTGGCCTGGTATATGCTGTTCACTAATTAAAGTGGACACCTTGCACCAGGGCAAATCGACTCTTATGGTAGATAGGTTTAAGACAACCTTTTAAAGAAAGCTATCCTAGTGGTAGCTGTGGAGAGCAGCCTTCAGGCTAAGTCTCGGAGGAATGTAAAGCAGCTTGTTTTACCATATAATCTCTTGAATCACCAAATGAAAAGACACCACACAGGTATATATATCAAATATATATGTATTTATTGCTAAATAACTCTCTACTAATCTCTTTATGAGATTCGAAGACAATCATATGCACAAATCAACGTTTCACAATAAGTTAAGCACAAAATATGGCTGGGGCCCTAGGGGCGTACCAGACCATATACTAAGTAAGAGACTTAGAAACAACGACTTGCAAGGAGACAAGGCCTAGGGCCTTCAGAAGTGCTGGGGCCTCACGAAACCACCCAAGGCAGGTAAGTAAAGGACCCACGGGGGACGCGTGCAGTGTGGATACACAGGCGCGAATCGCCGTTAACTTCAATGGGGCAAGTCGCGGTTGGAAATAAAGAGTTTTAGGATACTTCGGAAGAACCTACAAGCAAGTCACTTACAGGGTAAGTAGTTCTAGGGCCCACACCCACAGGAGCACCGTAGTGCTGGAGTTACCTCACCCAGGGAAGCCGGGTGCACAGGTGTCCTTTGGTGTCGGGTCGCAGGCGTCGCTTTCAATGGCGAACAAAGAAGACTTGCTGCTTGCGGGAGCTGAAGAAGTGTCCGGTGGAATCCAAGCCTGGATTCTGAAGAAGGATGACCTGAAAGCAGAGGGGACAGTGTTCAAAGTCACTTGGCAGTGACCCGGGGCAAGGAAGATGGATGCCCACCGTCGTCGGTCGCTTCAGGTCGGTTGCAGGTGCCTTGACTCTTCGGCCACGTGGTCCAGAAGGCGTCGACGACGACCAGGAGCTGGATTCGGTGGGTCCCTCGACGTCTGCAGCTGACTGCGGTGTCGGCAACTCGTTCGGA
>CAWUFW010019006.1:0-201418 GCA_963921515.1 Calotriton arnoldi | reverse complement strand
GGGGCCGCTCCCCCAAACAGTATTTTGATGCGCATTTAAAAAAAAAAAAAATCCCTGGTGCCTAGTGGGCATTCCTGCTGCACGATCGCATGATCGTGCAGCAGGAATGCACAAAAGAGGCATCGGGGGAAAGGAAAACCCTTTCCTTTCCCTCGATGCCTCTTTTGATTCAAACCCCCCCTCCCCGGAGCCAAAACTCACCTGATTTCCCCGACGCGCTGGAAGCAAATGGCTTCCAGCGCGTCGGGGAAGAAAGGGAAACCCTCAATGACGTCATTGATGGGAGGGCGGGGGGAGGCAGGGGAAGCCCTTCCCCTGCCTTCCCCCCCAAAAAAACAACGATCACATTCCCACGGGGGGAGCGCCAGCGCTTCCCCCGTGGGTGGTCTTATGACGAGCTGGACTCGTCATGAGCACACGACCACTGTGTGCCATGACGAGTCCAGCTCGTCATAAGCATCGAAGGGGTTAAAAAGGTTACATGCTACTATTTACTGTTCCCCGGATGGTGTCCATTTGACAATGGGTCCGAGTGTGGTTAGTACTATACAATGCTTGTCTAAAGATGCCCCCCTTCCGGTTGAGTTTAAAGATGTCCCATCTACACTGTGGGCTACAAGTGATACAGATGTGGGACTTTTGCAAATACCTCCAATTTCTATTTAGGTTAAAGAAAATGCGATATTGCCTCGTATCCCTCAGTATAAGATTTTGCATGCAGGAGAACAGGCGTTGTTACATATAATACAAGATTTAATTCAGTCGGGAGTTGTTGAGGAGACAGCGGCAAATGTGTGCAATAGCCCCATCCTTCCTGTTCTTAAGAGACCGCCTCCAGGTTCTCCTGATGATGTTGCTGATGTCTATCGTTTTGTGATTGATTTGCGCGAGGTTATCAAAATAGTAGTCCCTCAGTTCCCTGTGGTCCCTGACATTACTGCTCTTTTGACTATGATTCCTTCTTCTGCCAAATTCTTTTCTGTCTTTGATTTGAAAAACGCTTTCTTTAGCATCCATGTTCATCCAAATAGCAGGCACCTGTTCGGGTTCTCCCTAGCAGGTCGTAGTTTTAGATTTTGTCCGGTTCCTCAGGGCTATACTGAGAGTCCTAGTATATATAGTCAGGCTCTGAAGGGTCAATTGGACTCCCTTACCCTTCCTCCAGGTAATATATTGCTGCAGTATGTGGACGATCTTTTGATTGCGTCCGATACTGAAGAATGATGTAAAGCAGCTACAGTCAAATTGTTGCTGCATTTGACTCAACATGGACATAAAGTGTCCCTTTCCAAATTCCAATATTGTCGACAGGAGGTCACCTATTTAGGTCACCTACTGTCGAAGGACGGTCGGAAACTAACTCCTGAGCGTATTAATGCTGTGATTAACATGCCGGTTCCAAAGACCCAAAGGGATGTGCGAGCGTTTATTGGTATCACTTCCTATTGTCGTCATTGGATACCCAATTTTGCTTTATTAACAAAGCCTCTACTTTACCTAACAACTAAAGATGTGCATGAGCCTTTGCCTTGGACGCCTGAATGTCAAAAAGCTTTTGAGCAATTGAAGGTTGCGCTTTGTTCGGCTCCTGTACTTGGCACGCCTGATTATAACAAGCCATTCGTGTTGTATGTACACGAGTCGGCCGGTTGTGCGCTTTCTGTCTTAACACAGGCCTTTGGAGGTAAGCAGAGGCCGTGTGCGTATTTTTCTGCTGTTCTTGACCCCGTCGCGAAAGCCCTCCCAAGCTGTTTAAGAGCGACCGCGGCAGTGGCCGTCTCTATTCGACAATCGGCAGGGCTTGTTCTTGACACTGATCTCACAGTTATGGTACCTCATGCTGTGGATACGCTTTTGAACAGAACAAAGACACAGCACCTTACTAGTACACGTCTGACTGGCTATGAGCTAACTCTTTTTGCACCACATATTACGATCAAACGATGTGCCACTCTAAATCCTGCCACATTACTACCCCTCCCTTCGGAGAGTGAGGAGATAGACATACATGATTGTATGTTTCGTACTGAGGAGGAGACAAAGGGATGGGTAGACTTGACTGATGTTCCCTTATCTGACCCCCAAGGGGAACTATATGTCGATGGCTCTTGTTTTAAATTACCAGATGGCACTACAACTGCTGCTTATGCGGTCACAACACTGCACACGATAGTTGAGACATCACGAGTTCCCTATCAGTCGGCCCAAGCTGCAGAGTAAATAGCTCTAATTCGGGCTTGTGAGTTAAGTCAGGGACTGGCGGTGAATATTTACACCGACAGTCAGTATGCCTTTGGAGTCGCTCATAATTTTGGGCGGCTCTGGGTGGAGAGGGGATTCCTTACCTCCCATGGTTCCAACATTCAGCACAGCCCTTTGATAAATAGACTTTTGTCGGCGTTGACCCTGCCCAAGAAACTGGCAATAGTGAAGTGTAGCGCTCATAAAGCAATTACTGACGATGTGTGGAGGGGGAATGCTTTTGCGGATCAAACAGCTAAAGAGACGGCCCGATCTAAGATGAAAAAAATGTTTGTAGCAGGTCCTGCTAGATGGGTGCCGGAGGTCACTATGTTTGAGGACACACTAGATAGTGTGAAAGAAATCCAGAGCGAGGCGACGGTTGAGGAATTAGCAATATGGCAAGAAAGTACAGCGCAATTGGATGATGATGGGTGTTGGATAGACAAGTCAGGGAAACAGAGATGGATGTTGCCAGATGCATATGTTCTCCCTGTAGTTACTATGGCTCATGGACCAGCGCACATTAGTGCTAGGGGTATCTGCAAGTTGCTTGACCCCGTGTGGCAGAATGATAATATTCCAAAGACGGCTGCCCATTTTGTTAAGCATTGCATGGTGTGCATGCTGTACAACCCAGGGAAGGGAACCCCTACGCCTCCAGGTAATTTTGCACCCCCTTCTTTCCCTTTCGAAGTCCTGCAAATGGACTTCATTGAGATGGAACGGGTGAACAATCTGAAGTATGTGTTGGTGGTGGTTTGTGCATTCAGTAAATGGGTTGAGGCTTATCCTACCAAGGAGAATACAGCTCTAGCAACGGCGAAAACTCTTTTGAAGGAGTTTTTCCCTCGCTTTGGTTTGCCCCGTTTGATTTGGAGTGACAACGGCAGTCATTTTAATTCTAAAGTCATCCAGTTAGTGTGCGATGGCCTGCACATTAAGAAAAAGTTTCATGCTGTGAATCACCCCCAGTCAGCAGGTTTAGTTGAGAAGTACAATGGTACTCTCAAACTAAAGATGGCCAAAATTCAGGAGAGTACAGGGTTAAAGTGGCCAGATGCTTTACCATTGGCTTTGTTGTCGATGAGAGTTACAGCTCATACTAGAACAGGGTTGGCCCCCTATGAGATTGTCTTTGGTAGGCCCGCAAATGTCTGGGGAGTTCCAAGACCCCGTCACTTTTCCGAGATAGAGCACCCCTTGTTGATAGATTATTTGTATGACCTTACTAAAAATTTGCGTTCTATTCATCAGCATATTCAAGAGGCCTTGCCATCCGCTATAGAGGGACCCAGCCACGACCTTCGGCCTGGTGATTTTGTGCTGGTTCAGCATTTCCAGCAGAAAAGCAGCTTGGAGCCCCGTTGGAAGGGGCCTTATCAAGTGCTCCTCGCCACCCGCACTGCAGTCAAGGTAGACGGCCGGAAGAATTGGATACACTCTACCCATATTAAGAAGGTACCACTTCCCCTGCCGTATGACCAGTGGAGAATAGACGGCATTGGGGACTCTGAGACGGAAAAGGTTCCTCGCTTCATCCCTTTCTCCGTTGCCAGAATAACGTGGGCACCCTCTGAGGAGGAGAGTGATGCAGTTCTGAATGAGGCAGTGCCACCTGAGGTTAAGGCCAGCCAGGAGCTCCAGTCAGCTGGCCCGTCTGTGTTTGAATCCAAATCAGTTCATACCGCTGAAAGTGAATGTTTGTTTCTTGATCCCTCTGTTCCTGGAGTTGTTAAGTATAATTTGCGTCCTCGACGAAGGAACAGTGCACCAAAGGAAAAGTCAGATTAGTAGGGATGGACTTTATGGATGAAGATTAGGGACAATAGAGCATGGATAGAGAGATTGGTGCATTGTTTGAGACACTGGACAGGATATGTTTGGGGCACTTTTCCAGGAGGGAGGGTACCCTATCCTGAAAGAAGTGGATTTTCCTCGTCAAGGGCTGCAATTGTGCAGCTCCAACGAAAAAGTGCTCAATAGCACCACCATGGATGAACAATAGGAGCCTACCAGCGAGGCTCACAGGAGAAGAAAAACAGACGCTGGAAAGAAGATTGTTTGCTTAGTTTCATTAAGGTCATATTAATAGTACCTTTTCATTCTGCTATCATGCATCTTTTTGGCAGGCCAATGATTGATGAGGAACAGCCATTGGATTTTGTTGTTTTGCCCCGATCATCATGGGTCATCAGAGTGCTATTCCTTCTTTTTGCTATTCTGCTGATGATTATTCTTTGTGGAGTTCTTTAGGCGTTAGAGAACGCAAGTAATTCGCCTACTTTTGATAATGATATCTTTTTCACACCAAGACGGAAAAGAATGCTTTCTAATAATGTCTTTCTAGATACTCGTAAGAGATTTTTTGGTAATGGTGTTGCTTGTTATCCTACTGAATCTGTAACTAGCCTATGGACCGCTTACCCTCTGTCTTTGATAAATTATACATATTCTAAGCCGACAAATTTTGTTGAGGTAAAAGGGGAGTTTGGTTTTGGCTACCCGGGGACATGCTTGTATCATCGTCAACCCACAGGAACAGGGTACCCCGGTTGTGACAATAATACATACTGTGATAACTTCTATCTGGAAGAGCAAAACATTACGTTGGTGGGTTGGCATTATAAAGAAGTGACGGTTCCCCGAAAAGCTGGCTATTACCCTGCTTGTTGCCCCATCATAAATAGTACTGATACTATTTTGTATATAAATTGTTCAGGAGTAATCATATCCAAACAGACATTCCGTTTGAAAGGTTCGAAAGGTTCTGATACCATTAAAGGTAACTCTCGTTATTCAGCTGTGAATTATGATAGGCCAATATATGCCCATCCCGGGTTCTTCTTTCTAACCAATGCAACGTACTCAAATGTTCATAATGGCACCAATGATGTAGCTCTTGGAATGGTTCTGCCCCTGGGGGTCCCTTGCAAATATGCTCACAGACAAATGAAATGGGTAAAGAGAACACTTACAAAGGAATTTTGCGAAGGAATGACAGATATTGAATTAAACAGTTATAATAATGGTATTACTTTTGGTTATATCCTGTCTGCCATTTTCACATTAGGGGGAATGGCTATCAGTAGGACTGAAAAGGCACGGGAATATTTCGGCTGTAAATTGCAGATATTGTCAAATACCACAGTAGCAGCATTACGTGACATCACCATTCAATTAGAAAGTATGAGAATTTATTCTGAACAGACTAGATATGCAGTGGATTTTATTTTAGCAAAAAATGGTGGTGCATGAGCAGTCATTGGCGATCAGTTTGTAGTGGGCATAACAAATATGGAAAAGAATATCACCAAGCATATCTTGGATATTATCGACAATGTCAAAGGTATGGAACCAGGTAATTGGAGTTGGTCCCTTTTGGAACATGGGGGTGGTTAATAGAAAAAGCAATATATTTCATTGTTATATTGATACTTTGCTGTGTCCTTATTCAATGTCATCCAATGTGCTGCACATATTGTATCTCTGTATTGGCTCCGAAGAGGAAAATATCGATTCATGACACTAATGCTGCAATAATGTTACAGAAAGAAATAGATGACATTATGGCCATAGATGAGGGTGTCTTCGAAACATCTTCTCTTCTCTTGGAATATGATCCCACTGTTGACGACATACCAAGTGTATAACAAGCTATGTGCTTCATTATATCCTCTATGTTTTTTTTGTCTTTTTGATTGTAGATGGTTAGCTCATGCTAACAGGAGGGTTTGTTAATATTGAGAGGCCCTTCTGTCTGTATATTTTAGCATTCGCGACACCATCTTGCAATCTGGACGGCATTTTGTATGATGATCGAAACTGCTGCTTAGTTATTTTCGAGAAACGGTCCTTGGTAAGTTTCGTTTCCCAAGGTTGAGCTCTTTCTATTATAATTGCAAGTATCCTTGTTAGTACATACCTTTCTTGATAGATGGAGCCTTTCTCCCACCCGTCTGGTAGGGAGGATAGGCCAGACGACCTTGGGCAGTAGATAGCCTGTGCCCAGCTGCAGAATCGAAACTTATGCTCTGTACCCCCATTGTATTACGACACCTGCTAGTGTTTTTCCATAGTAGGCGGATTTTTGTGGACTTTGCAAACGTACATAATGTAATTGTATGCTTACGGGGTTCAGTCCCTCGACAGCCATCCCAAGAGGCTGGTCAGACTGGGCTCCACTGCAGTGTAATCTCAATAAATATTTGGTTTGTATTCTCTACTGTCTGACCGACTCTTCATTTGTAGGAAGGCAGAGAAGGTTGTCGTGAGTGACCCGGGTGGCCCTTTTCAGGTCACTTCCTTCACCTGCAAGGTTCTGGAAAGTGTGCGCCCCAGCTTCGATTTCATAATAGCAAACTGTAGACTTTTGACCCTACCTCGGCTGACATGACAATCATGCATGTGCCCGGAGGCCTTTTCAGCACCATGGATTGAGACCCAGTGCGGGGTCTGTGTTCTGTAGGGGTACATCATCTGCACCCCTTTTTACAAGGCATGAATACAGTCAGCTAGCCAGGCTGTAAAAGGCTTGCAGTGGTGTAGGCAATAATGATCATAGGGACAAGGCGGGCCTTTTTACATGACACCATCAGGGAGAGTTGTCTACTGGCCTCTCCCATCGTTTTAAATTTGATTTGCTAGTTTCCTACAACCTGGTCTTTGACCCTTCTATATGGAGCACAGATGTTGCATGTGTATACCTCACTGCTGCAAGTACAAGACGTGTCCGATTGTGTATGATACATGTGGCCATAACCACACTGGAATCCATTTTGTTTCCATCATTCATGTGGTATCTAAGATGTAGAGCCCAGATAACGGATCATGAATTTCAGGGCTCCTCCAGGACATTCCAGGAACCTTTGTAGGGGGTCAGATTGGTGGGCATAGAGTAGAGGAGACAGAGGCCCTTTGAAGCTTAGTACGTTTCCACTGCCCTTTCCTGGCCCATTGTTCACTTGAAGGGCTACCCCCATAGGCTAACAAGTAGTTAAGTGTGGCAACATTGTTTTCTTTGGTAGCCTTGCTTTTAGTCTCTCTGACCGATAACTCCCAGCACCACCCTCTTGTACCTACAACCATCCTACTAGAACATTGCAAGAAAGACCTTGGCTGAACTAGTCCCAGTATCATAAGCAAAGAGGCAGAACCACCTGGAACTGGTTTCACAGCTGACTGGTGGACTGCACAACTATGATCTGCTTACTTTGGTGTAAAGATGCGACAGAAACTTTCTGCCAGTGTCGAAAGATTACTCTACTAATATTCTGGGGCTTCCAAGCCAACGCCCCTTGCTAGGTTTGGGACCAGAAACTTGGGAACTTTAATGTAGACTGCCAGTAGAGGTTACCTGGACTCAGCCAGCTTTGAGGAAGAGAGCTGGTTAGCCGCTCAGGAGGGACATTGGGGGTGCCCTTGCACAAGGAAGACGCTGCTAAGAAACAGAAGTGTCGCAAAGGAGCCTGGGAGGAACGAGACAAAGATGTCCCATAGGGCACTTGAAAGGACCTGCACTGGTCTTTGAGGGTGAAGTCCAGGAGACCAGAAGTGTCCCCTCAGCAAAGACTGAAGTGATTGTCTTTTCCCCCTATTTGAGGGTGCTGTGGTTCCAGCCAAGTTCTACTGAGAAGCTGTCTACCAAAAAGTATCAAGGAGCTAGAAGAATACAGATTGCAATGCGCAAACAACCTGAAGGAAGAACCCAAGTGCCAGAGGTAAGCTCACAGCAATGTAGCGGGCACCAAGACCTGAGTATTCAACACTATTTTGAGGGGTGTGCGCCTAGTGTGTTTGGGTGGTGGGCTTTGTGGTTACGCCTGAAGAAGAACCCAAGCTGCGAGATCCACCTAGCCGCTTGTACTGCAACTTGAACACAGCCTTTTCAATTGACACTGGTGCTACTTCTGCTTACCTGGTTCACACACGCGATAGGTGCTGACCGTGCACAAGACAACTGAGAAAGACACTGCTCGCCTCTTTCTTCGAGTCAGGTGATGCCATGCACACCACTTGGAGCGGGTCTGGCTCACTGAAGAGTGCATTAACACTCTGTGGAAGATTCCCCTTGTAGGAACAAATTACAAAATATCTATCAGCGGTACACTATGACTCAACCAAGATGTTCCCTAAAATTACTCATACGCAACTACTTTATATATTTACACTGCTGCGTTTAACAATCCACTCTTAACTCGCCAAAGTTTAAAAAGAGTTTTTACTATTTGATAAACCATATCTATTTTTTTTAAAACATAAGTAATCATCTATTTAATCATATATGACTATACAGTTCAAATATATGTGGTATGTGAATTAGAAAGTTGTGCAAATATGAAACTAGAATAGGTTTTGGTATAATATGACCACAATTCAAGTGACATAAGGGAGAAATGTCAATATTTTATAATTACGAGTCAAAATGTTTTAACTATGACTGTATGAACATTAACATATTTTTTGTAGGGTTATGATCGTGTTACATTATGTATTGTTTTTGTTTGCATGATGAGTTAGTCTGTATTCTTAATTGTATAGATATCCTTTTTTGAGTATTTGATGTATATTTATGTTGTGATTCTGTAATATATCCCTGAAGACGTGGTGAACTACACGCCACAAAGTATGTGTTTGCTGTCGAAGCTACTCCAAAGCCTGTTTTTGTCTCATCTACTGTGAAAGAAAGTAGGGATAATTCTTGTTGCAGTTTCTGTGAAAATAAATGGCATTGGACTGAACAGTGATATCATCATGGCATGTGAAAATACATTTTTAAATATTTTTTTGATAAATTGTATACTAAATCGTAAAACAAAACTTTTTAAAATTTGGCGAGTTGAGAGTTGTTGAAATGCACCCCACTTATTTTAAAACCTGAAGGCATTACAGTGTAAAGTATTCAATTGTATGAGGCTGGTTTTTGGGCCACCCTGTCTGGTGGGTTACTAGTCCTCGCAGGGACACTGATATATACTTAAGATAGTACCTTTAATCGTCCCATAAAAACTGGAACTTGAAGAATTGATAACTGCTTTATATATTTGACAGAGCATCATCCACATTAATATTGATAACGCAAAATGCCATGTATCACATGTTATATATGCAATTTGATCTTTTATTGGTATATATTTATAACTCCAACTGCCACTGTACATATATTTTGCTATACACATACATACACTGTAATTATACAATAGTCTCTCTATGTCTTATTATCAGAGCAAAATATCATCCTTGTGTGTATTAGGTGAACTGGGAGGTTATTTTATACCACTGAGGAGTATATTATTTATTTTCTTCTAGAAAATCGCAGTTTCTCTTCAAATTCATTTAATTGTTGTCCTCCGCACATTTCTGGTGCGTTTCAGCCCACATTAGATTGCAGGGCTTCTTCAAGATGGTTAAAGGCTCCTAAAAAGTGGGGAATAATAATATTTACAACATTTCTCTTATAGTTGAGAACTTCATAGTCAGCTTTGGTACATATCAATAAAAATGAAGGCAAATGCTCATTATCTTTCCTGGTTGCAGTTTCAAGCAGCGAATGGACTATAGGCTGAAGGGGTCACACAATGGCTGTTATGAAAACCATTAAAAAAGAATTAGACCTGCCTTAGACTGTAAGACTTGATGTTATAAACATTTCTGACTCTTATAGATTTAGACACTAAGGGGCCGATTCCGATCTCGGCCGGTAGGGCACCGAATCGGATTCGGCTGAACCGGATCCGATTCAGAGCCCTTTTTCCCGACCGATCCGTACGTGCGTCCGGGCGAACGAGTACGATGCGAGCGCGTGCGAATTCGCCGACCGACTCGTACGCCCGTCCCAACCGCACCGACCGACTCGCACGGATGCGCCTCGCACCGCGCAATGGAGACGTTCACCGGCCGGGCAAGTACGATGCGCGCCGCGAGCAGTCCGACCGACTCGCGCCATCCGGCTCGAAGAAGCAGTCGGAGCCGCACTTTGGGGGTCCGTGTCGGACCCCCCTGTACGCGTAGCCGCACGAGTCGCACACAGGGGGGACCCATGGGTCCCCCCTACCTGTGCATATACGGCGCGAGTCGCTTCGCCGCGTACACGCTGTAGGGGGCGCCCTTGTGCGCCTCACACCCATTGAGTCAATGGGAGCCCGCGTACGAGTTGTACGACAGGCTCCCATTGACTTCAATGGGAGTCCGACCGAATCGAGTCCGATGGCATACGTGCGCATCGTACTCGTTCGGTCGGGCTGCTAGGGTCCGATTCGGTCGGAAATCTCTCCGGGTCCGGCTCGGTCGGAGAGATTTCCGGCCCGAATCGGAATAGGCCCCTATATATGTGCTGAAAAAGCAGCATAAAGATGAAAGTTGTCAAAGACTGAGCTACAAGACAAACAGAAACCAACAAGAATGTACAGTGCAACCCAGGAGAACATTGAACGGGGATGACATGAAGCCCATGCAAATGGGTATGGGATAATCTCAGGAGCTGGCCTCTACTAGGTTGACATCCCAAGGACATAGTGTTGCCAGTCCCTCCCCCCAAAGAACAATCACAGAGACTCTTCAGGACTGTTTGCACCAAGGGTACCATTTAAGGTTAACCTATGGGCACAGCCTAGTCTGCGTTCCACTTGGACGCAGCGGAACATAGGCATACCCAGCATAAATGGTTGCCTTCTAATATATGATGTACATTAGTACATTGTATGTGATTTAGTGTTAAGTTCTTTTTCAAATGGTAAGCACTGGCTGGACATTGAGTGATTAGCATTTATTACTTGATTTGTTGAGTTCTGAGTCAGTAACCCACACCCCCTCCCAAAGTAAGCCTTGGACTGCTCGCCCTCTCTACCCTGAGGGTCAAGTTTGAAAGGGCTGCACTTGCTCTGTTGTGGTGTTCATAGTAAGGGTAAGCCCCAGGACACTGTGTGAACGTGTCTAATTGACATTATCTGAGTCCAGTAATCTGCCTCTTCTGTGCCCAATGTTCTCCAGAAGTAGCCCGTTCTATCTCCCTCTTTCAGAGCTAATGCTGCCCAAAAAAATTCCATTGTAAGACCAGCACATTGAAAGGCCTGTCTCTGGGTCCTAAAGTATGCCACAATGAATGAGGGGTGTTCAGGCCAGAGTTAGTTAACATTAGAAGTGGGTGAGTCACTGAAGGCTTTTTTCCAGGAGTTTTATATAGTGCGAACTCGACCCGAAGGTATTGGAGCGCTTTACATGAGCACCAGTTGCGTTACATAAGGACACATTAATTTTTGTTAGGCACAGGGAGATTAAGTGATTTGCCCAGAATCACAGGATGTTGCGCGTCGTTGCCGAGACTCAAACCTGGTTTGAGGTCGACCACCCTAGCCGTTAGGCCACATCCTCTCCCCAGGAGCCTGAGCCAGTTGTCTGTCTCTGGTTAGTTCCTCTTGAACCCTCAACCATAAAACGAGCCGAGCTTTCATCTGGCGTCTGCCTGCCATCAATGGTCTAAGACAAAGCTTTAATCTTTGATGTAAACCTAGAGAGAAAAAGAGATACGCATCTGGTGGTTGAATTGCACAAGGCTTCCCTGCTTGACCAGTATGTGTGATCCTAGTCAAATTTTTTATTTCACAGTGCCTCCTTTTTTCTTCGTTATTGCATGCGAGAGCACCTTGAAATACGTGAGCTCTGGTTATGCACCGTGCAAAAACCGCTCATGTTTGAATTAATAGCATACAATGTTGCTCCAAACATATACACAATAAGAATCTAGGGCACATATAGCCTAGGGCACACATGACAATTGTCTTGCCTCTTAGTTCACTATTGGCATTGTCGTCAGTGTGAGGGGAAGAATGAATGTTTCTACAATCATGTTTAAAAGCTATTCCTTTGTATAAATACCTCACAATGAAGTGCTATAATCAGATGCACGCACATGAAACGCTCCCACATGGGAAATACACTTTTTTGAATCGACTATATCTTATTTACACGATTGTTGCACGATTTATATGCCAAACATTTTCTTGGCTCGGCTCGTGTACAGGCTAGTAGAAGCTTGGCTCGGCTCTCTGTTAATTTGTCGGTTCCCTTACTTGTCGTAGTTAACAGATTCACATATCTGACAGGGTCCCTTCGTTCCAAGCAGGGCCTTCTTCCTCCGCACTACATCCTTCGCTGCATGTTTTTGGTCGTAGCGTCTTTGAGTATGGAGCAGGGGCGCCCCCTGCTGTCTCGACACTGCAACTGACTAGCTAACAGGAAACATGACCATTCATTCACACCCTAAGCAGGACCGCTTGATAGAAACGCGAGCGTAAAAAACCCTGGTAAGTGTTTGATTCAGAAAAACTTAACAAAACCCTACTTTTATCCGAAAGGCCGCGGTGGGCAATGTAAGAACCTGTCACTGCTGGACATTTTGGAGCTGGTACATGGCATTTGAAAGGGGTTTACTCAGTGGTCGAAGTGGGGGGAAAAAAGTAGGGGAACTGTGGGCGGAGAATCAGAGGGCGGGAATAACCCGTGGATTGGGTCAGTGGGCGGAGTCAGAGGTGTGGCAGAAAGAGCAAAATATCTCACTTTTTAGTATTTGTTTCCCATTTCACTAACCGGTTACAGCTTATAAGGTTATTTAATTTAACCAATGGATACATACACATGTTTATTTAAGGTTTAATATGAGTTATTGACATTAAAATACATTCACAAAGTGGGATACGTTTCCAATCACAGAATGTCCCAAATATCCTTAAAAGTGGAATCGCAAGCCATTTGTCTCCCAGCCGTGGAGTTTCTGTCATCAGCACTTCTCCCTTTTTCCACAAGAGCAGAATGGCAAAATATCCTCGTTTGCAAAGGTTTTCCACATAATTATGGCTCTGCGATCATCTGCTGCATAATCTGACGATTTTAACTAGTAAATTGTTTATAGCTCAAACGGATCAAAAGTTCCTAAAAAATGTGACTTGTGCTGCTGTGAAGTGGAGGGCCCTTTGCAAAGGTTGACTGGTCACCTTTCTCACTGCTGCAGTTGTATGTTCCACTGGTACTAATAAGGAAAAATCTTTGTAGAGACTGTTAGCATGTGTAAAAATGTCAAAATAATAAAGTATCAGAAAATTTACAGCACCACTAATACCAGTGTAGGGTGTCAGAGCACTTTACATCACACCTATTACACAGAGACAATCAATCATACGTGTGTAAATCGAATATGTGATGTTACAACGCGATCAAAATGATCGCGGTATGTAACATCGCAGTTTTTACAATGCAAGTCATTACAACGACTTGCGCTGGAGGGCGCTGGACTTAGGAGTAGTAAGATTTACTATTCCAACACTAGTCTACGTACAGTAGGGAAGGTGTTGGAATAGTAAATCTTACTATTACTTAGGTTATAGCGCCCTCCAGTGCAAGTCGATGTAACGCTTGCGTTGTAATGGCAGCGTTCTAAATGCATCGCGGTGTAATCACCGCGATGTAAAGGATGTTTCCCGTGTAAATCACTGTATAGGAAATGTTACATAAGACAAAGGACTACAAGGTGTCGGAGTCACATGACAACCATACCAGTAGGTAGCATAGTTTAATATGATTGGTCTGGAGAAACACAAACTCGCAATTTAAAACGTAATACCATGGTTGGTGGTTCTCTTTAATAATCAGAATTGATTTCTACCCAAATGAACCCTTTTTCTGCAACATTAGGATAATCAAAGACTGGGGGGGAAAAACCATAACGCTCTAATTTATACCTTGCAGTTTGCACGCAGCTCTTACATGACAGTTAAGAGCTCACTGTTCTATGTTAGGATTTTAACTTATTAACTGCAAGTAACAATATGGTCTCTCTGACAAAAGCAGTAACCCACTGACCTATTTACATTAGGTGCACTTTGTGATCTGCATGGTACATATTCTTAGCAGCAGGCACATTAACCCTCTGCACTTCCTTTCCATGAGTCAAAACGTCCACTAGACAAAACACCATCTCTCTCTACTAAGAAGATTAATCACTGGAGTTATCATGACATTTTTATTGTTGCCCAAAATTGTTGGAGGCCAGGAAGGAGGCAACAAGTGCTTTTAAAACCATATTATACTTGCAAACATGACGACCCCACATGAAGTCAGTGCCTGCCGCGGTCCATGGAGGTAACAGCGGTGGGGCCGGGTAAGGGGGGATTTCAAGGGACGATGCAGAGGGAAAATTAATTATTTATTTAATTTTCCATCGTCCCTCGAAATCCCCCCTTACCCGGCCCCTCTGCCCCACCGCTGTTACCTGCACGGACCGCGGCTGGTCAGCGCCTGGTGTGGTCACACTGCCCTAGAGCCACCCTGCTCAAGGGTCCTGTGACCTCAGTGACAGAGTCACTGTCACTCTATTGTGTGCTGCTTCATAGGCCTGCCTGCAAGACTGGAGGTGAACTTCAGAATGAATTGTGGCAGACAGGCCTTCAAGGTTAACCCACACTTGCCACTGCTAGGGTCCACCTGCTGGTGCTAAGACACCAGGGCTTTTAAGATCTTGCAGGGCCTTCTAAGGTCTAGCATGGGAATGTGCTCCCTCAAGGGGAGTGGTCTGGTGGACTGGTCATGAAGGCTGAACCTGGTTCCCCAGTTCCAAATTCAGCAGCTCTGACCATAGTGCCACATCCTCTCCCCCACTGAACACCATACTGCCACACTGAGAGAAACTTGCACTGCACTGACCCACTATAAACACCTGGATGTGACTCAATTCGAATTACGCACTAACAAGAGCAATATGCTGCCTAAAAAAAAATTAACAACATCCTAGAAAAAGCAAACACTCATAGGGAATGCAAGATTAAGTAAAGCATGTGAAATGTAAGCAGGAACAACATGGTTACCTTTTTCTTTTTACACTAATTATTCAGAAATTAGTGAGTGCTTTTGCCTGAAAAGTTAAGGCCATGACTACGGGGCCCAGAAGGGACCCGTTTCAATGTCCATTGCTTATATCCTTACAAAACGTAAGCAGTATGGTTTAAAAAGACCACATTCGTGAACACACAGCCGCTGTACACATTTTGTTTTCCAATTCACCCATCAAGCAGGTATTTCAGTACCTCCAGGAATAGTGCACTTTCCAGCCCAGGGAAAACAATGTTGTTCAAAGAGAGACGAGAAAACAAAAGTAGCGCTTCACTGGCAAACACTGTAAAGTGGCGCTAATGTGTTTAGGTGTGAATAAATCAATCTAGCCACCTTGCAACCACTCTGTCTTGCTTTAGTTAGTTAGTTATTTTTCATATTTTGAATGTTTTATTTCTCTCCACCCCGAGGCTGCACTTAGAAATTGAAAAATGTCAGAAAAAGACGACGTTTCCGGCAAAAGTGTTTTTCTTTTTTGGATCCATTTCACAGGGGAGCAAATAAACGAAAGGCGGAAAGAGAAGGTAATACCTGTTTCATGAAGTCTCGGTTTTCACTAAATGAGGAGGAGCGAGACAAAAAGAGAGGGAAGAGGGGGAACAAAGCGGGCGGCAGGAGAACTGGACACTGTCCTTGTCTTCTCTGGGCACGAAGGAAAAGACAGAGTCCTTTTCCTTCTCTGCCCGTTCCGCCCGTCCCCAAAAGCCGAGCCTTAACTATCGGTCTTGGCGATTTCTGCCGTCCGGGAGGTATGTTTAAAATAAGAAAGTAGGGGAACGGACTCTATGAAATTAAAGTAGTAGGGGCACGCCGTGCCCTGCCGATCCCGCTCACTTCGCCCACTGGGTTTACTGTGATGTGACTTGAACCTCCGGCAATTTCATTTTAGCATATTGGAACAGACCCAAATTCAGTGCTTTAAATAGGCAGGTATCAGTTACTACCTGCACTTCTTTTATTTGGAAGGGATAGTGCTGGCACGTTTTAACCACTGCTCTAATGCTTTTTATGGGAGAGTACCTGCACTTTTCAACAGCAAAGAGGTACTCCGGGACAAAGAGTACCTGCACTTCTATATTTCCATTTCAAACACTGCCCATATTCGCTCACAAGGTTCATGCAAACCATGGTTGTACACACAGGAAGTTTGAGAGCCACCAAATAAATTAAATTGAATATCATGAAATGAGCATATCCTTTCCTCAACAACATGGTGTAAGGTTCAGACAGATATCAGAATGTATGTCTAGTGTCCAACATCATTTAAAGTGGCACAGTAATGAAGTTATTTTTGCATTTTATGGTCTATGACCTTCTGAACTGGAAGCAATAAATGTCTTCTCCCTAAGTTTTATGTCCCTGCGTTTGCATCAGTTGCTTGTCTGCTAATACATAACCAACCCTGCTTTAATTTATCTTTCACAAATATAGTCTCTTTGAATTTTTGGGAAGAACAATTGGGATATAAAGATATTTTCACTTAAAGATTATTGATGCTACAAGAACAGCAGAGCAAAGCTAATTTCTTAGTTTTCTTAAGCATCGATTTTCATAAAACAGCATCAGTGTGCCCATAGTCACACTGACGTGCACTGCAGTATGATACACACGAGTGCAGGCATCTTTTTTCAGAGGCTATGATCGATGCTGCAATTTGCCACTTTTCGCCCTAGGCCCCACTTTTCTTGTCATACCAGTACTGTTGTTTTTACCACGTGGCATGAAAATGCCCCACCTTGCCAAAAAGAATTTTAAAAATAATATAAAAAGACAATATTTAAAGTCCTTGTTCTGTGATCTTCGTGCAGCTCACAACATATCCCCCTCAGCACATTCAAAGTACTAAACAAATATTGGCAGCTAGGAACGTGTTACTGCACCACCTGTAGTATCCAACGAGTACAACTATTTATTGCCCACCTCTATAGACCAGCTACCAGACGGCCCAACATTAAAGACATGTATTTACATTAGAGAGGCAGACCGACTCTGGACACGTTCACGGTCGCCAAACACAGCCTGGACGCTTGAAGTCCTCACCCTGATGACCATTATTGCGAACTTCAGCTCTACCTTCATTATAAGGAGAGATTCTATTTTTGAATAAGTGCACCTTGGATGGTTGCTGCTCTTGCGGACACTCATGACTATAGTCCGTTTTATGACATTATTTGAGTTGATTCATACACTGATGAAGCCCGTGATAGGGCAAAACGCGTTGGCTGCGCCCTTGTTTACATTGAAGAAGAATAAAAGAATATAAAGGATAAAAGAAAATTGCCTGATCATTATTGTGCATTTAATTTTTCTTCAATTCCTTCTTTACACTCTTTGCTTAAGTTGCCTCTCTAATGTAAATAGACGCGCATTCAAAGTACTTGAGCCACCAGAGTGTCACTCATTTACACCCCTTAATGGTTTTTACATTACATTTCCTGTTTATCAGGGACACATTATTGACTTGCAAGTGAATTCGGAGACCTTTTTTATTTCTTGTATTACTGAATTTTGTAAAGTGGTTTCACAAAACCTCTGTACATGCTCATATAGAAAAAGATACATAAATGAGGAATGAAATACTAACAAGACCACGGACCAGGATTAACCATGGAAAAAGAAGCATGATTTGAAGTATCTTTAAGGAGTGAATGATAGGAGAACAAGGGAGAGAGCTAGCAAGAAAAGAGACTGGGGATGAGAAGGCGTTGGCTGACAGTCTTTTGGGTTTGTCAAAGCTTGTTTTGTTTTGTCTTTGTTTTTGTTTTAGTAAAACAAGTGGGCTGGCCCACTGCCTCACGCTGCATGCTGTAGTGTGGTGGGAAGAAGAAAAATGTGGATGTGGATTACACAACACAATGGTTGAAGTGGGCTGGCTGAAAACTTCTGTGAGTAGTATATTATATATATAATTTTAGTAAATTTAAACAATTTTAGCTAATGCCAGACTGTGATTAAGGAGGGCAAAGGACAACTGTCTGGAACTAGCATGCAGTGTGAAGACTGCAGAGTGGGACCTAGATATTGATGAGAGATCAGGGAGGGGAAGGACCAAGATTGTGATTCAATTTAAAACAGTTCACAAGAAAAATTTGAGCTAATCAGTAAAAAGAAGCCAAAGTAGAGATGCATAAGAGGGAGAGATGTGTGCATAGGAGGAATCTTAAAAAGAAGGGGTAAGTCCCAGGTGATGCCACAGGACAGGGCTGAGTCACAATGAGTGACTAGAGTATTGTATTCCAATATATCACGTGTGGCTCATTTGGCAGAAAATGCAGTTGCATAACATCCATAAATCACACACAACTGTGAAATATAGAAAACATTTATAGAAAAGATTTCACGGTTTGCTGTGAAATATGGACATCGTCATCACAATGTCAGCCCCCAAACCACTATGCAGCTCTATACCAGTGTAAGGGCCATCAGTGTTATGTGGCATGGAAGACCAAATTAATCAGGAAGGTCATCTACATTAGTCCAAAGCCCTTGTGCAAAAATGTGTTTATCATGATGACGTTTTGGAATTATCGTGGTAGGATATGTGAACAAATTGTGTTTTTTTCTGGTAGTGACATAATGAGAAAATAGATAATGCAATCACTTTCTACAGCAAATGGTTTTGAGACACCACTCGAAGGTGGTGCCCATAGTCTTGAGCAGAATAGACACCAGTACCTAGTAAAGCCGTCGCCTTTACTTTGTATTTAAACGCAAGTCAAGATGGCGCTCATGTAGGACGCCTCAAACACATGGCACTACAGAGGACGCATTCGCACCGGAGACACTATTGGTGGTACTAGTTGTGTACTATTTGGATACATGATAACACATTCCAATTTCAATGGATTGCTGATCATAAGCTACAATACCTATTTTAGGTCCTTAGCCGGACTGAGGTACTCTTCATTAAATAGATATTTAGGAGAGTTACTTACTGTTTATCTGACACAATTGGTATGGCTTCTTTGATTCGGTTTACTTATTGTAATGTATGGGAACTATTCACCTCTATGATTGGATGGCTTAGAATGTTTACTGATCTCAAATCTACGAAAGTATGATTGGTGTAGTTTGATGATTAGAGGTGAGATGCTACTTTTGGGATTGAGGAAAAGGTTATACCAAACGACACAAAAGTAGTCTTTCCCACGATCCCCTTTAATCACAGAGTCACATTTAGGAACGTGAGTCGATACATAACTAAATCATCTACATCAATAACAACAATTAACGGCTAACTTTCCTTTAGGTTAGAAATTGCACTTAACTGGTTGGTCCTCTGGGGTGTGTGGAGAGAGCACAACTGGACTCGCAGGCCAGAGAGCTATACTAGGGGCGGGGAAGCAATGGAATGTGGATCGCGTCTGTTGTCTAGGGATGCAGGTGGTGCATATGACAGATCAGTTTCAATATAACTTGATTAGAGTACTCACTAGTTTAGAAGGTTGACTGCAGTTTTGGAACACTTTCCCACTCTTTGTCATGGGAAGGGTTTCCATGGCTAGAATGACCTTCCTGCTGAAAGGTTTATATAATGCAAAATGTAATAGGGACACGACCAGCAAACCTGTTCAGAGCTGGATAAACCGTTGATCTCACTGGTCTGGGCAGGCTAGTGTAGCAGACTACAGCTAAAAACACCGAAAAGGCCGTGAAATGACACACGGCTGAGGTTCCTATGTGGGAGCTATACCTCTTAGCAGCCTAGCTCTAACATGTGGTAAAGAGTTTAGAGGAAGAGGACAACTGGGAGAAAAAGCTGCGGATGGGAAAGCTTGCAGGTGCTCAAACAGGAACCTCTTGCGATGGGTGGCAGCATATCGTGCCAACAACCATTCATAGTGAGGCAAGTGGGAAACCCACGAGAAGGAACAGGCAAAAAAGTATTGGAGGGCCCACTTAGGCCAAAGAAATGGATCTGTGGCGGTCGCAGTACTTTAAACGCATCAGCAAAAACATTCTGTTAGAGGAACGTAAGTAAAGTGGGTGTGAGTATATAGGTGACCTGTACCCAAGGGATACGATCCTCACCTTTGCAAAGGTGTAAGAAACTTTCGGAGTGCAGCCGGGTCACTTTCTGCAGTATGCTAAGCTAGCACAGTCTACAATAAAGACCTAGACCATGGGTACTCACAAACTTTCTCTCGGGGGCCAAATTTACAGGGCCGAGGGCCGCACCGGTGGGGGCGGGGTCTGTGGGGGATGGGGCGGGGCTAGAGCAACAAAAAAAAACTATGACCATGAGGTTGAACACAGGCCCCTGCAGCGGACGCCTTCGTCCACTGAGCCACCAGACCCGGCATACACACATCTCTCTCTCTCTATCTATCTATCTATCTCTCTCTCTCTCGCTCTGTCTCCTTCCCTCTCTCTATCTCTCCCTCCCTCTCTCTCTCTTCGTCTCCCTCCCTCTCTCTCCGTCTCCCTCTCTCTCTCTCTCTCCCTCCCTCTCTCCCTCTCTCTCTCTCTCTCTCCCTCTCTCTCTCCCTCTCTCTCTCTCCCTCCCTCCCTCTCTCTCCCTCCCTCTCTCTGTCTCACTCACTCTGTTTGTCTCCCTCTCTCTTTCTGTCTCCCTCTCTCTGTCTCCCTCCCTCTCTCTGTCTCCCTCCCTCTCTCTGTCTCCCTCTCCCTCCCTCTGTATCCCTCTGTCTGTCTCCCTCCCTCTGTCTCCCTCTATCTGTCTCCCTCCCTCTGTCTGTCGCCCTCCTCCCTGTCTGTCTCCCTCTGTCTGTCGCCCTCCTCCCTCTCTCTGTCTCCCTCTCTCTGTCTCCCTCCCTCTGTCTCCCTCTCTCTGTCTCCCTCTCTCTCTGTCTCCCTCTGTCTCCCTCTCTCTTTCCCTCTGTCTGTCTCCCTCCCTCTGTCTCCCTCCCTCTGTCTCCCTCCCTCTCTCTCTGTCTCCCTCCCTCTAGCTCTAACTCCCTCCCTCTCCCTCTGTCTCCCTCTGTCTGTCTCCCTCTGTCTCCCTCCCTCTATCGCCCTCCGTCTGTCTCCCTCTGTCTGTCTCCCTCTGTCTGTCTCCCTCTCCCTCCCCCTGACTTCCTCCCTCTGTCTCCCTCTCTCTCTGTCTCCTGTCTCCCTCCCCTCTGTCTCCCTCTGTCTGTCTCCCTCTGTCTGTCTCCCTCTGTCTGTCTCCCTCCCTCTGTCTCCCTCCCTCTGTCTCCCTCTGTCTGTCTCCCTCTGTTTCCCTCTCTGTCTCCCTCCCTCTGTCTCCCTCTCTCTCTCTCTCCCTCTGTCTCCCTTTCTGTCTCCCTCCCTCTGTCTCCCCCTCTCTGTCTCCCTCTCTCTGCCTCCCTCTCTCTGTCTCCCTCTCTCTGTCTCCTTCCCTCTGCCTCCTTCCCTCTGTCTCCCTCTGTCTGTCTCCCTCTCTCTGTCTCCCTCTCTCTGTCTCCCTCCCTCTGTCTCTCTCTGTTTCCCTCTGTGTCTCCCCCCCTCTGTCTCTCTCTCTCCCTCTGTCTCCCTCTCTGTCTCCCTCCCTCTGTCTCCCCCTCTCTGTCTCCCTCTCTCTGTCTCCCTCTCTCTGTCTCCCTCTCTGTCTCACTCTCTCTGTCTCCCTCTCTCTGTCTCCTTCCCTCTGTCTCCCTCTGTCTGTCTCCCTCTCTCTGTCTCCCTCTCTCTGTCTCCCTCCCTCTGTCTCCCTCTGTCTCCCTCTGTTTCCCTCTGTGTCTCCCTCCCTCTGTCTCCCTCTCTCTCTCTCTCCCTCTGTCTCCCTCTCTGTCTCCCTCCCTCTGTCTCCCTCCCTCTGTCTCCCTCTCTCTGTCTCCCTCTCTGTCTCCCTCCCTCTGTCTCCCTCTCTCTGTCTCCCTCCCTCTGTCTCCCTCCCTCTGTCTCCCTCCCTCTCTCTCTGTCTCCCTCCCTCTAGCTCTGTCTCCCTCTCTCTCTGTCTGTCTCCCTCCCTCCCTCCCTCTCTCTCTGTCTGTCTCCCTCCCTCTATCTCCCTCTGTCTATCTCCCTCTGTCTGTCTCCCTCTGTCTCCCTCCCTCTATCTCCCTCCGTCTGTCTCCCTCCGTCTGTCTCCCTCTGTCTGTCTCCCTCTGTCTGTCTCCCTCTCCCTCCCCCTGACTCCCTCCCTCTGTCTCCCTCTCTCTCTGTCTCCCTCTGTCTCCCTTTCTCTCTCTCTCCCTCTGTCTGTCTCCCTCTGTCTCCCTCCCTCTGTCTCCCTCCCTCTGTCTGTCTCCCTCCCTCTGTCTGTCTCCCTCTGTCTGTCTCCCTCTGTCTCCCTCTGTTTCTCTCTCTCTCTCCCTCTGTCTCCCTCTCTCTCTCTCTCCCTCTGTCTCCCTCTCTGTCTCCCTCCCTCTGTCTCCCCCTCTCTGTCTCCCTCTCTCTGTCTCCCTCTCTCTGTCTCCCTCTCTCTGTCTCCCTCTCTCTGTCTCCTTCCCTCTGTCTCCCTCTGTCTGTCTCCCTCTGTCTGTCTCCCTCTCCCTCCCTCTGTCTCCCCCTGACTCCCTCCCTCTGTCTCCCTCTGCCTCCCTCTGTCTCCCTCTCTCTCTGTCTCCCTCTGTCTCCCTCTCTCTGTCTCCCTCCCTCTGTCTGTCTCCCTCTCTCTGTCTCCCTTCCTCTGTCTGTCTGTCTCCCTCGCTCTGTCACGTCACCCCGCGTGTGTGTCAGCCCGGGCTGAGACAGCTTCCCTGGCGCACACACAGCCGCACCCGAGTACTTCACAGCCTCAGGTCTTTAAAAGACCATTCACTTGTTAATGAGGCTTTGTTGTATTTCACCTCTTCTTAGCGCCCCTGCATGGAGATGCAGGGGCGCTAAAAGAGGTGAAATACAACAAAGCCTCATTAACAAGTGAATGGTTTTTAAAGATTCGCCCGGCCCCCATAGAGCGCTGCTGCAACCGGCGGTGTTTGCTGGCACTTAAAAAAAAAAAAGGAAGAAAAAACACAGGTAGGTATCTGCAAGGTCCGCGGGCCGCCAAGGAAGGCTTGCCGGGCCGCGGGCTGTACTATGAGTACCCGTGACCTAGACTGTGGTCCCAGACTCCCAGAGGTGACGGAGATGCTAGTCTTGTTGTTCTGTCACAGTGCAGAAATGTATTGACCAATTTATATAAGACCCTACAGCAGGATAAGCGTAGTGAGCCCTTAAAATCCAGAGTCGAATGACACACTGACTACCTGGAGCACCTTGAAGATAGTTACTGGAAGAAAGCTTTTGCGCACATGCGGAGTGTTTTGAGCAATTCCAGCTTTAAGCTCATACAATTAGATTATCTCCACAGAACATATTTAACCCCAATGAAATTTAACCCAAGAGACCATCATCCTGTCTGCACTACAGGAAGCCGGGGGCCATTTTTTTTATATGGTGTGAACATATGGGTACTAGGGAAGTCTGGGTAGATGCACTTGCCACCTTGCATTCATTAATAGTAGAAGTATTAATTCTCATTATCAAGCAGTGCTTATTGGGGTACTTCCAAAATAATTACAAAAAAAGAAATTGAAAAACAAATTTGCCTCACTGGGTTCACTGCTTATAAAAAGACGACTGGCAATACCTTGATGGAAGCCACAAGGACCGTCAAAGCATGCCCAGAGGATAGACATGATACAAAGGGCAGTGGCTTAGGAGGGACAAGGGATGGTCTCCAGACGGGACAAGCTGAGGAAGGATCTGGAAGAATGGACCGCAATGATACAAGCATTGACAGATCTTCCTAAGGGCAGACTGCTCAGAGGGATAAACTCCAATGACATGAGTTGAGTAACGGTAATGGAGGGGAAGCGTAATAATGCTGGACACACAGGGAAGAACCTAGTGAGATATGGCTGCTCCACTTGAGGAAGGTAGGAGGGAGAATTTAAGGGATCCTTTAGCACGATGACATAGCACTTAAAATGGAGACAATGTCCCTCAGAGTGGTGAAGTGACCGGCGGAACATTGCAAATTCATGTATGCATTTGTTTCGATGACGAGTTCTACTTGTCCAGGTTCACCTTATAACAAAATTTAGTCTCTTGTACTTTTTGTAGTAATCTATATGAAGGTGTCATACATTGCATGCTTTGTAGAGCACTATGAAACTTATGTTGAGGTCTTGAGAGCGATTCGAAAAACTCTTCATTCACTAAAACCCGCTAATTAAGCTCAGCAATGCATGTGTGTGGAAGGCAACAAAGGTGCAGAGAATGTACATGTAACTCCAGATCCAGTTACCATTGGACAAGTTTTGAAGTATAGGCAGATGGAAGTTCTCTCTTAAATTTACCCTACTTGTTCTCTTACGAGGTTCCTAACATCTGCCTAGAGGAGACATCTCCTATTTTGTTGAGGCTACAGTTGTAATTGGTAATCTCACTATGGGCAGGGGCCCTTAGACTGCTCCTACCCTCAAGAAGACAGTGAGTGAAGTGGGATATCGAAGAGAGCATTCGGATTCTCATCCACATATTAGCAGCTTGTATGAGTGATAGAGACACTTTTATAACGTATACATCACAAATGGAGGATCCATCCTCTCTTTGGTGCTGAGTGAGGCTCAGCTTTGCATGGTGGCAGATTGTCGCAAGTTGTGACACCTCTCCGTCATCTCTGCAATGTAGACTGCCCTGCATGGTTTCTACCACCGACTGGCAAACACACAAGCAAAAGGCACTATGTGGATTTTATACTTCTGACTTTATTTATTATTGTAATTCTTTTCTTATCTTCTCATTTGTGATTAAGTATCACCTCTGGTTATCTCCCTAGGCTCCCTTCCTCTATCACATGGTTCCTGCTCCTTCCAACGTGGTCCTTAGTTTGGGTTCTTCTGACTTCCAACATTGGAAACTCTCTGAGGAAGATCCGACTGGGGATTCTTTGCCAGTTTGAAGAGTAGGTGTTGGGTCAAGGTTTTGATGCTGATTTATATAATAAACTCTTTTCTACAACTTACTTCAGCATCCTCAAACGTTACAACCCTCAAATATTTAGGACTTTTTTGAAACATTTTGTTCAGAGCCAAGCAGGCCTGTTGGGGTGTCAGAGGAAGGCTCATGATCACTGTATGGGCTACCTGGGTCTTGCTCACATACACATTTCACCACTAGATTTCCTGTCTTGTACAAGCACCTGTACGGGCCATGCTTTTAGACATTTGTTTGATAAGGTGAGCATGCTGGACATGTCTTAGCTATATTGGACAATCGGCGCTAAGCAACAAGTACACTGGGCATCCTTTAAAGGACAGTGACATATTTCATATAATTTCAGGGGGTTTGAGGGCTTTCACATTACCATTTCTGCCAAGGTGTCAAAACTGGCCCCTCACCTCACCACGGACCAGTCAATACTACAATATGTGAGCAGATGGGCTCAATGCACTTAGCTTGTTGTTAGAATTGAAGACGCCTTCCTATAAGCGGATCCATGCAGCCGGTTCATGTAGTTGAGCAAGGAGTAGATTTTTGAGTGTAGAAGACTTAAAGCCCTTATCAAGGGCTCTGTACGCGTGGGTTCGTATCCCATCCTTGTCGCCATTTGATTTAGGTAATGACTTCACTGGCAACAAAGACTGTGAGAGTAGATGAAGTTTATTCCGCATCAAAACAGGAAAGCCACCAGCAGCCACACACAGGCTTCCAGTTGCTTTAGGCCCCCAATGTGACACAAAGCAAAATATTCTATATTATCTACAGGGACCCGCATGAACCAATAAAACACAGGGACAATTAACATGACATTATAAATAAGCATTACAAATAAGTAAATATGAACTAACTACTACATGGTGTCTTCTTAATTCTTATGGAGCCGGTAACAGTAGTTATAGGCCCATTCTGAGTTACGAGTTTTTTTAATTTCACCTAGATTTTTTGCTACTGAATGCCCGAGTGAAAGCCCAGGTTAAAGTCCAGCCCAAAATGAGGTATCACCAGGAGAATCTGAAAAGAAATGAGAGAATCCCCTTATAAATCTCCGTTTTGTAGTGGACCCTCTCAGTCTAACTCATAATGGATTACATTTTTCCTACCTGCAAAGTTACTGGTACCGCCGATATCGACATATCCGGGTGGGGGTGAGAATCTGGCCCATTTCCCAGAACTGTATGTAATGAGGGCATAAGCCTCCTAGATGAGCAGTTCTTAACATTTTGACTTCTGTGTACCCCCTCTGAATAATTTCTGTAATATGGAGACCCCCCATTGAATCATTATTGGAAGCTAGGAACCCACGTCCTAAGCAATTTCTATTATTTGGACCTCAAAACAATACACAAAAGTGCAAAAACAAGTAACAAATGCTCAAATATTGAAACATTTTGTATAATTCAGAATCAAATATAGAAACGTTTTAAAATGTTCAATGTTGCTTCCTTTTTATATATACTTTATTAATTTTAATATTATTTAATTTTGTAAAACAGTTGCGGACCTACTCAGTAGGCCTCACAAACTCCCAACAGTCCTCAGACCACACATTAACAACCACTGTCCTAGATCATTAAACCACCTCCTTTTCTACTGTAAACATATTCACCCCTACTTGAACAATATAGAACACACCATTAACGCAATATTCGGCATCAAACTGAACCATATTATGGTCTCATTGGACCCCTCAACAATCACACCAAAGCTGGCCCTCAACAACTGGGATCTTTCCCTATTGGACTTTCTACTCACAATTGGTATCAAAACCATCTTGTTGGGATGGAAAAACTATCATAACATCTCTTACCACACATGGTGGGCTTCGGTCTGTTACATCAGAGATGAAGATGACGTCTTACACAATAACTTCTCCTCATCTTCTTACAGACTTTTATGGAACCGCCTTGATCTCTACCTAGAGAAAATCAAGCCACCATATGGCATGTTGGCAATTTATACATGTTTATACAAAGAGACTCAACCACCCCAATATAACAGTAGTGTCAGCTGTTTACTGATGAGAAACATCTTCCCTCCCACCTCTCCTTTCTTCCTGTCTCTCCCCTCTCTCTTTCTCCCATTACTATTCACTCTGAGATAGTACAATTATATTTTGTCCTTCACAATATGTTAATTGAACTGGTCATATATTTCACCCAGACCTTGTACTGTTTTTTCAGTGTTTTGTTTTTGTCTCTAAACTTGAAATAAAATTCAATAAAATATGCTGAAATAAAAAAAAATGGTAGTACTGATTTAAGAAGTGTTTGCGCCTTTGTGACATGGTCTAGCGTAATATGAATGTGAGTGCAAGTGTGTAGGTAGTCTATGATGGAGCACTGATTGATTGAAAGTAGGCCAGGAGCAGCAACAAACACTACAGCAGTGTTTCCCAGAAAGTGCAATGTCAGATACCAAAAAAGCATCCGCGGAGCTAATTTCCACAAATGCCGCTGTATAATATATGGATGTTATATGTTATCCCCACTACGCTTCATAAAGCTGTGATGAATTCACTAGGTGCATAACTCTGTCTTAGAGGACTTAGTGCCTATGTTTTGGGCACGTTCCCATTTATAGAATTTTTGGAGATTATTTTTTTCTTTTTTAAGGGAAAATATTGATGTGTCCTTTCTTTAGTCCCTAAGATAGCTGTGCACGGCGTCGACCTTTCTGATAACAGTTGCTCGGCAGTTATCAAGCGTCTAGCGTACAGAGCGGTGCTGCTGGTGGCGCGCTCATTAGTCAAACCTCCCCAACATCTGACATTCAACGATTGGATAAATAAAATGATACAGGTCAGGCAGATGAAGTGTTTCAAAGCAGGGCTGTTTCTACCATTAGGCAAGACTAGGCAGCCGCCTAGGGCGGCAAAAGGGGGAGGGCGGCAAAAAACATGCGTGCGTGAAGGTCGGGGTCCCTTGGAAGGCCCCGGCGCGCTTTGGTAGAGACCTGTCCGAGGACGCCGCATGCACAGCACTGTGCCCCCGTCTTGAACACAGGGGAGGGCGCCTTGAGTCCCCGAGGAGCAGGCTGCAGCAGAGGAGCTATACGGGCGGGTGGGGGGCATCATCAAGCAGGGTCCATGGCTCTGCTCGGAAGGACGTTAGTTAGAAGGTGCCGAGATCTGCCCGCCCGCGGCCCCGGCCTTTAGCAGCGCCTTCCTCCCAGTGCCCACCTCTAAACGCTTGGACAGCCCCAGGTCGCCAGCTGTGGGCAATGCACAAATATTTCTATTAATGTCCATGCCGTACTGCAGTTGAAGACGTTACTCGGAACTTTGAAGTGCCTAATCCAATTTTTGTCATGTTGCTTTCTTTTTAAACATAAAATACTCACATAAAATACTTTCCCATTTTCTGAACTGGTAATGGAGGTTTGCACTGCCTGTGTTTATAACACACACTATGTGGAGTTAAGCCAGCCCTTTCATGCCAATCGTTAGCAGGGCAGATAGCGGTTATTTCAGAGAGGGAGTGAGAGCGTTACTAGGAGCTCGATTCTTCCTTCAGTAACACCTGCCGCTCCCACCCGGCATGTGGATGCAGATGTGAGGCAGGCAGGCCCAGGAAGCCCTGGCCAGGTCCACAGAGCCTTTCATTAGCTCCGCATTTCATCCGTTCCACAGAGCTGGATGGGGTCAATCTCCCATTAAGAAAGGATCTTTGCCTTTGATTGCAGCCAGCCGGCACTCAGGAAAGGCATCCTCACGGGCCGCTTCCCGCAGAGGCTTGAGGATATTGGCTTGGCAAGAAGGGATGTCTGTCCAAGCCAGAACTAGACATCCTCCCACGGCCACCGCCAGCTCGACGCTGTCATCCCCGCAGGCCCCTTCTAGTAAGTAGTAACGGTGCAACGCTGCAGAAGACGGATGTGCCCGGTCCTGAGAAAGCACCAGAGACAGGCTTCATTTCATAGCGCCGCCTAGGGCTTCTGTGGTAAACAATATGAAGTTTATTTCAACCAAAAATGTTATTTTTAATGGCGTCTTGAAAATGTGCTTCTGATCAGTTGTTTTATTTTTGGATCAACGTCTCCCCCTTTTTAGCCCTTCTCCTGGTGCCAAGGGGAGAGGATGTGGGGTAAGGGCCAGAGATGCCAACATAGGAGCTGGGGAACCAGGTTCGAGCCTCCGCGTCGGCTGAACATCCTGTGATTCTGGGCAAATCACTTAACCTCCCCGTGCCTACCAAAAATGAATGTGTCCTTGTGTAACATAAGTGGCGCTCATGTAAAGCGCTCCAATACCTGTGGGTCGAGTTTGCCTATATAAAACTGCAAAAAGTTAACGTGCATTGGGTACAAATCTGGCCTCGCTTTAGGCCCTTCCACGTGCCTCCGAAGGTGTTCAGAAAATTACAGTAGGGCTCACTCCCACCCTGGCACAGGCAGCTCAAAGCTGTAATCCTCACGGGCGCTATTTTGGAGTGGGGGCCAGCTGAAGTGGACAGATCTACAAAATGCACCTGCCCGATCCCGAGGAAGCAGGCACGCCTAATCTGATGGCGCTCCCCAGCTAGGATTTCTGGATGAAACAATTTGGAGTTAATGTCAGTTACATAAAGTTTATATTTGATGGTCCTTCATTTGTGTTTAACAAGTGTTTCTGAGCATTTGGTACAGATTTAGATCAACTTCACCCCCTCCTCTCACTGCCCCCTCCAAGCCATGTAGTGTTTCTTAGCCCTGGGGCTCCACTTGGTATACACGTGTCTTGGGTTCAAATTTCAGCTGTTTTGTACACGAATCCCTGACCCCACCAGAGCGCAAGAACAGCAGAAATAGGATGTGCCCAGGGAGGCAAATCCTGTGACTTTTCCCAGACTTGTCGCAATACTGTTCTGTGCTTTTGCTATAACTTTAAAAGCAAAAAAATCTGGACACGGGAGGGGGCGGCATTTTTCAATTCTCGCTTAGGGCGGCAAAACACCTAGAAACGGCCCTGTTTCAAAGCTTCAAGCGCTAATTCCTTTTATAAAATATAAGAGCAGCTGGGCGTGGATTGATATGGTGGGTACCACAGGAGGAATTGTACTTTGTTAAATTCTATCTTCTTTTACCTTTATTGTTTGGTTTTTTTAGGCGTAACTTTTATTGACATTATATAAAAGTGTTTTACCGTTCTTTGTATTCGTATATTTGTTGGCTGTCTTTTTGAGGTCAAAGCCTACCAGGCAGTGCAACTGTGTGGTTTGCTAAAGACATCTTGGGGACAGTCAGAAAGCTTCCCTGGGAATGCATTCCGCCCCTTGCTTACCATTGGCTTTGTAGTTTGTAACTCACATTTTCTGGCTTTCTATTTGCTGGCTTTATTTGTTTCAGGCTTTCCAGGGTGAGTTTGTCCCTCCCAGGGAGCAAACACTTTTCACACTAGCTCCCCTTGTATTCTACCACTGAGTGTGTCTTTCTGTTAACAGACCTGTAAAACTTGTTCTGATCTTGTCACATTTGCTGTGCATTCAGAGACCAGGGTCAAATGTCAGGCTCTGTCTTCCATGAGAGCTTGGCGTTTACTTACTCTGACAAAGTGAGGGGATTTATGTGCCAATCTTGCTGGATACTGGGGGTAGGAAAGGGTGTTTTTTGAGCACACAACAACATTTAAATGAATGTGCAAGTATTTCAGAGTATATCAGAATTGGGAACACACATGAAGAACAGTTTTTGTTAATTCCGAAGTGTGTTGGAAACAAATACTTTAATATGATCAAAACAAATCAGTACACTAGGTGGTGCCAATTCCACACATTATCATTTGTGCGCTGTATAGCTTTATTAGTAAAACTGTGTGCCTATGGAAATATAATGGTAATTTCAGTTGAAAATGTGTTATCTGTAATAGCAGTGTGCTACCACACAGTGCATATTCCACTGTACTGTGCACCCACTCCACACCACTGCACTCTACTCTGCAATCTACTCCACTCTGCACCACTCGACTCTACGCGACTGCACTCCATGCCACTTCACTCTACTCGCCTCTACTCTGTACCACTCTACTCTATGCCAAAGCACTCTATGTCACTCTACTCTACACCACTGCACTCTACACCACTCCAGTCTAGGCCACTCCAATCTACTCTACACAACTGCAGTCTAAGCTACTCTACTTTATGCCACTCTGTAACACTGCACTCTATGCCACTGCACTTTATGCAAGTACACTCTACATCAATTAAATTTACTCTGTAACACTCAACTCTACGCCCCTGCACTCTATGCCAATCCACTGTATGCCCCTCTAATCTACTCTGCACCACTGCACTCTATGCCACTACGCTCTACACCACTGCCATCTATGACACTCTACTATGCAACTCTGCACTCTCCACCACTGAACTCTCCACCACGCTAATCTGCACTAGTGCACTCTATGCCAATGCACTCTATGCCACTCTGCTCTGCGTCACTGCCCTCTACACCACTGCAATCTGCATCACTCCACTCTAAGCAACTGCACTCTATGCCACTCCAATCTGCAGCAATCTACGGCACTGCACTCTTTGCCACTCTACTGTACTCTCTGCCACTCTACTCTGCTCTATACCACTGTACTCTACCCACTCTATTCTGCACCACTGCACTCTATGCCACTCTACTATGCACCTCTCTAAATTCCGCCACTGAATTCTACTACGCTGCAGAGTACACATCTGAATTCTATGCCGCTCGACTCTATGCCACTGCACTCCATGTCACTGTAATTTGTAACACTCTACGCCCTGCACTCTACACCTGTCCACTATACTATACACCACTCCATGCCACTGCACTCTACTCCACTCTACACCACTGCACTCTACAACACTCTACTTTGCAGCATTGCCCTCTCCGCCACTGGACTCTACACAACTCTACTCTGCACTACCTCACTCTATGCCACTCTACTCTGCACCACTCTACTATGCACCTCTCTAAATTCCGCCACTGAGTTCTACTACGCTGCAGAGAACACATCTGAATTCTATGCCGCTCGACTCTATGCCACTGCACTCTATGTCACTGTAATTTGTAACACTCTACGCCAATGCACTCTACACCAGTCCACTCTATTCTACACCACTGCATGCCACTGCACTCTACTCCACTCTACACCTCTGCACTCTACGACACTCTACTCTGCAACACTGCACTCTCCGCCAATAAACTCTATGCCGCTCTACTCTGCACTACTGTACTCTATGCCAATGCACTTTGTATCATACCACTCTATGCCACTGCACTCTATGCCACTCCACTCTGCACCACTCTATACCACTGCACTATTTGCCACTCTACTGTACTCTATGCCATTGTACTCTAGACAACTGTACTCTACGCCACTGTACTCTATGCTACTGCACTCTATGTCACTCTGCTCTGCACCGCTCCACTCAGAGCCATTTTACTCTACTATGCATCACTCTAATCTACTCTTCTACATTCTACGATGCTGAATAGTACACCTCTAAATTCTATGCCTCTCCATTCTAGTCCACTGCATTCTACATCACTATACTCGGTAACACTCTACACCAATGCACTCTACACCAGTCCACTCTACTCTACTCCACTTCACGCCACTGCACTCTACTCTGCAGCACTCTACACTACTGCACTCTACTCCACTGCACTCTACATCACTGTACTCAACGCCACTGCACTCTACCCCACTCTACTCAACACCACTCTACGCCACTATACACTGCGCCACTGCACTCTGCATCACACCACTCTACGCCACTGCACTCTAGGCCACTCCACTCTGCACCACTCTATGCCACTGCACTCTCTGCCACTCTACTATATGCCACTGCACTCTTCGCCACTGCACTCTTCGCCACTGCACTCTTCGCCACTGCACTCTTCGCCACTGCACTCTGCGCCACTGCACTCTGCGCCACTGCACTCTAATATGCACCACTCTAATAACAGCTCTGCATTCTACAATGCTGCATAGTATACCTCTGAATTCTATAACGCTTCACTCTATGCCACTGGACTCTATTTCTCTATATTCTGTAACACTCTGCGCCAATGCACTCTACATCAGTCCACTCTACTCTATTCCTCTCTGCACCACTGCACTCTACTCTGCACCACTGCACTGCAGACCACTGCACTCTATGCCACTGCACTCTATGCCATTGCTGTATATGCCACTGCACTCTACTTTGCACCACTGTACTCAACGCCACTGCACTCTATGCCACTCTACTCAACACCACTCTACGCCACTGCACTCTGCACTAATGCACTCTATGCCAATGCACTCTTTGCCACTCTACACCACTGCACTCTACGACACACTACTCTGCAACACTGCACTCTCTGGCACTGAATTCTACACCACTCTACTCTGCACTACTGCATTTTACTCCACATATCTCACTCTATGCCACTCTACTCTGCACCACTGTATGACACTGCACTCTATGCCCCTAAACTCTACTCTACGCCACTGCACTCTACTATGCAACACTAGTAGTGGCCCATGCAGGTAAATGCGGTGGGGCGGGGCTGAGGGGGTGGAAGTGACAAATGACGGAGTAGTGAAAATAAAATAATTAAAACCAATCATCCTGCACTCGCTGCATCGACGACTCGGCGATGCGGCAAGCGCAAGGTGAGTTGTCTTATTTATTTATTTTATTTTATTTTCACAATTCCGTCATTTGTCACTTCCACCCCCCCCCCCACTCCTGTCCCGCTCCACTGCGCTTACTTGCACAGGCCGCAACTGTGCAACACTAATATACGCCACTGCATTCTATGAGGCTGCATTGCCAGCCATTTAATTCTATGCAGCTGCACTCTACACCACTGCATTCCACGCCACTATACTCTGCAACACTCTGCGCCAATGCACTCGACACCAGTCCACTGTACTCTATGCCTCTCCACTGTACGCCACTCTACGTAACTCCCCTCTATGCCACTCCAGTACACGACACTCTCTGCCACTCCACTTTACAACACTCTACTCCACTCTTCGCCATTACACCCTATGGTTCTCCATTCCACACTTCTCTATGCGACTAACTTTTAGCCATGCTGAACAGCAGTCACGCAGTTGTGCAACATAGCTGAAACACAATGGCAAACCAAATAGTTCTTGCATAGGCGAGACCTATTGACTTTGCCAATGCCTGTTTCTTATTGCACCTGAAATGAAAAAACATGAGAGTCACCAGGGTGTACTGCAGATTCTAAGGAGCTCTGTCCAGGCATCATGCAGTGTACATGATGGCCATCGAAGGGTCGGGGGTTGCTGTCACAGGAACAAGTTCTACAGGCCTCAGACATTATACTTAGAGCGGCACTATGGGCTTTAATGGCTCCGGCTAGGCTCAGACAGCGTGCTCTTAGAGAAACTATGTACTCTAATGAGACTGCCCAGGACTCAGACACTATGCAAGGAGAGCCACTGTATACTCTAATGAGACTGTCGAGGCCTCACACACTATGCATTTAGAGGCAATGTGTATTCTAATGAGACTCTCCTTCATAAAGCAGTCCACTTGTGCAGTCTAATCCCCCAAGCCATACCGGACTGTGAGAGTGCGCTTTTTAAAGTACACTAAGTGCAAATTTCACTTTTTCTGGGCTACTCATTTACCGCACACCTGGTCCATCTAAAACTTTTAGAGAAGCCCTGGCGAATACTATTACTGTACTAGCACTCCAGACAGCCAACTTTAATGTCATTGGTGACTTGAACCTACATCTAGAGTTGCTGGAGTCCCCGGACATTGTTTGTTTTCTTGTGGATATGGCAGCCTGCCAACTGACTCAATTGGTCCCGGGTTCTACCCATATCGCTGGGCATCTCCTTGACCCGATTTTTTCAAACCTCCAGTCTCTGGAAGTTCAAGCACCCCTCCCTATGACCTGGACAGATCATTTTCTCATCTCAATGCGGCTAACGCTAGCCAGTCCTAATCGTCGGTCAAACCAGCACCCCTCATTGAAACGGCCCTGGCATAAACTTGACCAGGCGGCTTTCCTCACAGCCTTGAGCACACAACCGCTAGATAAATCCTCAAATATGGAAGAGGCCGATGCGCTCTTTCAAGGGTGGGTAACCCGAGCGTTGGACATCTGTATCCCACTCAAGCTCACACACCCTAAAGGTGCTCGGGCTAACGCCTGGTTCAATGACGCTTTGACTCTAGCCAGGAAGAATTGCAAGGTTCTGGAAAGAGCCTGGAGATGTTCATATGATTCCCAAGCTAAATTGCAGTACAGATCAGCTATTAAGGCATATCATAAACTGGTGCGTAGAACTAGGGCAGCCCACTATTCTAGCCTGATCACTACAAGTAATAATCGTAGCAAAACCATATTCTCTCTTTTGAAGGACTTGGTCACATCCCCCTCGGCATCAGGCAGCACTATATCTTTCAGCCTACAATGTGAAGAGTTGGCAAATTTCTTTCTGGAGAAGGTGGAACGCATCTATCATAATTTCCACTTCGGCGTAACACCCAACGTTACGGGGAGGAACATGTTCACAGGCCCCGAGATCTTCTCTCTCGTGTCACTTCCCCCTATTTCCCCTAAAGACATGGAAGCACTGGTTGTCAAAATAAAATCAGGGTCTCCAGATGACCCTTTAAAACCTGACGCTTTTCGAAAAGTTCAACAGGGCCTCCCGCCTGAGTGTTTGGAGCTGATCAATCTATCCCTTGCCTCGGCGGTGGTTCAAAAATCCTGGAAGCATGCCAAAGTGGTCCCCTTACTGAAGAAACCAACACTGGACGTATCCAAGTCGGAAAATTATCGCCCAATCTCAGTTACTTCCATTTCTATCCAAAATTTTGGAAGCTCATGTGAACTCGATTTTAACTCATTTCTTGGAAGCTAATTCAATACTAGATATCTCCCAGAATGGGTTCCGACCCCGGTATAGTACCGAGTCTGCTCTGCTGACGGTCGTAGAACAACTGCGGACCGCCACGGATGCCGGCAAAACTTCAGCATTGGTTCTGCTAGACCTGAGTGCGGCCTTCGACACGGTCTCCCATGAAATCCTGCTTCTTCACTTGGAGGAGATTGGGGTCAACAACAAAGCCTTATGTTGGTTTTCGTCTTTTTTGGCCAATCGGACTTTCCAAGTAATAGCTCCCCTTTTGCCTCCCGTGTTCACCCACTCCGATGTGGGGTTCCACAAGGGTCAGCATTGAGCCCCACGCTATTTAATATCTACATGAGCCCATTGGCGCGGATGGCCAAAGCGCGGGCATCTCCTTGGTGTCATATGCAGATGACACCCAATTGGTGCTCACCTTATCAAACAATCCTAGCCAGGATAGAGCGAAATTCAAAGAAGATCTATTGGCCATCGCAGAGTGGATGACGGCCAATTTTCTGCAGTTGAACTCAGCTAAATCTGAGATTCTTCTGGTTGGCAAAGATTCCCATCTCTGGGGCTATGAATGGTGGCCTCCTGCCCTTGGAGCCTCCCCTGCCCCTAAATCGGTGGTGAAGAATCTGGGAATTATGTTGGATAAAGATCTTAACTTTGAGGCGCATGCCAAATCAGTGGCTGGGAAATGTTTTGGTCTACTTCGTGGCCTTAAGCCGATACTTGGTCTGTTTGACCCCTAAACGCGTCAGCTGATCATCCAAGTCTCCATTCAGGCCCGACTAGATTACTGCAATGTGCTTCTTTTGGGTTCCAACAAGTCTGTGATGAACCGACTGCAGCGGGTCCAGAACGCTGCAGCCCGTGCCATCTTTGCCCTCCCCAAGTACTGTCATGTCTCCAACCTCCTCCACCGTATGCACTGGCTGCCCCTTGAACAACGAGTTTGCTTTAAAGCACTCTGTATCACGCATAAGATCTTGACAGGCATTGGCCCAGAAATCCTGAGCGACCTTTGCGCCCATTACGCACCTTCACGAGCGCTGTGCTCGGTGGATCTGCTCCTTGCAAGAATTCCACGTATACGAAGGACCAGATCGGGTGGTCGATCTTTTAAGCGGCTGGCCCCCGCTTTATGGAACTCCCTCCCTCTACACATCCATAGCAATCCTGATCACCAGGCCTTCAGAAGGCTGGTAAAGACCTGGCTTTTCTCTCAATGCTAATCTTTACCTGCTCCCTACTCTGTGTCTTGCTTCAGCGCTGGGACGCCTCATTGCCGAGGCAGCCATGTGCTATACAAGTGTTCTAATCTAATCTAATCTCCAGGCCTCAGACACTATGCATTGAGACACATTGTGCACTCTAATGACTGCTTAGGCATCAGACAGTGCACTCTGAGAGGCACAGTGTATTCTCATGAGACTGTCCAGGCCTCAGACACTATGCATTGAGAGGCGCTGTGTATGCTAAGGAGACTGGCCAGGCCTCAGACACTATGCAGCGAAACACACTGAGGTATGTAATGACTCTGGCCAGACCTCAGACAGTGCGCTCTGAGAGGCACTGAGTACTCTAATGTGACTGCCCAGGCCTACTACACTATGCATTCAGACACACTGTGAGCTTTACTGGTTCTGTTCAATTTACAACAAACCCTTACAATCAAAGGGTAGAGGGAATGAGAGAGGAAGTGTAGACTTACTACATTTGCATTATCCCAAATGAATATCACTATCACAACAGGCAAACGTATCCAGTATGAGGCAAAATTATTCAATCAATCAATCAGGAGTTTGTTAAGCGCGACTACTCACCCGTAAGGGTCTCAAGGTGCTAGGGGGTGCAGGATCCATTCCATCAAGGAGGGGTCTGTCGAAGAGCCAGGTTTTGAGGTTTCTTGCGAAGATGGGGAGTGATGTTGTCTGTCTGAGGTGGAGCGGAAGGGTGTTCCAGGCTTTGGCCGCGAGGAAGGAGAAGGAGCGGCCTCCTGATCTGGTCTTTCTGGTGCGGGGGACCATGGCGTAGGAGAACTGGGCTGATCGTAGGGTCCTTTGGGCTGCGTGGAATTTGAGTCGGCTGTTTAGGTATGCTGGTCCGGTGCCATGGAGGGCCTTGTGTGCGTTGGTGAGTATCTTGAAGGTGATTCTCACCTCGACGGGGAGCCAGTGGAGTGTGCGCAGGTGCTGGGAGATGTGGCAGTGTCTTGGCAGGTTGAGGACCAGTCTTGCGGCGGCGTTCTGGATGTTCTGTAGCTTGCGGGTGAGGTTGTTTATTCCGTCGTAGAGTGCGTTGCCGTAGTCGAGTCTGCTGGTGACCAGGGCGTGAGTGACGGTCTTTCTGTGTTCGAGGTGGATCCATTTGAAGGTCTTACGAAGGAGGCGGAGGGTGTGGAAGCAGGAAGACGAGACGGAGTTGATCTGGCGGTCCATTTTGAGCTCGGAGTCTAGGATGATTCCCAGGTTGCGTGCGTGGTCCTTGGGGGTTGGCGGGTTTCCGAGGGCGGGGGGCCACCAGGTGTTGCTCCAGGTGTCGGGGTTTGGGCCATTGATGAGTACTTTTGTTTTGTTGGTGTTTAGTTGTAGGCAGCAGTTTTTCATCCATTTGGCGACGGCTTCCATGCCTTCTCGAAAGTTGTGTCTGGCGGTGTTGGGATCGTTGGATAGGGAGAGGATGAGTTGGGTGTCGTCTGCGTACGACACAATGTTGAGTCCGTAGGCTCCGACGATGGGGGCGAGCGGAGCCATGTAGACGTTGAAGAGCGTCGGGCTGAGGGAGGAGCCCTGGGGGACTCCGCAGGTGGTCGGTGTAGGGTCTGAGAGGAAAGGGGGGTGTCTGATCCGCTGCGTTCTGCCGGAGAGGAAGGAGCGGATCCAGTCGAGGGCCTTGTCCTGGATTACTGCGTCGTGGAGTCTGCATATTAGGGTGCGGTGAGAGACTGTGTCGACCGCCGCTGAGAGGTCGAGGAGGATGAGGGATACTGTTTGTCCTTTGTCCAGTAGGGTGCGGATGTCGTCTGTTGCGGCGAGGAGGGCGGTTTCCGTACTGTGGTTTTTTCTGAAGCCGGATTGGGAGGAGTCGAGAATGTTGTGCTCTTCGATGAATGTGGCGAGTTGGCTGTTGATGGCTTTCTCGATGACTTTTGCTGGGAACGGGAGCAAGGACATGGGTCTGTAGTTTTTGAGGTCGGTGGGGTCCGCCGAGGGTTTCTTCAGGAAGGGGTTGATCTTGGCGTGTTTCCAGTCGTCGGGGAACGAGGCGGTCACCAGGGAGCCATTGATGGTGTGGCGGAGCATGGGTGCGATGGTGTCGGTGGCTCTGTTGACGATGTGGTGGGGGCAGGGGTCCGTGGGGGCCCCTGAGTGGTTGACTTCATTGTCTTCAGTGTGTCTTCGGTGGTGAGGGCTGTCCAGTTGTCAATCGTTGGTTTCCGGGTGTCTGGGGTGGTTGGTGAGGGTTCAGTGTGTTGTTTGTCTTCGTCGAAGTTGTCATAGTTGCTCTTGATTTTGTGGTGGAAAAAGGTGCTGAGTTTGTCTCAGAGGTCTTGTGAGGGAGGGATGTCAGTAGACTCGCTGGTGGGTTGGGCGAACTCCTTGATGATGTTGAAGAGTCCCTTGCTGTCGTGCGCGTGGGTGGAGATTCTGACTTCGATCGCCTTTTTTCCTCGTTTCTCTGATGAGTTGGTGGTGGACTTTGGTGGCGGCTCTGAAGTTGTTGTAGGCTTTTGTGGATTTGGTGTTCCTCCAGGCTTTTTCGAGGCGGCGACAAGTGCGTCTGGACTCTCGAAGTTCGGTGGTGAACCATCTGGCTTTCTTGGCGCGGGTATTGTTGTTTTTCTTGAGGGGGGCTATGGTGTTGGCGTTATCCGCGATCAATCAATCAATCACAAGATTTGTAAAGCGCACTACTTACCCGCAAGGGTCTCAAGGCGCTGAGGGAGAGGAGGGGGGGTGTTGCCGCTACTGGTCGAATAGCCAGGTCTTGAGTCGTCTCTTGAAGGTCAGCAGGTCTTGGGTCTGTCATAGGTTGAGGGGAAGGGTGTTCCAGATCTTGGCGGCGCGGTGAGAGAAGGATCTTCCTCCGGTGGTGGTTCTCCGGATGCGCGGGACGGTGGCCAGGGAGAGGTCGGCGGAGCGGAGTTGACGGTTGGGAACGTAGAAGGAGAGTCGACTGTTGAGGTAGGCTGGGCCGGTTTTGTGGAGTGCCTTGTGTGCGTGGATCAGGAGTTTGAAGGAGATTCTCTTGTCGACGGGGAGCCAGTGCAGGTTTTTCAGGTGGGGGGTGATGTGGCTGTGGCGTGGAATGTCGAGGATCAGGCGTGCAGAGGCGTTTTGGATTCTTTGCAGTCGTTTGATGAGCTTGGTCGGGGCTCCTGCGTAGAGGGCGTTTCCGTAGTCGAGTCTGCTGCTGACGAGGGCCTGGGTGACTGTTCTTCTCGTGTCTGTCGGGATCCACCTGTAGATCTTGCGGAGCTTGCGGAGGGTGTTGAAGCAGGAGGAGGAGACTGCGTTGACTTGCTTGGTCATGGTGAGCGTTGAGTCGAGGATGACTCCCAGGTTGCGTGCGTGGTCGGTTGGTGTCGGGGGTGCCCCTAGTGACGAGGGCCACCAGGAGTCGTCCCAGGCTGATGGGTTGGAGCCGAGGATGAGGATCTCCGTCTTGTCTGTGTTCAGCTTAAGTCGGCTGCACTTCATCCAGTCGGCGACGGCTTTCATTCAATCGTGGAGGGTGGATTTGGCGGTGAGGGGGTCCTTGGCGAGGGAGAGGATCAGTTGAGTGTCGTCGGCGTAGGAGATTATGTTGAGGTCGTGCTGTCGGGCGATGCGTGCGAGTGGAGCCATGTAGATGTTGAACAGTGTTGGGCTGAGGGAAGATCCCTGGGGTACGCCGCAGATGATCTCGGAGGCTTCGGATCGGAATGGGGGGAGGCGGACCCTCTGGGTTCTGCCGGAAAGGAAGGAGGTGGTCCAATCCAGGGCCTTGTCTCGGATCCCTGCGTCGTGGAGGCGTGTGCGTAGTGTGCGGTGGCAAACAGTGTCGAAGGCGGCGGAGAGGTCCAGGAGGATGAGGGCCGCCATCTCGCCGTTGTCCAGCAGGATCCTGATGTCGTCTGTGGCGGCGATGAGGGCGGTCTCGGTGCTGTGGTTGCTGCGGAATCCTGACTGGGAGGGGTCCAGGATGCTGTTATCTTCGAGGTAGCGGGTGAGCTGTCTGTTGACGATCTTCTCGATGACCTTAGCTGGGAATGGAAGCAGGGAGATGGGCCGGAAGTTCTTGAGGTCGCTCGGGTCCGCCTTGGGTTTTTTGAGTAGGGCGTAGATCTCGGCGTGTTTCCAGCTCTCTGGGAAGGTCGCGGTCTCGAAGGAGAGGTTGATGACGTTGCGCAGGTGGGGTGCGATGGAGCTGCCGGCTTTGTTGAAGATGTGGTGTGGAAAAGAGTCTGATGGGGAGCCGGAGTGGATTGTGCCCATGGTCTTGATTGTGTCCTCGGTGTTCACGTTGACCCAGGCTGTTAGGGGGTCGTGGTCGATGGGGTGCGGCGGGTCTGATGTGCCGGGGCCTGTTGGGGTCGTCCGGGAGTCGAAGCTGTCGTGAATGTCGGCGATCTTGCGGTGGAAGAAGGTGGCGAGGGAATCACACAGGGCTTGCGACGGCGGGATGTCGTTGGCGTTGGAGCTGGGGTTGGAGAGTTCCTTCACGATGCTGAAGAGCTCCTTGCTGTTGTGTGCGTTGTTGTCGAGGCGGTCTTTGAAGGAGGTCCTCTTGGCGGACCTGATGAGGTGATGGTGGTTGCGGATGGCGTCTTTGTGGGCTGCGCGGCTGTCCGGCGTCTTCTCGCTGTGCCATTTTTTCTCCAGTTTCCGGCAGGTGCGCTTGGATGCTAGGAGTTCCGGGGTGAACCAGCTGGCTCTCTTGCTGGTGTCTTTGTAGGTTGGTTTTTTCAGCGGGGCTAAGGTGTTGGCACAGTCGTCCATCCATCGTCTGAGATTGTGGGCGGCGGCGTCGGGGTTGGAGGGGTCGGTGGGTGGGCTGAGTGCGAGGTTTGTCTGGAGTTGGTCTTCGGTGACTTTGCTCCAGCATCTGCGGGGGATCTGTAGGGTGCGGTGGTGTGTGGCGGGTTTCCGGAAGGTGAAGTGGATGCAGTGGTGGTCGGTCCAGGTGAGTTCGGAGGTGTGGCTGAAGGAGACGTGGGAGCTTGAGGAGAAGATAGCATTGAGCGTGTGTCCGGCGATGTGGGTCGGCGTCGTGACGAGCTGTTTCAGTCCGAGGTTGGCGAGGTTGTCGATCAGGGTGGAGGAGTTGCTGTCGTTGTTGTTCTCCAGGTGAAAGTTCAGGTCTCCGAGGAGGATGTAGTCGGTGGAGGTCAGGGCGTGCGTGCTGATGAAGTCGGCGATGGAGTCGCTGAACTGGGGTCGGGGTCCGGGGGGTCTGTAGATGAGGGTGCCTCTTACGGTGGTATTGGGATCCGTGTGGATCTGGAAGTGCATGTGTTCGACGGTGCTGAGAGTGTCGTCGGTGCTGTTCGAGACCTTGATGGTGTCTTTGTGGACGATGGCGATTCCTCCTCCGATTCCGTTGGTGCGGTCTCTGCGGGTGATCTTGTAGCCGTCGGGGATGGCTATGGCGATGTCGGGTGCGGAGGATTCGTTCATCCAGGTCTCTGTCAGGAAGGCGACGTCCGGTGATGAGGTGTCGAGTAGGTCCCAGAGCTCGACGGCGTGTTTGCGTGCGGAGCGGGTGTTTAGTAGGATGCACCGGAGATGGTTGAGGTCCTTCTTGGCAAGAGTCTCGGGCTCTCCGAGGCAGGTGAAGCTGCAGTTCCGGCAGGTGAAGGGACCATGGGTGCGTTTCGGGGCGGCCTTGAAGCAGGTGGAGGTCCGTCCTGGGTTGAGAGCGATGAGGGTGCTGGCGTCGTATCGGAGGTGGTCTTCGTGGCGGATGCGATCCATCTGTGCAGGGTTCAGGCTGCGGTGTTGGGGTCGTCGTTTTCCGTGATGGTTGGGGTGGAGTTGTTGAGTGAGGAGGTGAGCTGGTTGTCGGTGATTTTGGTCCAGTTTCTTCGTGGGAGCAGGTGTTGGTGTCTGTGGATGGTAGGTGTTCTGAAGGTGAAGTGGACGCAACGATGGTCGGTCCATGGGAGTTCGGTGGTGTGGCTGAAGGTGATGGAGTTTCCTGTAGTGAAGAGGGGGTCGAGGGTGTGTCCTGCTGAGTGCGTGGGCTCGGTCACGATCTGGCGAAGTCCAATGTTGTGGAGGTTGTCGAGGAGGGATGCGGTGTTGGGGTCCAGTTGGTTGTCGAGGTGGAAGTTGAGGTCTCCCAGCAGGGTGTAGTTGGTGGATGCGATGGCCTGCGGGGAGATGATGTCCGTGATGGAGTTGGCGAAGGGTCCGCGGGGTCCAGGGGGTCGGTAGATGAGGGTTCCTCGGAGGGTGGCGGTGGGGCTGGCCAGTATCTTGAAGTGAAGGTGTTCCATCAGGTCTGTGTGCTCGTTGGGGAGTGTGCTCAGGCGGAGGGTGGATTTGTGGACGATGGCGATTCCTCCTCCCGGGCGGGTGGGGCGGTCTTTCCTGGAGATCTTGTATCCTTGGGGGATGGCGATGGCGATGTCCGGTCCCGAGGTGGTGTTGGTCCAGGTGAAAAACGAGGAGGAGAGCGGAGCGGGACAAAGGAGGCAGAGGAGGCTAAAGGAAATAGAGTGGAATAAGGAAAAAAGTAGAGAAAGTGCAAAAAAGTGCAGAACAGAGAATAACAGAGGGAGAAAAAACGAGTGAAAAACGGAGGGAGAAAAAAAAAACAAGTGAAAAACGGAGGGGAGGCAGAGCAGGACAAAGGAGGCAGAGGTCCACTGGACCACCAGGGATGAGGCGCAGGTGATCCTGCGGGTGGAGGAGGGCCTCGAACACCAGCAACACTCGAGAGTGCAGGGGCTAGGGGGAGGCCTCACTCAATGGTGGAGCTGCGAGGGTGGGAGAGCAATTTCACTGACAATTAGTCAGTGGTCTTGCTCACCTGTCCCCCCAGCGGCCGCCATTAAGTAGGGGACGGGGAGGACTGGACAGCTGGGAGGCGTGAGCGGGGAGGGGAGCTGGATTGGACAGGTCGTGCTGGTCGTGCTGGAGGGGAGGGGCCGTGGGGGCAGCAGCGGGGGAAAGGAAACGGGCGAGAAAGGAAAGGAAGAGTAAAGGAGGCTAAAGGAGATAAAGTGGAATAAGGCGAAAAGGTAGAGACAGTGCAAAAAGTGCAGAACAGAGAATAACAGAGGGAGAAAAAAACGAGTGAAAAACGGGGAGGAGAGCGGAGCGAGACAAAGGAGGCAGAGGAGGCTAAAGGAAATAGAGTGGAATAAGGAAAAAGGTAGAGAAAGTGCAAAAAAGTGCAGAACAGAGAATAACAGAGGGAGAAAAAAACGAGTGAAAAACGGAGGGAGAAGAAAAAAAACGAGTGAAAAACGGAGGGGAGGCAGAGCAGGACAAAGGAGGCAGAGGTCCACTGGACCACCAGGGATGAGGCGCAGGTGATCTTGCAGGTGGAGGAGGGCCTCGAACACCAGCAACCCTCGAGAGCGCAGGGGCTCGGGGGAGGCCTCACTCAATGGTGGAGCTGCGAGGGTGGGAGAGCAATTTCACTGACAATTAGTCAGTGGTCTTGCTCGCCTGTCCCCGCAGCGGCCGCCATTAAGTAGGGGTCGGGGAGGGCTGGACAGCTGGGAGGCGGGAGCGGGAAGGGGAGCTGGATTGGGCAGGTCATGCTGGTCGTGCTGGAGGGGAGGGGCCGTGGGGGCAGCAGCGGGGGGAAAGAAACGGGCGAGAAAGGAAAGGAAGAGTAAAGGAGGCTAAAGGAGATAAAGTGGAATAAGGCGAAAAGGTAGAGACAGTGCAAAAAAGTACACGCCTGTCGACCTTTCTGATAACAGTTGCTCGGCAGTTATCAAGCGTCTAGCGTACAGAGCGGTGCTGCTGGTGGCGCGCTCATTAGTCAAACCTCCCCAACATCTGACATTCAACGATTGGATAAATAAAATGATACAGGTCAGGCAGATGAAGTGTTTCAAAGCAGGGCCGTTTCTACCATTAGGCAAGACTAGGCAGCCGCCTAGGGCGGCAAAAGGGGGAGGGCTGCAAAAAACATGCGTGCGTGAAGGTCGGGGTCCCTTGGAAGGCCCCGGCGCGCTTTGGTAGAGTCCTGTCCGAGGACGCCGCATGCACAGCACTGTGCCCCCGTCTTGAACACAGGGGAGGGCGCCTTGAGTCCCCGAGGAGCAGGCTGCAGCAGAGGAGCTATACGGGCGGGTGGGGGCATCATCAAGCAGGGTCCATGGCTCTGCTCGGAAGGACGTTAGTTAGAAGGTGCCGAGACCTGCCCGCCCGCGGCCCCGGCCTTTAGCAGCGCCTCCCTCCCAGTGCCCACCTCTAAACGCTTGGACAGCCCCAGGTCGCCAGCTGTGGGCAATGCACAAATATTTCTATTAACGTCCATGCCGTACTGCAGTTGAAGACGTTACTCGGAACTTTGAAGTGCCTAATCCAATTTTTGTCATGTTGCTTTCTTTTTAAACATAAAATACTCACATAAAATACTTTCCCATTTTCTGAACTGGTAATGGAGGTTTGCACTGCCTGTGTTTATAACACACACTATGTGGAGTTAAGCCAGCCCTTTCATGCCAATCGTTAGCAGGGCAGATAGCGGTTATTTCAGAGAGGGAGTGAGAGCGTTACTAGGAGCTCGATTCTTCCTTCAGTAACACCTGCCGCTCCCACCCAGCATGTGGATGCAGATGTGAGGCAGGCAGGCCCAGGAAGCCCTGGCCAGGTCCACAGAGCCTTTCATTAGCTCCGCATTTCATCCGATCCACAGAGCAGGATGGGGTCAATCTCCCATTAAGAAAGGATCTTTGCCTTTGATTGCAGCCAGCCGGCACTCAGGAAAGGCATCCTCACAGGCCGCTTCCCGCAGAGGCTTGAGGATATTGGCTTGGCAAGAAGGGATGTCTGTCCAAGCCAGAACTAGACATCCTCCCATGGCCACCGCCAGCTCGACGCTGTCATCCCCGCAGGCCCCTTCTAGTAAGTAGTAACGGTGCAACGCTTCAGAAGACGGATGTGCCCGGTCCTGAGAAAGCCTTAGAGACAGGCTTCATTTCATAGCGCCGCCTAGGGCTTCTGTGGTAAACAATATGAAGTTTATTTCAACCAAAAATGTTATTTTTAATGGCGTCTTGAAAATGTGCTTCTGATCAGTTGTTTTATTTTTGGATCAACGTCTCCCCCTTTTTAGCCCTTCTCCTGGTGCCAAGGGGAGAGGATGTGGGGTAAGGGCCAGAGATGCCAACATAGGAGCTGGGGAACCAGGTTCGAGCCTCCGCGTCGGCTGAACATCCTGTGATTCTGGGCAAATCACTTAACCTCCCCGTGCCTACCAAAAATGAATGTGTCCTTGTGTAACATAAGTGGCGCTCATGTAAAGCGCTCCAATACCTATGGGTCGAGTTTGCCTATATAAAACTGCAAAAAGTTAACGTGCATTGGGTAAAAATCTGGCCTCGCTTTAGGCCCTTCCACGTGCCTCCGAAGGTGTTCAGAAAATTACAGTAGGGCTCACTCCCACCCTGGCACAGGCAGCTCAAAGCTGTAATCCTCAAGGGCGCTATTTTGGAGTGGGGGCCAGCTGAAGTGGACAGATCTACAAAATGCACCTGCCCGATCCCGAGGAAGCAGGCACGCCTAATCTGATGGCGCTCCCCAGCTAGGATTTCTGGATGAAACAATTTGGAGTTAATGTCAGTTACATAAAGTTTATATTTGATGGTCCTTCATTTGTGTTTAACAAGTGTTTCTGAGCATTTGGTACAGATTTAGATCAACTTCACCCCCTCCTCTCACTGCCCCCTCCAAGCCATGTAGTGTTTCTTAGCCCTGGGGCTCCACTTGGTATACACGTGTCTTGGGTTCAAATTGCAGCTGTTTTGTACACGAATCCCTGACCCCAGCAGAGCGCAAGAACAGCAGAAATAGGATGTGCCCAGGGAGGCAAATCCTGTGACTTTTCCCAGACTTGTTGCAATACTGTTCTGTGCTTTTGCTATAACTTTAAAAGCAAAAAAATCTGGACACGGGAGGGGGCGGCATTTTTCAATTCTCGCTTAGGGCGGCAAAACACCTAGAAACGGCCCTGTTTCAAAGCTTCAAGCGCTAATTCCTTTTATAAAATATAAGAGCAGCTGGGCGTGGATTGATATGGTGGGTACCACAGGAGGAATTGTACTTTGTTAAATTCTATCTTCTTTTACCTTTATTGTTTGGTTTTTTTAGGCGTAACTTTTATTGACATTATATAAAAGTGTTTTACCGTTCTTTGTATTCGTATATTTGTTGGCTGTCTTTTTGAGGTCAAAGCCTACCAGGCAGTGCAACTGTGTGGTTTGCTAAAGACGTCTTGGGGACAGTCAGAAAGCTTCCTGGGAATGCATTCCGCCCCTTGCTTACCATTGGCTTTGTAGTTTGTAACTCACATTTTCTGGCTTTCTATTTGCTGGCTTTATTTGTTTCAGGCTTTCCAGGGTGAGTTTGTCCCTCCCAGGGAGCAAACACTTTTCACACTAGCTCCCCTTGTATTCTACCACTGAGTGTGTCTTTCTGTTAACAGACCTGTAAATCTTGTTCTGATCTTGTCACATTTGCTGTGCATTCAGAGACCAGGGTCAAATGTCAGGCTCTGTCTTCCATGAGAGCTTGGCGTTTACTTTTCTTACTCTGACAAAGTGAGGGGATTTATGTGCCAATCTTGCTGGATACTGGGGGTAGGAAAGGGTGTTTTTTGAGCACACAACAACATTTAAATGAATGTGCAAGTATTTCTGAGTATATCAGAATTGGGAACACACATGAAGAACAGTTTTTGTTAATTCCGAAGTGTGTTGGAAACAAATACTTTAATATGATCAAAACAAATCAGTACACTAGGTGGTGCCAATTCCACACATTATCATTTGTGCGCTGTATAGCTTTATTAGTAAAACTGTGTGCCTATGGAAATATAATGGTAATTTCAGTTGAAAATGTGTTATCTGTAATAGCAGTGTGCTACCACACAGTGCATACTCCACTGTACTCCATTCCACTGTACACCACTCCACACCACTGCACTCTACTCTGCAATCTACTCCACTCTGCACCACTCTGCACCATTCGACTCTACGCGACTGCACTCCATGCCACTTCACTCTACTCGCCTCTACTCTGTACCACTCTACTCTATGCCAAAGCACTCTATGTCACTCTACTCTACACCACTCCAGTCTAGGCCACTCCAATCTACTCTACACAACTGCAGTCTAAGCTACTCTACTTTATGCCACTCTGTAACACTGCACTCTATGCCACTGCACTTTATGCAAGTACACTCTACATCAATTAAATTTACTCTGTAACACTCAACTCTACGCCCCTGCACTCTACGCCAATCCACTGTATGCCCCTCTAATCTACTCTGCACCACTGCACTTTATGCCACTACGCTCTACACCACTGCCATCTATGACACTCTACTATGCAACTCTGCACTCTCCACCACTGAACTCTCCACCACTCTAATCTGCACTAGTGCACTCTATGCCAATGCACTCTATGCCACTCTGCTCTGCGTCACTGCCCTCTACACCACTGCAATCTGCATCACTCCACTCTAAGCAACTGCACTCTATGCCACTCCAATCTGCAGCAATCTACGGCACTGCACTCTTTGCCACTCTACTGTACTCTCTGCCACTCTACTCTGCTCTATACCACTGTACTCTACGCCACTCTATTCTGCACCACTGCACTCTATGCCACTCTATTCTGCACCACTCTACTATGCACCTCTCTAAATTCCGCCACTGAATTCTACTACGCTGCAGAGTACACATCTGAATTCTATGCCGCTCGACTCTATGCCACTGCACTCCATGTCACTGTAATTTGTAACACTCTACGCCATGCACTCTACACCTGTCCACTATACTATACACCACTCCATGCCACTGCACTCTACTCCACTCTACACCACTGCACTCTACAACACTCTACTTTGCAGCATTGCCCTCTCCGCCACTGGACTCTACACAACTCTACTCTGCAATACCTCACTCTATGCCACTCTACTCTGCACCACTCTACTATGCACCTCTCTAATTTCCGCCACTGAATTCTACTACGCTGCAGAGAACACATCTGAATTCTATGCCGCTCGACTCTATGCCACTGCACTCTATGTCACTGTAATTTGTAACACTCTACGCCAATGCACTCTACACCAGTCCACTCTATTCTATACCACTGCATGCCACTGCACTCTACTCCACTCTACACCTCTGCACTCTACGACACTCTACTCTGCAACACTGCACTCTCCGCCACTAAACTCTATGCCACTCTACTCTGCACTACTGTACTCTATGCCAATGCACTTTGTATCATACCACTCTATGCCACTGCACTCTATGCCACTCCACTCTGCACCACTCTGTACCACTGCACTATTTGCCACTCTACTGTACTCTATGCCATTGTACTCTAGACAACTGTACTCTACGCCACTGTACTCTATGCTACTGCACTCTATGTCACTCTGCTCTGCACCGCTCCACTCAGAGCCATTTTACTCTACTATGCATCACTCTAATCTACTCTTCTACATTCTACGATGCTGAATAGTACACCTCTAAATTCTATGCCTCTCCATTCTAGTCCACTGCATTCTACATCACTATACTCGGTAACACTCTACACCAATGCACTCTACACCAGTCCACTCTACTCTACTCCACTTCACGCCACTGCACTCTACTCTGCAGCACTCTACTCTACACTACTGCACTCTACTCCACTGCACTCTACATCACTGTACTCAACGCCACTGCACTCTACCCCACTCTACTCAACACCACTCTACGCCACTATACTCTGCGCCACTGCACTCTGCATCACACCACTCTACGCCACTGCACTCTAGGCCACTCCACTCTGCACCACTCTATGCCACTGCACTCTCTGCCACTCTACTATATGCCACTCTACTCTGCGCCACTGCACTCTGCGCCACTCTACTCTGCGCCACTGCACTCTGCGCCACTGCACTCTGCGCCACTGCACTCTGCGCCACTGCACTCTGCGCCACTGCACTCTAATATGCACCACTCTAATAACAGCTCTGCATTCTACAATGCTGCATAGTATACCTCTGAATTCTGTAACGCTTCACTATGCCACTGGACTCTATTTCTCTATATTCTGTAACACTCTGCGCCAATGCACTCTACATCAGTCCACTCTACTCTATTCCTCTCTGCACCACTGCACTCTACTCTGCACCACTGCACTCCAGACCACTGCACTCTATGCCACTGCACTCTATGCCATTGCTGTATATGCCACTGCACTCTACTTTGCACCACTGTACTCAACGCCACTGCACTCTATGCCACTCTACTCAACACCACTCTACGCCACTGCACTCTGCACTAATGCACTCTATGCCAATGCACTCTTTGCCACTCTACACCACTGCACTCTACGACACACTACTCTGCAACACTGCACTCTCTGGCACTGAATTCTACACCACTCTGCACTACTGCATTTTACTCCACATATCTCACTCTATGCCACTCTACTCTGCACCACTGTATGACACTGCACTCTATGCCCCTAAACTCTACTCTACGCCACTGCACTCTATGCCACTCTACTCTACGCCACTCTACTCTGCTCTGTACCACTGCACTCTACTCTGCTGCACTCTACTATGCAACACTAGTGGTGGCCCATGCAGGTAAATGCGGTGGGGCGGGGCTGAGGGGGTGGAAGTGACAAATGACGGAGTAGTGAAAATAAAATAATTAAAACCAATCACCCTGCACTCGCTGCATCGACGACTCGGCGATGCGGCAAGCGCAAGGTGAGTTGTTTTATTTATTTATTTTATTTTATTTTCACAATTCCGTCATTTGTCACTTCCACCCCCCCCCCCCCACTCCTGTCCCGCTCCACTGCGCTTACTTGCACAGGCCGCAACTGTGCAACACTAATATACGCCACTGCATTCTATGAGGCTGCATTGCACGCCATTTAATTCTATGCAGCTGCACTCTACACCACTGCATTCCACGCCACTATACTCTGCAACACTCTGCGCCAATGCACTCGACACCAGTCCACTGTACTCTATGCCTCTCCACTGTACGCCACTCTACGTAACTCCCCTCTATGCCACTCCAGTACACGACACTCTCTGCCACTCCACTTTACAACACTCTACTCCACTCTTCGCCATTACACCCTATGGTTCTCCATTCCACACTTATCTATGCGACTAACTTTTAGCCATGCTGAACAGCAGTCACGCAGTTGTGCAACATAGCTGAAACACAATGGCAAACCAAATAGTTCTTGCATAGGCGAGACCTATTGACTTTGCCAATGCCTGTTTCTTATTGCACCTGAAATGAAAAAACATGAAAGTCACCAGGGTGTACTGCAGATTCTAAGGGGCTCTGTCCAGGCATCATGCAGTGTACATGATGGCCATCGAAGGGTCGGGGGTTGCTGTCACAGGAACAAGTTCTACAGGCCTCAGACATTATACTTAGAGCGGCACTATGGGCTTTAATGGCTCCGGCTAGGCTCAGACAGCGTGCTCTTAGAGAAACTATGTACTCTAATGAGACTGCCCAGGACTCAGACATTATGCATTGAGAGCCACTGTATACTCTAATGAGACTGTCGAGGCCTCACACACTATGCATTTAGAGGCACTGTGTATTCTAATGAGACTCTCCTTCATAAAGCAGTCCACTTGTGCAGTCTAATCCCCCAAGCCATATCGGACTGTGAGAGTGCGCTTTTTAAAGTTCACTAAGTGCAAATTTCACTTTTTCTGGGCTACTCATTTACCGCACACCTGGTCCATCTAAAACTTTTAGAGAAGCCCTGGCGAATACTATTACTGTACTAGCACTCCAGACAGCCAACTTTAATGTCATTGGTGACTTGAACCTACATCTAGAGTTGCTGGAGTCCCCGGACATTGTTTGTTTTCTTGTGGATATGGCAGCCTGCCAACTGACTCAATTGGTCCCGGGTTCTACCCATATCGCTGGGCATCTCCTTGACCCGATTTTTTCAAACCTCCAGTCTCTGGAAGTTCAAGCACCCCTCCCTATGACCTGGACAGATCATTTTCTCATCTCAATGCGGCTAACGCTAGCCAGTCCTAATCGTCGGTCAAACCAGCACCCCTCATTGAAACGGCCCTGGCATAAACTTGACCAGGCGGCTTTCCTCACAGCCTTGAGCACACAACCGCTAGATAAATCCTCAAATATGGAAGAGGCCGATGCGCTCTTTCAAGGGTGGGTAACCTGAGCGTTGGACATCTGTATCCCACTCAAGCTCACACACCCTAAAGGTGCTCGGGCTAACGCCTGGTTCAATGACGCTTTGACTCTAGCCAGGAAGAATTGCAAGGTTCTGGAAAGAGCCTGGAGACGTTCATATGATTCCCAAGCTAAATTGCAGTACAGATCAGCTATTAAGGCATATCATAAACTGCTGCGTAGAACTAGGGCAGCCCACTATTCTAGCCTGATCACTACAAGTAATAATCGTAGCAAAACCATATTCTCTCTTTTGAAGTGCTTGGTCACATCCCCCTCGGCATCAGGCAGCACTATATCTTTCAGCCTACAATGTGAAGAGTTGGCAAATTTCTTTCTGGAGAAGGTGGAACCATCTATCCTAATTTCCACTTCGGCGTAACACCCAATGTTACGGGGAGGAACATGTTCACAGGCCCCGAGATCTTCTCTCTCGCGTCACTTCCCCCTATTTCCCCTAAAGACATGGAAGCACTGGTTGTCAAAATAAAATCAGGGTCTCCAGATGACCCTTTAAAACCTGACGCTTTTCGAAAAGTTCAACAGGGCCTCCCGCCTGAGTGTTTGGAGCTGATCAATCTATACCTTGCCTCGGCGGTGGTTCAAAAATCCTGGAAGCATGCCAAAGTGGTCCCCTTACTGAAGAAACCAACACTGGACGTATCCAAGTCGGAAAATTATCGCCCAATCTCGTTACTTCCATTTCTATCCAAAATTTGGGAAGCTCATGTGAACTTGATTTTAACTCATTTCTTGGAAGCTAATTCAATACTAGATATCTCCCAGAATGGGTTCCGACCCCGGTATAGTACCGAGTCTGCTCTGCTGACGGTCGTAAAAACAACTGCGGACCGCCACGGATGCCGGCAAAACTTCAGCATTGGTTCTGCTAGACCTGAGTGCGGCCTTCGACACGGTCTCCCATGAAATCCTGCTTCTTCACTTGGAGGAGATTGGGGTCAACAACAAAGCCTTATGTTGGTTTTCGTCTTTTTTGGCCAATCGGACTTTCCAAGTAATAGCTCCCCTTTTGCCTCCCGTGTTCACCCACTCCGATGTGGGGTTCCACAAGGGTCAGCATTGAGCCCCACGCTATTTAATATCTACATGAGCCCATTGGCGCGGATGGCCAAAGCGCGGGGCATCTCCTTGGTGTCATATGCAGATGACACCCAATTGGTGCTCACCTTATCAAACAATCCTAGCCAGGATAGAGCGAAATTCAAAGAAGATCTATTGGCCATCGCAGAGTGGATGACGGCCAATTTTCTGCAGTTGAACTCAGCTAAATCTGAGATTCTTCTGGTTGGCAAAGATTCCCATCTCTGGGGCTATGAATGGTGGCCTCCTGCCCTTGGAGCCTCCCCTGCCCCTAAATCGGTGGTGAAGAATCTGGGAATTATGTTGGATAAAGATCTTAACTTTGAGGCGCATGCCAAATCAGTGGCTGGGAAATGTTTTGGTCTACTTCGTGGCCTTAAGCCGATACTTGGTCTGTTTGACCCCTAAACGCGTCAGCTGATCATCCAAGTCTCCATTCTGGCCCGACTAGATTACTGCAATGTGCTTCTTTTGGGTTCCAACAAGTCTGTGATGAACCGACTGCAGCGGGTCCAGAACGCTGCAGCCCGTGCCATCTTTGCCCTCCCCAAGTACTGTCATGTCTCCAACCTCCTCCACCGTATGCACTGGCTGCCCCTTGAACAACGAGTTTGCTTTAAAGCACTCTGTATCACGCATAAGATCTTGACAGGCATTGGCCCAGAAATCCTGAGCGACCTTTGCGCCCATTACGCACCTTCACAAGCGCTGCGCTCGGCGGATCTGCTCCTTGCAAGAATTCCACGTATACGAAGGACCAGATCGGGTGGTCGATCTTTTAAGCGGCTGGCCCCCGCTTTATGGAACTCCCTCCCTCTACACATCCGTAGCAATCCTGATCACCAGGCCTTCAGAAGGCTGGTAAAGACCTGGCTTTTCTCTCAATGCTAATCTTTACCTGCTCCCTACTCTGTGTCTTGCTTCAGCGCTGGGACGCCTCATTGCCGAGGCAGCCATGCGCTATACAAGTGTTCTAATCTAATCTAATCTCCAGGCCTCAGACACTATGCATTGAGACACATTGTGCACTCTAATGACTGCTTAGGCATCAGACAGTGCACTCTGAGAGGCACAGTGTATTCTCATGAGACTGTCCAGGCCTCAGACACTATGCATTGAGAGGTGCTGTGTATGCTAAGGAGACTGGCCAGGCCTCAGACACTATGCAGTGAAACACACTGAGGTATGTAATGACTCTGGCCAGACCTCAGACAGTGCGCTCTGAGAGGCACTGAGTACTCTAATGTGACTGCCCAGGCCTACTACACTATGCACTCAGACACACTGTGAGCTTTACTGTTTCTGTTCAATTTACAACAAACCCTTACAATCAAAGGGTAGAGGGAATGAGAGAGGAAGTGTAGACTTACTACATTTGCATTATCCCAAATGAATATCACTATCACAACAGGCAAACGTATCCAGTATGAGGCAAAATTATTCAATCAATCAATCAATCAGGAGTTTGTTAAGCACGACTACTCACCCGTAAGGGTCTCAAGGTGCTAGGGGGGGTGCAGGATCCATTCCATCAAGGAGGGGGTCTGTCGAAGAGCCAGGTTTTGAGGTTTCTTGCGAAGATGGGGAGCGATGTTGTCTGTCTGAGGTGGAGCGGAAGGGTGTTCCAGGCTTTGGCCGCGAGGAAGGAGAAGGAGCGGCCTCCTGATCTGGTCTTTCTGGTGCGGGGGACCATGGCGTAGGAGAACTGGGCTGATCGTAGGGTCCTTTGGGCTGCGTGGAATTTGAGTCGGCTGTTTAGGTATGCTGGTCCGGTGCCATGGAGGGCCTTGTGTGCGTTGGTGAGTATCTTGAAGGTGATTCTCGCCTCGACGGGGAGCCAGTGGAGTGTGCGCAGGTGCTGGGAGATGTGGCAGTGTCTTGGCAGGTTGAGGACCAGTCTTGCGGCGGCGTTCTGGATGTTCTGTAGCTTGCGGGTGAGGTTGTTTATTCCGGCGTAGTGTGCGTTGCCGTAGTCGAGTCTGCTGGTGACCAGGGCGTGAGTGACGGTCTTTCTGTGTTCGAGGGGGATCCATTTGAAGGTCTTACGAAGGAGGCGGAGGGTGTGGAAGCAGGAAGACGAGACTGAGTTGATCTGGCGGTCCATTTTGAGCTCGGAGTCTAGGATGATTCCCAGGTTGCGTGCGTGGTCCGTGGGGGTTGGCGGGTTTCCGAGGGCGGGGGGCCACCAGGTGTTGCTCCAGGCGTTGGGGTTTGGGCCCATGATGAGTACTTTTGTTTTGTTGGTGTTTAGTTGTAGGCAGCAGTTTTTCATCCATTTGGCGACGGCTTCCATGCCTTCTCGAAAGTTGTGTCTGGCGGTGTTGGGATCGTTGGATAGGGAGAGGATGAGTTGGGTGTCGTCTGCGTACGACACAATGTTGAGTCCGTAGGCTCCGACGATGGGGGCGAGCGGAGCCATGTAGACGTTGAAGAGCGTCGGGCTGAGGGAGGAGCCCTGGGGGACTCCGCAGGTGGTCGGTGTAGGGTCTGAGAGGAAAGGGGGGAGTCTGACCCGCTGCGTTCTGCCGGAGAGGAAGGAGCGGATCCAGTCGAGGGCCTTGTCCTGGATTACTGCGTCGTGGAGTCTGCATATTAGGGTGCGGTGAGAGACTGTGTCGACCGCCGCTGAGAGGTCGAGGAGGATGAGGGATACTGTTTGTCCTTTGTCCAGTAGGGTGCGGATGTCGTCTGTTGCGGCGAGGAGGGCGGTTTCCGTACTGTATTTTTTTCTGAAGCCGGATTGGGAGGAGTCGAAAATGTTGTGCTCTTCGATGAATGTGGCGAGTTGGCTGTTGATGGCTTTCTCGATGACTTTCGCTGGGAACGGGAGCAGGGAGATGGGTCTGTAGTTTTTGAGGTCGGTGGGGTCCGCCGAGGGTTTCTTCAGGAAGGGGTTGATCTTGGCGTGTTTCCAGTCGTCGGGGAACGAGGCGGTCGCCAGGGAGCGGTTGATGGTGTGGCGGAGCATGGGTGCGATGGTGTCGGCGGCTCTGTTGACTATGTGGTGGGGGCAGGGGTCCGTGGGGGCCCCTGAGTGGATTGACTTCATTGTCTTCAGTGTGTCTTCGGTGGTGAGGGCTGTCCAGTTGTCAATCGCTGGTTTTCGGGTGTCTGGGGTGGTTGGTGAGGGTTCAGTGTGTTGGTTGTCTTCGTCAAAGTTGTCATAGTTGCTCTTGATTTTGTGGTGGAAAAAGGTGCTGAGTTTGTCTCAGAGGTCTTGTGAGGGAGGGATGTCAGTAGACTCGCTGGTGGGTTGGGCGAACTCCTTGATGATGTTGAAGAGTCCCTTGCTGTCGTGCGCGTGGGTGGAGATTCTGACTTCGATCGCTTTTTTCCTCGTTTCTCTGATGAGTTGGTGGTGGACTTTGGTGGCGGCTCTGAAGTTGTTGTAGGCTTTTGTGGATTTGGTGTTCCTCCAGGCATTTTCGAGGCGGCGGCAAGTGCGTCTGGACTCTCGAAGTTCGGTGGTGAACCATCTGGCTTTCTTGGCGCGGGTATTGTTGTTTTTCTTGAGGGGGGCTATGGTGTTGGCGTTATCCGCGATCAATCAATCAATCACAAGATTTGTAAAGCGCACTACTTACCCGCGAGGGTCTCAAGGCGCTGAGGGAGAGGAGGGGGGGTGTTGCCGCTACTGGTCGAATAGCCAGGTCTTGAGTCATCTCCTGAAGGTCAGCAGGTCTTGGGTCTGTTGTAGGTTGAGGGGAAGGGTGTTCCAGATCTTGGCGGCGCGGTGAGAGAAGGATCTTCCTCCGGTGGTGGTTCTCCGGATGCGCGGGACGGTGGCCAGGGAGAGGTCGGCGGAGCGGAGTTGACGGTTGGGAACGTAGAAGGAGAGTCGACTGTTGAGGTAGGCTGGGCCGGTTTTGTGGAGTGCCTTGTGTGCGTGGATCAGGAGTTTGAAGGAGATTCTCTTGTCGACGGGGAGCCAGTGCAGGTTTTTCAGGTGGGGGGTGATGTGGCTGTGGCGTGGAATGTCGAGGATCAGGCGTGCAGAGGCGTTTTGGATTCTTTGCAGTCGTTTGATGAGCTTGGTCGGGGCTCCTGCGTAGAGGGCATTTCCGTAGTCGAGTCTGCTGCTGACGAGGGCCTGGGTGACTGTTCTTCTCGTGTCTGTCGGGATCCACCTGTAGATCTTGCATAGCATGCGGAGGGTGTTGAAGCAGGAGGAGGAGACTACGTTGACTTGCTTGGTCATGGTGAGCGTTGAGTCGAGGATGACTCCCAGGTTGCGTGCGTGGTTGGTTGGTGTCGGGGGTGCCCCTAGTGACGAGGGCCACCAGGAGTCGTCCCAGGCTGATGGGTTGGAGCCGAGGATGAGGATCTCCGTCTTGTCTGTGTTCAGCTTAAGTCGGCTGCACTTCATCCAGTCGGCGGCGGCTTTCATTCCTTCGTGGAGGGTGGATTTGGCGGTGAGGGGGTCCTTGGCGAGGGAGAGGATCAGTTGAGTGTCGTCGGCGTAGGAGATTATGTTGAGGTCGTGCTGTCGGGCGATGCGTGCGAGTGGAGCCATGTAGATGTTGAACAGTGTCGGGCTGAGGGAAGATCCCTGGGGTACGCCGCAGATGATCTTGGAGGCTTCGGATCGGAATGGGGGGAGGCGGACGCTCTGGGTTCTGCCGGAAAGGAAGGAGGTGGTCCAATCCAGGGCCTTGTCTCGGATCCCTGCGTCGTGGAGGCGTGTGCGTAGTGTGCGGTGGCAAACAGTGTCGAAGGCGGCGGAGAGGTCCAGGAGGATGAGGGCCGCTGTCTCGCCGTTGTCCAGCAGGATCCCGATGTCGTCTGTGGCGGCGATGAGGGCGGTCTCGGTGCTGTGGTTGCTGCGGAATCCTGACTGGGAGGGGTCCAGGATGCTGTTATCTTCGAGGTAGCGGGTGAGCTGTCTGTTGACGATCTTCTCGATGACCTTAGCTGGGAATGGAAGCAGGGAGTTGGGCCGGAAGTTCTTGAGGTCGCTCGGGTCCGCCTTGGGTTTTTGAGTAGGGCGTAGATCTCGGCGTGTTTCCAGCTCTCTGGGAAGGTCGCGGTCTCGAAGGAGAGGTTGATGACGTTGCGCAGGTGGGGTGCGATGGAGCTGCCGGCTTTGTTGAAGATGTGGTGTGGAAAAGGGTCTGATGGGGAGCCGGAGTGGATTGTGCCCATGGTCTTGATTGTGTCCTCGGTGTTCACGTTGACCCAGGCTGTCAGGGGGTCGTGGTCGATAGGGTGCGGCGGGTCTGATGTGCCGGGGCCTGTTGGGGTCATCCGGGAGTCGAAGCTGTCGTGGATGTCGGAGATCTTGCGGTGGAAGAAGGTGGCGAGGGAATCACACAGGGCTTGCGACGGCGGGATGTCATTGGCGTTGGAGCTGGGGTTGGAGAGTTCCTTCACGATGCTGAAGAGCTCCTTGCTGTTGTGTGCGTTGTTGTCGAGGCGGTCTTTGAAGGAGGTCCTCTTGGAGGACCTGATGAGGTGATGGTGGTTGCGGATGGCGTCTTTGTGGGCTGCGCGGCTGTCCGGCGTCTTCTCGCTGTGCCATTTGTTCTCCAGTTTCCGGCAGGTGCGCTTCGATGCTAGGAGTTCCGGGGTGAACCAGCTGTCTCTCTTGCTGGTGTCTTTGTAGGTTGGTTTTTTCAGCGGGGCTAAGGTGTTGGCGCAGTCGTCCATCCATCGTCTGAGTTTGCGGGCGTCGGGGTTGGAGGGGTCGGTGGGTGGGCTGGGTGCGCGGTTTGTCTGGAGTTGGTCTTTGATTACTTTGCTCCAGCATCTGCAGGGGATCTGTAGTGTGCGGTGGTGTGTGGCGGGTTTCCGGAAGGTGAAGTGGATGCAGTGGTGGTCGGTCCAGGTGAGTTCGGAGGTGTGGCTGAAAGAGACGTGGGAGCTTGAGGAGAAGATAGGGTTGAGCGTGTGTCCGGCGATGTGGGTCGGCGTCGTGACGAGCTGTTTCAGTCCGAGGTTGTCGATCAGGGTGGAGGAGTTGCTGTCGTTGTTGTTCTCCAGGTGAAAGTTCAGGTCTCCGAGGAGGATGTAGTCGGTGGAGGTCAGGGCGTGCGTGCTGATGAAGTCGGCGATGGAGTCGCTGAACTGGGGTCGGGGTCCGGGGGGTCTGTAGATGAGGGTGCCTCTTACGGTGGTATTGGGATCCGTGTGGATCTGGAAGTGCATGTGTTCGGGCGGTGCTGAGAGTGTCGTCGGTGCTGTTCGAGAACTTGATGGTGTCTTTGTGGACGATGGCGATTCCTCCTCCGATTCCGTTGGTGCGGTCTCTGCGGGTGATCTTGTAGCCGTCGGGGATGGCTATGGCGATGTCGGTGCGGAGGATTCGTTCATCCAGGTCTCTGTCAGGAAGGCGACGTCCGGTGATGAGGTGTCGAGTAGGTCCCAGAGCTCGACGACGTGTTTGAGTGCGGAGCGGGTGTTTAGTAGGATGCACCGGAGATGGTTGAGGTCCTTCTTGGCGGGAGTCTCGGGCTCTCCGAGGCAGGTGAAGCTGCAGTTCCGGCAGGTGAAGGGATCATGGGTGCGTTTCGGGGCGGCCTTGAAGCAGGTGGAGGTCCGGCCTGGGTTGAGAGCGATGAGGGTGCTGGCGTCGTATCGGAGGTGGTCTTCGTGGCGGATGCGATCCATCTGTGCAGGGTTCGGGCTGCGGTGTTGGGGTCGTCGTTTTCCGTGATGGTTGGGGTGGAGTTGTTGAGTGAGGAGGTGAGCTGGTTGTCGTTGATTTTGGTCCAGTTTCTTCGTGGGAGCAGGTTTTGGTGTCTGTGGATGGTAGGTGTTCTGAAGGTGAAGTGGACGCAACGATGGTCGGTCCATGGGAGTTCGGTGGTGTGGCTGAAGGTGATGGAGTTTTCTGTAGTGAAGAGGGGGTCGAGGGTGTGTCCTGCAGAGTGCGTGGGCTCGGTCACGATCTGGCGAAGTCCAATGTTGTGGAGGTTGTCGAGGAGGGATGCGGTGTTGGGGTCCAGTTGGTTGTCGAGGTGGAAGTTGAGGTCTCCCAGCAGGGTGTAGTTGGTGGATGCAAAGGCCTGCGGGGAGATGATGTCCGTGATGGAGTTGGCGAAGGGTCCGCGGGGTCCAGGGGGTCGGTAGATGAGGGTTCCTCGGAGGGTGGCGGTGGGGCTGGCCAGTATCTTGAAGTGAAGGTGTTCCATCAGGTCTGTGTGCTCGTTGGGGAGTGTGCTCAGGCGGAGGGTGGATTTGTGGACGATGGCGATTCCTCCTCCCGGGCGGGTGGGGCGGTCTTTCCTGGAGATCTTGTATCCTTGGGGGATGGCGATGGCGATGTCCGGTCCCGAGGTGGTGTTGGTCCAGGTGAAAAACGAGGAGGAGAGCGGAGCGGGACAAAGGAGGCAGAGGAGGCTAAAGGAAATAGAGTGGAATAAGGAAAAAAGTAGAGAAAGTGCAAAAAAGTGCAGAACAGAGAATAACAGAGGGAGAAAAAAACGAGTGAAAAACGGAGGGAGAAGAAAAAAAACAAGTGAAAAACGGAGGGGAGGCAGAGCAGGACAAAGGAGGCAGAGGTCCACTGGACCACCAGGGATGAGGCGCAGGTGATCCTGCGTGTGGAGGAGGGCCTCGAACACCAGCAACACTCGAGAGTGCAGGGGCTAGGGGGAGGCCTCACTCAATGGTGGAGCTGCGAGGGTGGGAGAGCAATTTCACTGACAATTAGTCAGTGGTCTTGCTCACCTGTCCCCGAGCGGCCGCCATTAAGTAGGGGTCGGGGAGGGCTGGACAGCTGGGAGGCGTGAGCGGGGAGGGGAGCTGGATTGGACAGGTCGCGCTGGTCGTGCTGGAGGGGAGGGGCCGTGGGGGCAGCAGCGGGGGGAAAGGAAACGGGCGAGAAAGGAATGGAAGAGTAAAGGAGGCTAAAGGAGATAAAGTGGAATAAGGCGAAAAGGTAGAGAAAGTGCAAAAAAGTGCAGAACAGAGAATAACAGAGGGAGAAAAAAACGAGTGAAAAACGGAGGGAGAAGAAAAAAAACGAGTGAAAACGGAGGGGAGGCAGAGGTCCACTGGACCACCAGGGATGAGGTGCAGGTGATCCTGCGGGTGGAGGAGGGCCTCGAACACCAGCAACACTCGAGAGCGCAGGGGCTCGGGGGAGGCCTTACTCAATGGTGGAGCTGCGAGGGTGGGAGAGCAATTTCACTGACAATTAGTCAGTGGTCTTGCTCACCTGTCCCCGAGCGGCCGCCATTAAGTAGGGGTCGGGGAGGGCTGGACAGCTGGGAGGCGGGAGCGGGGAGGGGAGCTGGATTGGGCAGGTCGCGCTGGTCGTGCTGGAGGGGAGGGGCCGTGGGGGCAGCAGCGGGGGGAAAGGAAACGGGCGAGAAAGGAAAGGAAGAGTAAAGGAGGCTAAAGGAGATAAAGTGGAATAAGGCGAAAAGGTAGAGACAGTGCAAAAAAGTACACGCCGTGCACGGCGTCGACCTTTCTGATAACAGTTGCTCGGCAGTTATCAAGCGTCTAGCGTACAGAGCGGTGCTGCTGGTGGCGCGCTCATTAGTCAAACCTCCCCAACATCTGACATTCAACGATTGGATAAATAAAATGATACAGGTCAGGCAGATGAAGTGTTTCAAAGCAGGGCCGTTTCTACCATTAGGCAAGACTAGGCAGCCGCCTAGGGCGGCAAAAGGGGGAGGGCGGCAAAAAACATGCGTGCGTGAAGGTCAGGGTCCCTTGGAAGGCCCCGGCGCGCTTTGGTAGAGTCCTGTCCGAGGACGCTGCATGCACAGCACTGTGCCCCCGTCTTGAACACAGGGGAGGACGCCTTGAGTCCCCGAGGAGCAGGCTGCAGCAGAGGAGCTATACGGGCGGGTGGGGGGCATCATCAAGCAGGGTCCATGGCTCTGCTCGGAAGGACGTTAGTTAGAAGGTGCCGAGATCTGCCCGCCCGCGGCCCCGGCCTTTAGCAGCGCCTCCCTCCCAGTGCCCACCTCTAAACGCTTGGACAGCCCCAGGTCGCCAGCTGTGGGCAATGCACAAATATTTCTATTAACGTCCATGCCGTACTGCAGTTGAAGACGTTACTCGGAACTTTGAAGTGCCTAATCCAATTTTTGTCATGTTGCTTTCTTTTTAAACATAAAATACTCACATAAAATACTTTCCCATTTTCTGAACTGGTAATGGAGGTTTGCACTGCCTGTGTTTATAACACACACTATGTGGAGTTAAGCCAGCCCTTTCATGCCAATCGTTAGCAGGGCAGATAGCGGTTATTTCAGAGAGGGAGTGAGAGCGTTACTAGGAGCTCGATTCTTCCTTCAGTAACACCTGCCGCTCCCACCCGGCATGTGGATGCAGATGTGAGGCAGGCAGGCCCAGGAAGCCCTGGCCAGGTCCACAGAGCCTTTCATTAGCTCCGCATTTCATCCGTTCCACAGAGCTGGATGGGGTCAATCTCCCATTAAGAAAGGATCTTTGCCTTTGATTGCAGCCAGCCGGCACTCAGGAAAGGCATCCTCACGGGCCGCTTCCCGCAGAGGCTTGAGTATATTGGCTTGGCAAGAAGGGATGTCTGTCCAAGCCAGAACTAGACATCCTCTCACGGCCACCGCCAGCTCGACGCTGTCATCCCCGCAGGCCCCTTCTAGTAAGTAGTAACGGTGCAACGCTGCAGAAGACGGATGTGCCCGGTCCTGAGAAAGCACTAGAGACAGGCTTCATTTCATAGCGCCGCCTAGGGCTTCTGTGGTAAACAATATGAAGTTTATTTCAACCAAAAATGTTATTTTTAATGGCGTCTTGAAAATGTGCTTCTGATCAGTTGTTTTATTTTTGGATCAACGTCTCCCCCTTTTTAGCCCTTCTCCTGGTGCCAAGGGGAGAGGATGTGGGGTAAGGGCCAGAGATGCCAACATAGGAGCTGGGGAACCAGGTTCGAGCCTCCGCGTCGGCTGAACATCCTGTGATTCTGAGCAAATCACTTAACCTCCCCGTGCCTACCAAAAATGAATGTGTCCTTGTGTAACATAAGTGGCGCTCATGTAAAGCGCTCCAATACCTGTGGGTCGAGTTTGCCTATATAAAACTGCAAAAAGTTAACGTGCATTGGGTACAAATCTGGCCTCGCTTTAGGCCCTTCCACGTGCCTCCGAAGGTGTTCAGAAAATTACAGTAGGGCTCACTCCCACCCTGGCACAGGCAGCTCAAAGCTGTAATCCTCACGGGTGCTATTTTGGAGTGGGGGCCAGCTGAAGTGGACAGATCTACAAAATGCACCTGCCCGATCCCGAGGAAGCAGGCACGCCTAATCTGATGGCGCTCCCCAGCTAGGATTTCTGGATGAAACAATTTGGAGTTAATGTCAGTTACATAAAGTTTATATTTGATGGTCCTTCATTTGTGTTTAACAAGTGTTTCTGAGCATTTGGTACAGATTTAGATCAACTTCACCCCCTCCTCTCACTGCCCCCTCCAAGCCATGTAGTGTTTCTTAGCCCTGGGGCTCCACTTGGTATACACGCATCTTGGGTTCAAATTGCAGCTGTTTTGTACACGAATCCCTGACCCCGCCAGAGCGCAAGAACAGCAGAAATAGGATGTGCCCAGGGAGGCAAATCCTGTGACTTTTCCCAGACTTGTCGCAATACTGTTCTGTGCTTTTGCTATAACTTTAAAAGCAAAAAAATCTGGACACGGGAGGGGGCGGCATTTTTCAATTCTCGCTTAGGGCGGCAAAACACCTAGAAACGGCCCTGTTTCAAAGCTTCAAGCGCTAATTCCTTTTATAAAATATAAGAGCAGCTGGGCGTGGATTGATATGGTGGGTACCACAGGAGGAATTGTACTTTGTTAAATTCTATCTTCTTTTACCTTTATTGTTTGGTTTTTTTAGGCGTAACTTTTATTGACATTATATAAAAGTGTTTTACCGTTCTTTGTATTCGTATATTTGTTGGCTGTCTTTTTGAGGTCAAAGCCTACCAGGCAGTGCAACTGTGTGGTTTGCTAAAGACGTCTTGGGGACAGTCAGAAAGCTTCCCTGGGAATGCATTCCGCCCCTTGCTTACCATTGGCTTTGTAGTTTGTAACTCACATTTTCTGGCTTTCTATTTGCTGGCTTTATTTGTTTCAGGCTTTCCAGGGTGAGTTTGTCCCTGCCAGGGAGCAAACACTTTTCACACTAGCTCCCCTTGTATTCTACCACTGAGTGTGTCTTTCTGTTAACAGACCTGTAAATCTTGTTCTGATCTTGTCACATTTGCTGTGCATTCAGAGACCAGGGTCAAATGTCAGGCTCTGTCTTCCATGAGAGCTTGGCGTTTACTTTTCTTACTCTGACAAAGTGAGGGGATTTATGTGCCAATCTTGCTGGATACTGGGGGTAGGAAAGGGTGTTTTTTGAGCACACAACAACATTTAAATGAATGTGCAAGTATTTCAGAGTATATCAGAATTGGGAACACACATGAAGAACAGTTTTTGTTAATTCCGATGTGTGTTGGAAACAAATACTTTAATATGATCAAAACAAATCAGTACACTAGGTGGTGCCAATTCCACACATTATCATTTGTGCGCTGTATAGCTTTATTAGTAAAACTGTGTGCCTATGGAAATATAATGGTAATTTCAGTTGAAAATGTGTTATCTGTAATAGCAGTGTGCTACCACACAGTGCATACTCCACTGTACTCCATTCCACTGTACACCACTCCACACCACTGCACTCTACTCTGCAATCTACTCCACTCTGCACCACTCTGCACCACTCGACTCTACGCGACTGCACTCCATGCCACTTCACTCTACTCGCCTCTACTCTGTACCACTCTACTCTATGCCAAAGCACTCTATGTCACTCTATACACCACTGCACTCTACACCACTCCAGTCTAGGCCACTCCAATCTACTCTACACAACTGCAGTCTAAGCTACTCTACTTTATGCCACTCTGTAACACTGCACTCTATGCCACTGCACTTTATGCAAGTACACTCTACATCAATTAAATTTACTCTGTAACACTCAACTCTACGCCCCTGCACTCTACGCCAATCCACTGTATGCCCCTCTAATCTACTCTGCACCACTGCACTTTATGCCACTACGCTCTACACCACTGCCATCTATGACACTCTACTATGCAACTCTGCACTCTCCACCACTGAACTCTCCACCACTCTAATCTGCACTAGTGCACTCTATGCCAATGCACTCTATGCCACTCTGCTCTGCGTCACTGCCCTCTACACCACTGCAATCTGCATCACTCCACTCTAAGCAACTGCACTCTATGCCACTCCAATCTGCAGCAATCTACGGCACTGCACTCTTTGCCACTCTACTGTACTCTCTGCCACTCTACTCTGCTCTATACCACTGTACTCTACGCCACTCTATTCTGCACCACTGCACTCTATGCCACTCTACTCTGCACCACTCTACTATGCACCTCTCTAAATTCCGCCACTGAATTCTACTACGCTGCAGAGAACACATCTGAATTCTATGCCGCTCGACTCTATGCCACTGCACTCTATGTCACTGTAATTTGTAACACTCTACGCCAATGCACTCTACACCAGTCCACTCTATTCTACACCACTGCATGCCACTGCACTCTACTCCACTCTACACCTCTGCACTCTATGACACTCTACTCTGCAACACTGCACTCTCCGCCACTAAACTCTATGCCACTCTACTCTGCACTACTGTACTCTATGCCAATGCACTTTGTATCATACCACTCTATGCCACTGCACTCTATGCCACTCCACTCTGCACCACTCTATACCACTGCACTATTTGCCACTCTACTGTACTCTATGCCATTGTACTCTAGACAACTGTACTCTACGCCACTGTACTCTATGCTACTGCACTCTATGTCACTCTGCTCTGCACCGCTCCACTCAGAGCCATTTTACTCTACTATGCATCACTCTAATCTACTCTTCTACATTCTACGATGCTGAATAGTACACCTCTAAATTCTATGCCTCTCCATTCTAGTCCTCTGCATTCTACATCACTATACTCGGTAACACTCTACACCAATGCACTCTACACCAGTCCACTCTACTCTACTCCACTTCACGCCACTGCACTCTACTCTGCAGCACTCTACTCTACACTACTGCACTCTACTCCACTGCACTCTACATCACTGTACTCAACGCCACTGCACTCTACCCCACTCTACTCAACACCACTCTATGCCACTATACTCTGCGCCACTGCACTCTGCATCACACCACTCTACGCCACTGCACTCTAGGCCACTCCACTCTAGGCCACTCCACTCTGCACCACTCTATGCCACTGCACTCTCTGCCACTCTACTATATGCCACTCTACTCTACACCACTGTACTCTAAGCCACTGCACTCTGCGCCACTGCACTCTGCATCATTGCACTCTAATATGCACCACTCTAATAACAGCTATGCATTCTACAATGCTGCATAGTATACCTCTGAATTCTATAACGCTTCACTCTATGCCACTGGACTCTATTTCTCTATATTCTGTAACACTCTGCGCCAATGCACTCTACATCAGTCCACTCTACTCTATTCCTCTCTGCACCACTGCACTCTACTCTGCACCACTGCACTCTATGCCACTGCACTCTATGCCATTGCTGTATATGCCACTGCACTCTACTTTGCACCACTGTACTCAACGCCACTGCACTCTATGCCACTCTACTCAACACCACTATACGCCACTGCACTCTGCACTAATGCACTCTATGCCAATGCACTCTTTGCCACTCTACACCACTGCACTCTACGACACACTACTCTGCAACACTGCACTCTCTGGCACTGAATTCTACACCACTCTACTCTGCACTACTGCATTTTACTCCACATATCTCACTCTATGCCACTCTACTCTGCACCACTGTATGACACTGCACTCTATGCCCCTAAACTCTACTCTACGCCACTGCACTCTATGCCACTCTACTCTACGCCACTCTACTCTGCTCTGTACCACTGCACTCTACTCTGCTGCACTCTACTATGCAACACTAGTGGTGGCCCATGCAGGTAAATGCGGTGGGGCGGGGCTGAGGGGGTGGAAGTGACAAATGACGGAGTAGTGAAAATAAAATAATTAAAACCAATCACCCTGCACTCGGCGATGCGGCAAGCGCAAGGTGAGTTGTTTTATTTATTTATTTTATTTTTACAATTCCGTCATTTGTCACTTCCACCCCCCCCCCCCACTCCTGTCCCGCTCCACTGCGCTTACTTGCACAGGACGCAACTGTGCAACACTAATATACGCCACTGCATTCTATGAGGCTGCATTGCACGCCATTTAATTCTATGCAGCTGCACTCTACACCACTGCATTCCACGCCACTATACTCTGCAACACTCTACGCCAATGCACTCAACACCAGTCCACTGTACTCTATGCCTCTCCACTGTACGCCACTCTACGTAACTCCCCTCTATGCCACTGCAGTACACGACACTCTCTGCCACTCCACTTTACAACACTCTACTCCACTCTTCGCCATTACACCCTATGGTTCTCCATTCCACACTTCTCTATGCGACTAACTTTTAGCCATGCTGAACAGCAGTCACGCAGTTGTGCAACATAGCTGAAACACAATGGCAAACCAAATAGTTCTTGCATAGGCGAGACCTATTGACTTTGCCAATGCCTGTTTCTTATTGCACCTGAAATGAAAAAACATGAAAGTCACCAGGGTGTACTGCAGATTCTAAGGGGCTCTGTCCAGGCATCATGCAGTGTACATGATGGCCATCGAAGGGTCGGGGGTTGCTGTCACAGGAACAAGTTCTACAGGCCTCAGACATTATACTTAGAGCGGCACTATGGGCTTTAATGGCTCTGGCTAGGCTCAGACAGCGTGCTCTTAGAGAAACTATGTACTCTAATGAGACTGCCCAGGACTCAGACATTATGCATTGAGAGCCACTGTATACTCTAATGAGACTGTCGAGGCCTCACACACTATGCATTTAGAGGCACTGTGTATTCTAATGAGACTCTCCTTCATAAAGCAGTCCACTTGTGCAGTCTAATGCCCCAAGCCATACCGGACTGTGAGAGTGCGCTTTTTAAAATTCACTAAGTGCAAATTTCACTTTTTCTGGGCTACTCATTTACCGCACACCTGGTCCATCTAAAACTTTTAGAGAAGCCCTGGCGAATACTATTACTGTACTAGCACTCCAGACAGCCAACTTTAATGTCATTGGTGACTTGAACCTACATCTAGAGTTGCTGGAGTCCCCGGACATTGTTTGTTTTCTTGTGGATATGGCAGCCTGCCAACTGACTCAATTGGTCCCGGGTTCTACCCATATCGCTGGGCATCTCCTTGACCCGATTTTTTCAAACCTCCAGTCTCTGGAAGTTCAAGCACCCCTCCCTATGACCTGGACAGATCATTTTCTCATCTCAATGCGACTAACGCTAGCCAGTCCTAATCGCCGGTCAAACCAGCACCCCTCATTGAAACGGCCCTGGCATAAACTTGACCAGGCGGCTTTCCTCACAGCCTTGAGCACACAACCGCTAGATAAATCCTCAAATATGGAAGAGGCCGATGCGCTCTTTCAAGGGTGGGTAACCCGAGCGTTGGACATCTGTATCCCACTCAAGCTCACACACCCTAAAGGTGCTCGGGCTAACGCCTGGTTCAATGACGCTTTGACTCTAGCCAGGAAGAATTGCAAGGTTCTGGAAAGAGCCTGGAGACGTGCATATGATTCCCAAGCTAAATTGCAGTACAGATCAGCTATTAAGGCATATCATAAACTGGTGCGTAGAACTAGGGCAGCCCACTATTCTAGCCTGATCACTACAAGTAATAATCGTAGCAAAACCATATTCTCTCTTTTGAAGGACTTGGTCACATCCCCCTCGGCATCAGGCAGCACTATATCTTTCAGCCTACAATGTGAAGAGTTGGCAAATTTCTTTCTGGAGAAGGTGGAACGCATCTATCATAATTTCCACTTCGGCGTAACACCCAACGTTACAGGGAGGAACATGTTCACAGGCCCCGAGATCTTCTCTCTCGCGTCACTTCCCCCTATTTCCCCTAAAGACATGGAAGCACTGGTTGTCAAAATAAAATCAGGGTCTCCAGATGACCCTTTAAAACCTGACGCTTTTCGAAAAGTTCAACAGGGCCTCCCGCCTGAGTGTTTGGAGCTGATCAATCTATCCCTTGCCTCGGCGGTGGTTCAAAAATCCTGGAAGCATGCCAAAGTGGTCCCCTTACTGAAGAAACCAACACTGGACGTATCCAAGTCGGAAAATTATCGCCCAATCTCGTTACTTCCATTTCTATCCAAAATTTTGGAAGCTCATGTGAACTCGATTTTAACTCATTTCTTGGAAGCTAATTCAATACTAGATATCTCCCAGAATGGGTTCCGACCCCGGTATAGTACCGAGTCTGCTCTGCTGACGGTCGTAGAACAACTGCGGACCGCCACGGATGCCGGCAAAACTTCAGCATTGGTTCTGCTAGACCTGAGTGCGGCCTTCGACACGGTCTCCCATGAAATCCTGCTTCTTCACTTGGAGGAGATTGGGGTCAACAACAAAGCCTTATGTTGGTTTTCGTCTTTTTTGGCCAATCGGACTTTCCAAGTAATAGCTCCCCCTTTTGCCTCCCGTGTTCACCCACTCCGATGTGGGGTTCCACAAGGGTCAGCATTGAGCCCCACGCTATATAATATCTACATGAGCCCATTGGCGCGGATGGCCAAAGCGCGGGGCATCTCCTTGGTGTCATATGCAGATGACACCCAATTGGTGCTCACCTTATCAAACAATCCTAGCCAGGATAGAGCGAAATTCAAAGAAGATCTATTGGCCATCGCAGAGTGGATGACGGCCAATTTTCTGCAGTTGAACTCAGCTAAATCTGAGATTCTTCTGGTTGGCAAAGATTCCCATCTCTGGGGCTATGAATGGTGACCTCCTGCCCTTGGAGCCTCCCCTGCCCCTGAATCGGTGGTGAAGAATCTGGGAATTATGTTGGATAAAGATCTTAACTTTGAGGCGCATGCCAAATCAGTGGCTGGGAAATGTTTTGGTCTACTTCGTGGCCTTAAGCCGATACTTGGTCTGTTTGACCCCTAAACGCGTCAGCTGATCATCCAAGTCTCCATTCTGGCCCGACTAGATTACTGCAATGTGCTTCTTTTGGGTTCCAACAAGTCTGTGATGAACCGACTGCAGCGGGTCCAGAACGCTGCAGCCCGTGCCATCTTTGCCCTCCCCAAGTACTGTCATGTCTCCAACCTCCTCCACCGTATGCACTGGCTGCCCCTTGAACAACGAGTTTGCTTTAAAGCACTCTGTATCATGCATAAGATCTTGACAGGCATTGGCCCAGAAATCCTGAGCGACCTTTGCGCCCATTACGCACCTTCACGAGCGCTGCGCTCGGCGGATCTGCTCCTTGCAAGAATTCCACGTATACGAAGGACCAGATCGGGTGGTCGATCTTTTAAGCGGCTGCCCCCCGCTTTATGGAACTCCCTCCCTCTACACATCCGTAGCAATCCTGATCACCAGGCCTTCAGAAGGCTGGTAAAGACCTGGCTTTTCTCTCAATGCTAATCTTTACCTGCTCCCTACTCTGTGTCTTGCTTCAGCGCTGGGACGCGTCATTGCCGAGGCAGCCATGCGCTATACAAGTGTTCTAATCTAATCTAATCTCCAGGCCTCAGACACTATGCATTGAGACACATTGTGCACTCTAATGACTGCTTAGGCATCAGACAGTGCACTCTGAGAGGCACAGTGTATTCTCATGAGACTGTCCAGGCCTCAGACACTATGCATTGAGAGGCGCTGTGTATGCTAAGGAGACTGGCCAGGCCTCAGACACTATGCAGTGAAACACACTGAGGTATGTAATGACTCTGGCCAGACCTCAAACAGTGCGCTCTGAGAGGCACTGAGTACTCTAATGTGACTGCCCAGGCCTACTACACTATGCACTCAGACACACTGTGAGCTTTACTGGTTCTGTTCAATTTACAACAAACCCTTACAATCAAAGGGTAGAGGGAATGAGAGAGGAAGTGTAGACTTACTACATTTGCATTATCCCAAATGAATATCACTATCACAACAGGCAAACGTATCCAGTATGAGGCAAAATTATTCAATCACTCAATCAGGAGTTTGTTAAGCGCGACTACTCACCCGTAAGGGTCTCAAGGTGCTAGGGGGGGTGCAGGATCCATTCCATCAAGGAGGGGGTCTGTCGAAGAGCCAGGTTTTGAGGTTTCTTGCGAAGATGGGGAGTGATGTTGTCTGTCTGAGGTGGAGCGGAAGGGTGTTCCAGGCTTTGGCCGCGAGGAAGGAGAAGGAGCGGCCTCCTGATCTGGTCTTTCTGGTGTGGGGGACCATGGCGTAGGAGAACTGGGCTGATCGTAGGGTCCTTTGGGCTGCGTGGAATTTGAGTCGGCTGTTTAGGTATGCTGGTCCGGTGCCATGGAGGGCCTTGTGTGCGTTGGTGAGTATCTTGAAGGTGATTCTCGCCTCGACGGGGAGCCAGTGGAGTGTGCGCAGGTGCTGGGAGATGTGGCAGTGTCTTGGCAGGTTGTGGACCAGTCTTGCGGCGGCGTTCTGGATGTTCTGTAGCTTGCGGGTGAGGTTGTTTATTCCGGCGTAGAGTGCGTTGCCGTAGTCGAGTCTGCTGGTGACCAGGGCATGAGTGACGGTCTTTCTGTGTTCGAGGGGGATCCATTTGAAGGTCTTACGAAGGAGGCGGAGGGTGTGGAAGCAGGAAGACGAGACTGAGTTGATCTGGCGGTCCATTTTGAGCTCGGAGTCTAGGATGATTCCCAGGTTGCGTGCGTGGTCCGTGGGGGTTGGCGGGTTTCCGAGGGCGGGGGGCCACCAGGTGTTGCTCCAGGCGTCGGGGTTTGGGCCCATGATGAGTACTTTTGTTTTGTTGGTGTTTAGTTGTAGGCAGCAGTTTTTCATCCATTTGGCGACGGCTTCCATGCCTTCTCGAAAGTTGTGTCTGGCGGTGTTGGGATCGTTGGATAGGGAGAGGATGAGTTGGGTGTCGTCTGCGTACGACACAATGTTGAGTCCGTAGGCTCCGACGATGGGGGCGAGCGGAGCCATGTAGACGTTGAAGGATGCAAAAACAACTTTTGATGGACAGAATGCAGAACAATGTCATACATTCACCCCAGTACAGAGATCTGGGCCTAAATCCATCGTTTTTTGCTCACCATGCCGTTCCAGTTTGAACCCAGCCATATGCAAATCAGTCTTGACCCTGTGCCCAATGGGAACAGTCCAGCCCGAACTGCCAGGCCAGGTCCTCCCTGAACAGGAAACAAGCATCCTAGGACTGGTTTCGGGGTTTCACCCCTCTTCAGCCAGGATAGCTTGATTCCAGTGGCATGGAGAGCACGGGACCCACGTCTGGGCATACCCGTCCCACTCGGGGTGACAAATGCAAAAACAACAATTGATGGACAGAATGCAGAACAATGTCATACATTCACCCCAGTACAGAGATCTGGGCCTAAATCCATCGTTTTTTGCTCACCATGCCGTTCCAGTTTGAACCCAGCCCTAAGTGCGCCGGGTATGCCCAGACGTGGGTCCCGGGCTCACTGTGCCACTGGAATCAAGCTATCCTGGCTGAAGAGGGGTGAAACCCCGAAACCGGTCCTAGGATGCTTGTTTCCGGTCCAGGGAGGACCTGGCTTGGCAGTTCGGGCTGGACTGTTCCCATGAGGCACAGGGTCAAGACTGATTTGCATATGGCCAGGTCTAAACTGGGGTGGCATGGTGAGCAAAAGAATGATGGATTTAACCCAGATCTCATGACTGGGGGTGAATGTTTTGATTTGTTCTGCATTCCGTCCATCAATTGTGTGTCTTTTGCTTCCTCGCCCTAAGTGCGCCGGGTATGCCCAGACTTGGGTCCCGGGCTCACTGTGCCACTGGAATCAAGCTATCCTCCCTGAAGAGGGGTGAAACCCCGAAACCGGTCCTAGGATGCTTGTTTCCGGTCCAGGGAGGACCTGGCTTGGCAGTTCGGGCTGGACTGTTCCCATGAGGCACAGGGTCAAGACTGATTTGCATATGGCCAGGTCTAAACTGGGGTGGCATGGTGAGCAAAAGAATGATGGATTTAACCCAGATCTCATGACTGGGGGTGAATGTTTTGATTTGTTCTGCATTCCGTCCATCAATTGTGTGTCTTTTGCTTCCTCGCCCTAAGTGCGCCGGGTATGCCCAGACGTGGGTCCCGGGCTCAATGTGCCACTGGAATCAAGCTATCCTGGCTGAAGAGGGGTGAAACCCCGAAACCGGTCCTAGGATGCTTGTTTCCGGTCCAGGGAGGACCTGGCTTGGCAGTTCGGGCTGGACTGTTCCCATGAGGCACAGGGTCAAGACTGATTTGCATATGGCCAGGTCTAAACTGGGGTGGCATGGTGAGCAAAAGATTGATGGATTTAACCCAGATCTCATGACTGGGGGTGAATGTTTTGATTTGTTCTGCATTCCGTCCATCAATTGTGTGTCTTTTGCTTCCTCGCCCTAAGTGCGCCGGGTATGCCCAGACGTGGGTCCCGGGCTCACTGTGCCACTGGAATCAAGCTATCCTGGCTGAAGAGGGGTGAAACCCCGAAACCGGTCCTAGGATGCTTGTTTCCGGTCCAGGGAGGACCTGGCTTGGCAGTTCGGGCTGGACTGTTCCCATGAGGCACAGGGTCAAGACTGATTTGCATATGGCCAGGTCTAAACTGGGGTGGCATGGTGAGCAAAAGAATGATGGATTTATCCCAGATCTCATGACTGGGGGTGAATGTTTTGATTTGTTCTGCATTCCGTCCATCAATTGTGTGTCTTATGTAGACGTTGAAGAGCATCGGGCTGAGGGAGGAGCCCTGGGGGACTCCGCAGGTGGTCGGTGTAGGGTCTGAGAGGAAAGTGGGGGGGGGAGTCTGACCCGCTGCGTTCTGCCGGAGAGGAAGGAGCGGATCCAGTCGAGGGCCTTGTCCTGGATTACTGCGTCGTGGAGTCTGCATATTAGGGTGCGGTGAGAGACTGTCGACCGCCGCTGAGAGGTCGAGGAGGATGAGGGATACTGTTTGTCCTTTGTCCAGTAGGGTGCGGATGTCGTCTGTTGCGGCGAGGAGGGCGGTTTCCGTACTGTGGTTTTTTCTGAAGCCGGATTGGGAGGAGTCGAGAATGTTGTGCTCTTCGATGAATGTGGCGAGTTGGCTGTTGATGGCTTTCTCGATGACTTTCGCTGGGAACGGGAGCAGGGAGATGGGTCTGTAGTTTTTGAGGTCGGTGGGGTCCGCCGAGGGTTTCTTCAGGAGGGGGTTGATCATGGCGTGTTTCCAGTCATCGGGGAACGAGGCGGTCGCCAGGGAGTGGTTGATGGTGTGGCGGAGCATGGGTGCGATGGTGTCGGCGGCTCTGTTGACGATGTGGTGGGGGCAGGGGTCCGTGGGGGCCCCTGAGTGGATTGACTTCATTGTCTTCAGTGTGTCTTCGGTGGTGAGAGCTGTCCAGTTGTCAATCGCAGGTTTCCGGGTGTCTGGGGTGGTTGGTGAGGGTTCAGTGTGTTGGTTGTCTTCGTCGAAGTTGTCATAGTTGCTCTTGATTTTGTGGTGGAAAAAGGTGCTGAGTTTGTCTCAGAGGTCTTGTGAGGGAGGGATGTCAGTAGACTCGCTGGTGGGTTGGGCGAACTCCTTGATGATGTTGAAGAGTTCCTTGCTGTCATGCGCGTGGGTGGAGATTCTGACTTCGATCGCTTTTTTCCTCGTTTCTCTGATGAGTTGGTGGTGGACTTTGGTGGCGGCTCTGAAGTTGTTGTAGGCTTTTGTGGATTTGGTGTTCCTCCAGGCTTTTTCGAGGCGGCGGCAAGTGCGTCTGGACTCTCGAAGTTCGGTGGTGAACCATCTGGCTTTCTTGGCGCGGGTATTGTTGTTTTTCTTGAGGGGGCTATGGTGTTGGCGTTATCCGCGATCAATCAATCAATCACAAGATTTGTAAAGCGCACTACTTACCCGCGAGGGTCTCAAGGCGCTGAGGGAGAGGAGGGGGTGTTGCCGCTACTGGTCGAATAGCCAGGTCTTGAGTCGTCTCCTGAAGGTCAGCAGGTCTTGGGTCTGTCGTAGGTTGAGGGGAAGGGTGTTCCAGATCTTGGCGGCGCGGTGAGAGAAGGATCTTCCTCCGGTGGTGGTTCTCCGGATGCGCGGGACGGTGGCCAGGGAGAGGTCGGCGGAGCGGAGTTGACGGTTGGGAACGTAGAAGGAGAGTCGACTGTTGAGGTAGGCTGGGCCGGTTTTGTGGAGTGCCTTGTGTGCGTGGATCAGGAGTTTGAAGGAGATTCTCTTGTCGACGGGGAGCCAGTGCAGGTTTTTCAGGTGGGGGTGATGTGGCTGTGGCGTGGATCAGGCGTGTAGAGGCGTTTTGGATTCTTTGCAGTCGTTTGATGAGCTTGGTCGGGGCTCCTGCGTAGAGGGCGTTTCCGTAGTCGAGTCTGCTGCTGATGAGGGCCTGGGTGACTGTTCTTCTCGTGTCTGTCGGGATCCACCTGTAGATCTTGCGGAGCATGCGGAGGGTGTTGAAGCAGGAGGAGGAGACTGCGTTGACTTGCTTGGTCATGGTGAGCGTTGAGTCGAGGATGACTCCCAGGTTGCGTGCGTGGTCGGTTGGTGTCGGGGGTGCCCCTAGTGACGAGGGCCACCAGGAGTCGTCCCAGGCTGATGGGTTGGAGCCGAGGATGAGGATCTCCGTCTTGTCTGTGTTCAGCTTAAGTCGGCTGCACTTCATCCAGTCGGCGACGGCTTTCATTCCTTCGTGGAGGTTGGATTTGGCGGTGAGGGGGTCCTTGGTGAGGATCAGTTGAGTGTCGTCGGCGTAGGAGATTATGTTGAGGTCGTGCTGTCGGGCGATGCGTGCGAGTGGAGCCATGTAGATGTTGAATAGTGTCGGGCTGAGGGAAGATCCCTGGCGTACGCCGCAGATGATCTCGGAGGCTTCGGATCGGAATGGGGGGAGGCGGACGCTCTGGGTTCTGCCGGAAAGGAAGGAGGTGGTCCAATCCAGGGCCTTGTCTCGGATCCCTGCGTCGTGGAGGCGTGTGCGTAGTGTGCGGTGGCAAACAGTGTCGAAGGCGGCGGAGAGGTCCAGGAGGATGAGGGCCGCCGTCTCGCCGTTGTCCAGCAGGATCCTGATGTCGTCTGTGGCGGCGATGAGGGCGGTCTCGGTGCTGTGGTTGCTGCGGAATCCTGACTGGGAGGGGTCCAGGATGCTGTTATCTTCGAGGTAGCGGGTGAGCTGTCTGTTGACGATCTTCTCGATGACCTTAGCTGGGAATGGAAGCAGGGAGATGGGCCGGAAGTTCTTGAGGTCGCTCGGGTCCGCCTTGGGATTTTGAGTAGGGCGTAGATCTCGGCGTGTTTCCAGCTCTCTGGGAAGGTCGCGGTCTCGAAGGAGAGGTTGATGACGTTGCGCAGGTGGGGTGCGATGGAGCTGCCAGCTTTGTTGAAGATGTGGTGTGGAAAAGGGTCTGATGGGGAGCCGGAGTGGATTGTGCCCATGGTCTTCATTGTGTCCTCGGTGTTCACGTTGACCCAGGCTGTCAGGGGGTCGTGGTCGATGGGGTGCGGCGGGTCTGATGTGCCGGGGCCTGTTGGGGTCGTCCGGGAGTCGAAGCTGTCGTGGATGTCGGCGATCTTGCGGTGGAAGAAGGTGGCGAGGGAATCACACAGGCCTTGCGACGGCGGGATGTCGTCGGAGCTGGGGTTGGAGAGTTCCTTCACGATGCTGAAGAGCTCCTTGCTGTTGTGTGCGTTGTTGTCGAGGCGGTCTTTGAAGGAGGTCCTCTTGGCGGACCTGATGAGGTGATGGTGGTTGCGGATGGCGTCTTTGTGGGCTGCGCGGCTGTCCGGCGTCTTTTCGCTGTGCCATTTGTTCTCCAGTTTCCGGCAGGTGCGCTTGGATGCTAGGAGTTCCGGGGTGAACCAGCTGGCTCTCTTGCTGGTGTCTTTGTAGGTTGGTTTTTTCAGCAGGGCTAAGGTGTTGGCGCAGTCGTCCATCCATCGTCTGAGATTGCGGGCGGTGGCGGCGGGGTTGGAGGGGTCCGTGGGTGGGCTGAGTGCGAGGTTTGTCTGGAGTTGGTCTTCGGTGACTTTGTTCCAGCATCTGCGGGGGATCTGTAGGGTGCGCTGGTGTGCGGCGGGTTTCCGGAAGGTGAAGTGGATGCAGTGGTGGTCGGTCCAGGTGAGTTCGGAGTTGTGGCTGAAGGAGACGTGGGAGCTTGAGGAGAAGATAGCGTCAAGCGTGTGTCCGGCGATGTGGGTCGGCGTCGTGACGAGCTGTTTCAGTCCGAGGTTGGCGAGGTTGTCGATCAGGGTGGAGGAGTTGCTGTCATTGTTGTTCTCCAGGTGAAAGTTCAGGTCTCCGAGGAGGATGCAGTCGGTGGAAGTCAGGGCGTGCGTGCTGATGAAGTCGGCGATGGAGTCGCTGAACTGGGGTCGGGGTCCGGGGGGTTTGTAGATGAGGGTGCCTCTTACGGTGGTATTGGGATCCGTGTGGATCTGGAAGTGCATGTGTTCGGCGGTGCTGAGAGTGTCGTCGGTGCTGTTCGAGACCTTGATGGTGTCTTTGTGGACGATGGCGATTCCTCCTCCGATTCCGTTGGTGCGGTCTCTGCGGGTGATCTTGTAGCCGTCGGGGATGGCTATGCGATGTCGGGTGCAGAGGATTCGTTCATCCAGGTCTCTGTCAGGAAGGCGACGTCCGGTGATGAGGTGTCGAGTAGGTCCCAGAGCTCGACGGCGTGTTTGCGTGCGGAGCGGGTGTTTAGTAGGATGCACCGGAGATGGTTGAGGTCCTTCTTGGCGGGAGTCTCTGGCTCTCCGAGGCAGGTGAAGCTGCAGTTCCGGCAGGTGAAGGGACCATGGGTGCGTTTCGGGACGGCCTTGAAGCAGGTGGAGGTCCGTCCTGGGTTGAGAGAGATGAGGGTGCTGGCGTCGAATCGGAGGTGGTCTTCGTGGCGGATGCGATCCATCTGTGCAGGGTTCGGGCTGCGGTGTTGTGGTCGTCGTTTTCCGTGATGGTTGGGGTGGAGTTGTTGAGTGAGGAGGTGAGCTGGTTGTCGGTGATTTTGGTCCAGTTTCTTCGTGGGAGCAGGTGTTGGTGTCTGTGGATGGTAGGTGTTCTGAAGGTGAAGTGGACGCAACGATGGTCGGTCCATGGGAGTTCGGTGGTGTGGCTGAAGGTGATGGAGTTTCCTGTAGTGAAGAGGGGGTCGAGGGTGTGTCCTGCTGAGTGCGTGGGCTCGGTCACGATCTGGCAAAGTCCAATGTTGTGGAGGTTGTCGAGGAGGGATGCGGTGTTGGGGTCCAGTTGGTTGTCAAGGTGGAAGTTGAGGTCTCCCAGCAGGGTGTAGTTGGTGGATGCGATGGCCTGCGGGGAGATGATGTCCGTGATGGAGTTGGCGAAAAGTCCGCGGGGTCCAGGGGGTCGGTAGATGAGGGTTCCTCGGAGGGTGGCGGTGGGGCTGGCCAGTATCTTGAAGTGAAGGTGTTCCATCAGGTCTGTGTGCTCGTTGGGGAGTGTGCTCAGGCGGAGGGTGGATTTGTGGACGATGGCGATTCCTCCTCCCGGGCGGGTGGGGCGGTCTTTCCTGGAGATCTTGTATCCTTGGGGGATGGCGATGGCGATGTCTGGTCCCGAGGTGGTGTTGGTCCAGGTGAAAAACGAGGAGGAGAGCGGAGCGGGACAAAGGAGGCAGAGGAGGCTAAAGGAAATAGAGTGGAATAAGGAAAAAAGTAGAGAAAGTGCAGAACAGAGAATAACAGAGGGAGAAAAAAACGAGTGAAAAACGGAGGGAGAAGAAAAAAAACAAGTGAAAAACGGAGGGGAGGCAGAGCAGGACAAAGGAGGCAGAGGTCCACTGGACCACCAGGGATGAGGCGCAGGTGATCCTGCGGGTGGAGGAGGGCCTCGAACACCAGCAACACTCGAGAGTGCAGGGGCTAGGGGGAGGCCTCACTCAATGGTGGAGCTGCGAGGGTGGGAGAGCAATTTCACTGACAATTAGTCAGTGGTCTTGCTCACCTGTCCCCGAGCGGCCGCCATTAAGTAGGGGTCGGGGAGGGCTGGACAGCTGGGAGGCGGGAGCGGGGAGGGGAGCTGGATTGGGCAGGTCGCGCTGGTCGTGCTGGAGGGGAGGGGCCGTGAGGGCAGCAGCGGGGGCAAAGGAAACGGGCGGGAAAGGAAGAGTAAAGGAGGCTAAAGGAGATAAAGTGGAATAAGGCGAAAAGGTAGAGACAGTGCAAAAAAGTACAGAACAGAGAATAACAGAGGGAGAAAAAAACGAGTGAAAAACGGGGAGGAGAGCGGAGCGAGACAAAGGAGGCAGAGGAGGCTAAAGGAAATACAGTGGAATAAGGAAAAAAGTAGAGAAAGTGCAAAAAAGTGCAGAACAGAGAATAACAGAGGGAGAAAAAAACGAGTGAAAAATAGTGAGGAGAGCGGAGCGAGACAAAGGAGGCAGAGGAGGCTAAAGGAAATAGAGTGGAATAAGGAAAAAAGTAGAGAAAGTGCAGAACAGAGAATAACAGAGGGAGAAAAAAACGAGTGAAAAACGGAGGGAGAAGAAAAAAATGAGTGAAAACGGAGGGGGAGGCAGAGGTCCACTGGACCACCAGGGATGAGGCGCAGGTGATCCTGCGGGTGGAGGAGGGCCTCGAACACCAGCAACACTCGAGAGCGCAGGGGCTCGGGGAGGCCTCACTCAATGGTGGAGCTGCGAGGGTGGGAGAGCAATTTCACTGACAATTAGTCAGTGGTCTTGCTCACCTGTCCCCGAGCGGCCGCCATTAAGTAGGGGTCGGGGAGGGCTGGACAGCTGGGAGGCGGGAGCGGGGAGGGGAGCTGGATTGGGCAGGTCGCGCTGGTCGTGCTGGAGGGAAGGGGCCGAGGGGCAAGCAGCGGGGGGGAAAGGAAACGGGCGAGAAAGGAAAGGAAGAGTAAAGGAGGCTAAAGGAGATAAAGTGGAATAAGGCGAAAAGGTAGAGACAGTGCAAAAAAGTACAGAACAGAGAATAACAGAGGGAGAAAAAACGAGTGAAAAACGGGGAGGAGAGCGGAGCGAGACAAAGGAGGCAGAGGAGGCTAAAGGAAATAGAGTGGAATAAGGAAAAAAGTAGAGAAAGTGCAGAACAGAGAATAACAGAGGGAGAAAAAAACGAGTGAAAAACGGAGGGAGAAGAAAAAAACGAGTGAAAAACGGAGGGGAGGCAGAGCAGGACAAAGGAGGTAGAGGTCCACTGGACCACCAGGGATGAGGGGCAGGTGATCCTGCGGGTGGAGGAGGGCCTCGAACACCAGCAACACTCGAGAGTGCAGGGGCTCAGGGGAGGCCTCACTAAATGGTGAAGCTGCGAGAGCAATTTCACTGACAATTAGTCAGTGGTCTTGCTCGCCTGTCCCCACAGCGGCCGCCATTAAGTAGGGGTCAGGGAGGGCTGGACAGCTGGGAGGCGGGAGCGGGGAGGGGAGCTGGATTGGCCAGGTCGCGCTGGTCGTGCTGGGGGGAGGGGCCGCAGGGGCAGCAGCGGCGGGGAAAGGAAACAGGCGGGAAAGGAAAGGAAGAGTAAAAGAGGCTAAAGGAGATAAAGTGGAATAAGGCAAAAAGTAGAGAAAGTGCAAAAAAGTGCAGAACAGAGAATAACAGAGGGAGAAAAAAATGAGTGAAAAACGGAGGGAGAAGAAAAAAAACGAGTGAAAACGGAGGGGAGGCAGAGGTCCACTGGACCACCAGGGATGAGGCGCAGGTGATCCTGCGGGTGGAGGAGGGCCTCGAACACCAGCAACACTCGAGAGCGCAGGGGCTCGGGGAGGCCTCACTCAATGGTGGAGCTGCGAGGGTGGGAGAGCAATTTCACTGACAATTAGTCAGTGGTCTTGCTCACCTGTCCCCGAGCGGCCGCCATTAAGTAGGGGTCGGGGAGGGCTGGACAGCTGGGAGGCGGGAGCGGGGAGGGGAGCTGGATTGGGCAGGTCGCGCTGGTCGTGCTGGAGGGAAGGGGCCGCGGGGCAGCAGCGGGGGGAAAGGAAACGGGCGAGAAAGGAAAGGAAGAGTAAAGGAGGCTAAAGGAGATAAACTGGAATAAGGCGAAAAGGTAGAAACAGTGCAAAAAAGTGCAGAACAGAGAATAACAGAGGGAGAAAAAAACGAGTGAAAAATGGTGAGGAGAGCGGAGCGAGACAAAGGAGGCAGAGGAGGCTAAAGGAAATGGAGTGGAATAAGGAAAAAAGTAGAGAAAGTGCAGAACAGAGAATAACAGAGGGAGAAAAAAACGAGTGAAAAACGGAGGGAGAAGAAAAAAAACGAGTGAAGAACGGAGGGGAGGCAGAGAAGGACAAAGGAGGTAGAGGTCCACTGGACCACCAGGGATGAGGCGCAGGTGATCCTGCGGGGGGAGGAGGGCCTCGAACACCAGCAACCCTCGAGAGCGCAGGGGCTCGGGGGAGGCCTCACTCAATGGTGGAGCTGCGAGGGTGGGAGAGCAATTTCACTGACAATTAGTCAGTGGTCTTGCTCACCTGTCCCCGCAGCGGCCGCCATTAAGTAGGGGTCAGGGAGGGCTGGACAGCTGGACAGCTGGGAGGCGGGAGCGGGGAGGGGAGCTGGATTGGGCAGGTCGCGCTGGTCGTGATGGGGGGAGGGGCCGCAGGGGCGGCAGGGAAAGGAAACAGGCGGGAATGGAAAGGAAGAGTAAAGGAGGCTAAAGGAGATAAAGTGGAATAAGGCGAAAAGTAGAGAAAGTGCAAAAAAGTCCAGAACAGAGAATAACAGAGGGAGAAAAAAACGAGTGAAAAACGGAGGGAGAAGAAAAAAAACGAGTGAAAACGGAGGGGAGGCAGAGGTCCACTGGACCACCAGGGATGAGGCGCAGGTGATCCTGCGGGTGGAGGACGGCCTCGAACACCAGCAACACTCGAGAGCGCAGGGGCTCGGGGGAGGCCTCACTCAATGGTGGAGCTGCGAGGGTGGGAGAGCAATTTCACTGACAATTAGTCAGTGGTCTTGCTCACCTGTCCCCGCAGCGGCCGCCATTAAGTAGGGGTCAGGGAGGGCTGGACAGCTGGGAGGCGGGAGCGGGGAGGGGAGCTGGATTGGGCAGGTCGCGCTGGTCGTGCTGGAGGGAAGGGGCCGCGGGGGCAGCAGCGGGGGGGAAAGGAAACGGGCGAGAAAGGAAAGGAAGAGTAAAGGAGGCTAAAGGAGATAAAGTGGAATAAGGCGAAAAGGTAGAGACAGTGCAAAAAAGTGCAGAACAGAGAATAACAGAGGGAGAAAAAAACGAGTGAAAAACGGAGGGAGAAGAAAAAAAAACAAGTGAAAAATAGAGGGGAGGCAGAGCAGGACAAAGGAGGTAGAGGTCCACTGGACCACCAGGGATGAGGCGCAGGTGATCCTGCGGGTGGAGGAGGGCCTCGAACACCAGCAACACTCGAGAGTGCAGGGGCTCAGGGGAGGCCTCACTAAATGGTGGAGCTGCGAGGGTGGGAGAGCAATTTCACTGACAATTAGTCAGTGGTCTTGCTCGCCTGACCCCACAGCGGCCGCCATTAAGTAGGGGTCAGGGAGGGCTGGACAGCTGGGAGGCGGGAGCGGGGAGGGGAGCTGGATTGGGCAGGTCGCGCTGGTCGTGCTGGGGGGAGGTGCCGCAGGGGCAGCAGCGGCGGGGAAATGAAACGGGCGAGAAAGGAAAGGAAGAGTAAAAGAGGCTAAAGGAGATAAAGTGGAATAAGGCGAAAAGTAGAGAAAGTGCAAAAAAGTGCAGAACAGAGAATAACAGAGGGAGAAAAAAACGAGTGAAAAACGGAGGGAGAAGAAAAAAAACGAGTGAAAACGGAGGGGAGGCAGATGTCCACTGGACCACAAGGGATGAGGCGCAGGTGATCCTGCGGGTGGAGGAGGGCCTCGAACACCAGCAACACTCGAGAGCGCAGGGGCTCGGGGAGGCCTCACTCAATGGTGGAGCTGCGAGGGTGGGAGAGCAATTTCACTGACAATTAGTCAGTGGTCTTGCTCACCTGTCCCCGAGCGGCCGCCATTAAGTAGGGGTCGGGGAGGGCTGGACAGCTGGGAGGCGGGAGCGGGGAGGGGAGCTGGATTGGGCAGGTCGCGCTGGTCGTGCTGGAGGGAAGGGGCCGCGGGGGGGAAAGGAAACTGGCGAGAAAGGAAAGGAAGAGTAAAGGAGGCTAAAGGAGATAAAGTGGAATAAGGCGAAAAGGTAGAGACAGTGCAAAAAAGTACAGAACAGAGAATAAGAGGGAGAAAAAAACGAGTGAAAAACGGGGAGGAGAGCGGAGCGAGACAAAGGAGGCAGAGGAGGCTAAAGGAAATAGAGTGGAATAAGGAAAAAAGTAGAGAAAGTGAAAAAAGTGCAGAACAGAGAATAACAGAGCGAGAAAAAAACGAGTGAAAAACGGAGGGAGAAGAAAAAAAACAAGTGAAAAATAGAGGGGAGGCAGAGCAGGACAAAGGAGGCAGAGGTCCACTGGACCACCAGGGATGAGGTGCAGGTGATCCTGCGGGTGGAGGAGGGCCTCGAACACCTGCAACACTCGAGAGTGCAGGGGCTTGGGGGAGGCCTCACTCAATGGTGGAGCTGCGAGGGTGGGAGAGCAATTTCACTGACAATTAGTCAGTGGTCTTGCTCGCCTGTCCCCGCAGCGGCCGCCATTAAGTAGGGGTCGGGGAGGGCTGGACAGCTGGGAGGCGGGAGCGGGGAGCTGTATTGGGCTGGTCGTGCTGCGGGGGGAGGAGCCGCGGGGGCAGCAGCAGCGGGGAAAGGAAACGGGCGGGAAAGGAAAGGAAGAGTAGAGGAGGCTAAAGGAGATAAACTGGAATAAGGCGAAAAGGTAGAGACAGTGCAAAAAAGTGCAGAACAGAGAATAACAGAGGGAGAAAAAAACGAGTGAAAAATGGGGAGGAGAGCGGAGCGAGACAAAGGAGGCAGAGGAGGCTAAAGGAAATAGAGTGGAATAAGGAAAAAAGTAGAGAAAGTGCAGAACAGAGAATAACAGAGGGAGAAAAAAACGAGTGAAAAACGGAGGGAGAAGAAAAAAAACGAGTGAAAAACGGAGGGGAGGCAGAGAAGGACAAAGGAGGTAGAGGTCCACTGGACCACCAGGGATGAGGCGCAGGTGATCCTGCGGGGGGAGGAGGGCCTCGAACACCAGCAACACTCGAGAGTGCAGGGGCTCAGGGGAGGCCTCACTCAATGGTGGAGCTGCGAGGGTGGGAGAGCAATTTCACTGACAATTAGTCAGTGGTCTTGCTCGCCTGTCCCCACAGCGGCCGCCATTAAGTAGGGGTCAGGGAGGGCTGTACAGCTGGACAGCTGGGAGGCGGTAGCGGGAAGGGGAGCTGGATTGGGCAGGTCGCGCTGGTCGTGCTGGGGGGAGGGGCCGCAGGGGCAGCAGCGGCGGGGAAAGGAAACAGGCGAGAAAGGAAAGGAAGAGTAAAGGAGGCTAAAGGAGATAAAGTGGAATAAGGCGAAAAGTAGAGAAAGTGCAAAAAAGTCCAGAACAGAGAATAACAGAGGGAGAAAAAAACGAGTGAAAAACGGAGGGAGAAGAAAAAAAACAAGTGAAAACGGAGGGGAGGCAGAGGTCCACTGGACCACCAGGGATGAGGCGCAGGTGATCCTGCGGGTGGAGGACGGCCTCGAACACCAGCAACACTCGAGAGCGCAGGGGCTCGGGGGAGGCCTCACTCAATGGTGGAGCTGCGAGGGTGGGAGAGCAATTTCACTGACAATTAGTCAGTGGTCTTGCTCACCTGTCCCCGCAGCGGCCGCCATTAAGTAGGGGTCAGGGAGGGCTGGACAGCTGGGAGGCGGGAGCGGGGAGGGGAGCTGGATTGGGCAGGTCGCGCTGGTCGTGCTGGAGGGAAGGGGCCGCGGGGGCAGCAGCGGGGGGAAAGGAAACGGGCGAGAAAGGAAAGGAAGAGTAAAGGAGGCTAAAGGAGATAAAGTGGAATAAGGCAAAAAGGTAGAGACAGTGCAAAAAAGTGCAGAACAGAGAATAACAGAGGGAGAAAAACGAGTGAAAAATGGGGAGGAGAGCGGAGTGAGACAAAGGAGGCAAAGGAGGCTAAAGGAAATAGAGTGGAATAAGGAAAAAAAGTAGAGAAAGTGCAAAAAAGTGCAGAACAGAGAATAACAGAGGGAGAAAAAAACGAGTGAAAAACGGAGGGAGAAGAAAAAAAACGAGTGAAAAACGGAGGGGAGACAGAGCAGGACAAAGGAGGCAGAGGTCCACTGGACCACCAGGGATGAGGCACAGGTGATCCTGCGGGTGGAGGAGGGCCTCGAACACCAGCAACACGAGAGTGCAGGGGCTCGGGGGAGGCCTCACTCAATGGTGGAGCTGCGAGGGTGGGAGAGCAATTTCACTGACAATTAGTCAGTGGTCTTGCTCGCCTGTCCCCGCAGCGGCCGCCATTAAGTAGGGGTCGGGGAGGGCTGGACAGCTGGGAGGTGGGAGCGGGGAGGGGAGCTGGATTGGGCAGGTCGCGCTGGTCGTGCTTGGGGGAAGGGGCCGCGGGGGCAGCATCGGCGGGGAAAGGAAACGGGCGTTAAAGGAAAGGAAGAGTAAAGGAGGCTAAAGGAGATAAAGTGGAATAAGGCGAAAAGGTAGAGACAGTGCAGAACAGAGAATAACAGAGGGAGAAAAAAACGAGTGAAAAACGGGGAGGAGAGTGGAGCGAGACAAAGGAGGCAGAGGAGGCTAAAGGAAATAGAGTGGAATAAGGAAAAAAGTAGAGAAAGTGCAGAACAGAGAATAACAGAGGGAGAAAAAAACGCGTGAAAAACGGAGGGAGAAGAAAAAAAACGAGTGAAAAACGGAGGGGAGGCAGAGCAGGACAAAGGAGGCAGAGGTCCACTGGACCACCAGGGATGAGGCGCAGGTGATCCTGCGGGTGGAGGAGGGCGTCGAACACCAGCAACACTCAAGAGAGCAGGGGCTCGGGGAGGCCTCACTCAATGGTGGAGCTGCGAGGGTGGGAGAGCAATTTCACTGACAACAATTATTTGCCTCAATATCCTCATTATAGGATAATATCACTTTACTCGACAAAGCTCCTATGCCCCAAACTAAAATACAGCACCCTAGCATATTTATATAAAAAATGTCATGCTTCATCATCAGTCATCCCGCGCTCACCAAAGAATCCTCAAATGACAGGCGACTCTCAAATGCGTTGAGGGTACTTGTAGGGATGAAGAGGTGAAAGGATCCAGATAGAGAATAATAATCCTGCTCACCTACCCTAAAGCTGTTCTATTTTATTAGGCGAGTGTTGAAGAGACTGTTAAAAAGGGGATATGGGACATGTAAGAGATATTACAGGTTCTTATATCCAACTGGGTCAACATGTTTCAGCCCTCATAGTGGCCCACCAAGGGTCTAGAGCTTTCATCAGGACCTGAAACCTACTTTCCCTAAACTGAGTCCCTAGCTACATGCATACATCACCAGCAAACATACATATAGTACGAAAGAGAAAGTTCTGCTAGGGAGTGGACATCCGCTCATCAATTAGTAATCGTGAAGGCCTGTTACATAAAACATAAAAATAAAATGGAGACATTGAGACAGAAATACTAATAAATTACAGACGGAACATGCAGACAAACAAAAACAGGAGAAGCGTGTGTCTCTTCCTTTAAACATGCTGTGCCAACTTTGTGCGCGTTGCAAACACATGTGAACACCCTGCAAACAAGGTAACGCAGTGGGTTCTCAGTAACAATCAATCCCAAGAGTGAACACTCGTGTAAGTGGGTAAACACCAATACCATAGACTCCACTGGTAGCACTGCTTGGGTACGATAAGGAAATACATAAGTCAGGTCGCAAACTGGCGGCAATCGAACTGCTACTAGCAGAACGAAGACTAGCAAAGCGCTGGATGCGGGGCCCACTGCCGAAGCTGGCTGAGTGGCGCAAGGATCTGGCCTACTGTTCCACATAGACAACAACAATGCGCCCATTCCAGTCCGTTGTAGACCTAAAGATATCTGGGGACCACTTCAGGCATATTTGGCATGACAGATGGCTGAGGATGAGGAACCAAACAGAACGGGAATAGGTTAGAGAGTATAACTAGGAGAACAACGCACAGGCAATAAACCCACTAGAAAATACATCTATTGCACGCGCAGGTACACAGGCAACAGGAGGGGGAGCACAAAATTGACACTCGAGTTGCACCCAGAGGGGAGAAAGAGATGTGGAAATTTAATCTAGCATAATTAAAATTATCGCAAATGTGTTGGACTGTTCGATTTCAGAAATGTAACTGCACTGATAGCAATGTATAATATGTACTGCTTGACTGGCTGTTATAACTAAAAGTATAAATAAAGCTTAAAAAAAAAAAAGTGTGTAAACACCATGCCACTCATTCCACATGTTTCCTTACACTATGGAATTTTCACACCTTATGGAGGAGATAACGAGGTGAGCCTTGTAATCACACAATGTAGAAAAGGTTCTATTAGTGCCTTAGTCCCAGACAGAGCAATGTAGGTAGTTAAACACGGATATTATGTTTTGGATGTACCCACTTACTTCGTCAAAGTTCTCTCCCTGTTTGCCAATCTACTTGTGCGTTTGTTCTCCTCCCGACAATCACTGAAGCCGGTATGCTTCCAGGGCCGGACTGGGAACAGCAACCGCTGCTTGACCGGCCCTTGGAGCGGGGGAGGGGGTGTGTGCTAGTAAGAAGCGCCACTCCCGCTTTTGTTACAGAGGGCCGATATTGCACCACTGCTGCAAAACCGGCCCAATAGAGACAAAACCGGCCAACGGTGGAAACGCCCGGTGCCTGCTACGGCCAGTCCGGCCCTGTATGCTTCGACTTCTCAAATAGTCGAAGCATACAGGGCCGTTTGAGCAGCGTCACTATGTGCACCGTGTGGGCGACTGGGAAATTTAGTCATTGAAACGAAAGTCGCGTGGGTATGTACAGCATGAAGGGATCCATTGTGAATGCCGGTATCCAGTATGGATTAGTAGACTTGGAATGGGCCAGAACGGATCGAGCCCCCTTCTAGTTTAGTCCTGAGTGCTTGTGGAGGTGACTGTGTTTTGTGTGATGACATAACTATGCGCCTGGCAAGGGCGGTTGGGTATTTAAGTCATTTGTAATTACGCGGTCATTCCCACCGTGGTAGGGATTGATCCAGGTGTATGGCCATGTGTATAAACAGCTATGTGTTTTGGTTTTTTTTTTATAACAAAGGAGTACATGCTAAATTATACCTCAATCTTCTCTATTCAGGATACCCACCCAAGATTGGAATCAATATATTTATAGATACTTGTGAAGATACATCTGGGGCGAAAAAGGGTCACAAATAAGGTAAATCATAATAATACCTAGCCCCAGGGCTTAATGTGGGCCGGGTCCTGCTGGTGCTGAGCACCGGCAGTTCTTAAAAGAAGGTGCTGAGACGGGTCCCTATCGGGCTCTCCATTTTTGCCCTCATCCTCTGGGTGAAAAAAAAATCTCCACTTTGCAGCTGTACAACTGCTCAAAGCCTTTGATGTAACTTCAAAGAGACTCGTTTTAGGTCTTTCACAGTCTCATAATTTCAGAACTGATGCATTTTCAATATTATATACAACAAAGCCATAGTTGCTGCTTATTTTTCTTATGCAACTAACAACCATTGGCAAAGCCAATAGTTCTGGCTTGTTGTAGGTGTAATGTTACTTGTTGTATCATATATCTGGATGCAATGACAGGAACAGCAAAATACCAGTCGGGCGGTGCACTATGTTAAGCACAGATTTTTAGCTTATGTGTTTTTAAGCCATGCCCTTAATTACAACGGCCACGCCTCAAGGAGAGACCTCCCCAGATGTTTCATCCCACCTAAAGCCCTGCCTAGCCCTATCTCTTGGATAGTTATCTCATCCCAGGGCTCTGTGCAAGGGGGCTCAGGCCTTCATAAGACCCTGCATGGGATAGAGAGGGCTGCCTTAATAAAGGGGTGTGTGTGCTACCATGTACAATAAGCGCCCGCCCGTAACATGGAGGGCAAGTGGTCACAGCTAACCGATCTGCAGCCGAGGTATATCATCATTCAAGCCATGTATGTGTGTCTTCAGGCGGTAAACCCAGCGGATTCCTTGGACACACTGCGGATTATAGTGCCTCCGACCAGGCCTTAGACAGCGCGCTCTGAGAGGAACTTTGAGCTAGACAGTGTACGGTGAGAGGCACTGTGGGCTTGAAGCGCCGTGTCCGGACTCCAGACACTGTACACTGAGAGAAACTGTAGGTTTTCAGGGCTCTGTCCCAACCAGGGCCGACTAGCTGTAGCGGGCATCGGGTGTTTCCCCAGAAGGCTGGAAGGGTAGGGGCCGGTTTTGCAGCAGTGGTGGCCGGTTTTGTTACTGGTGGCCGCTTTTGCAGCAGTGGGGGCCGGTTTTGTTACTGGGGACCGCTTTTGCAGCAGTAGGGGCCGGTTTTGTTACTGGGGACCGCTTTTGCAGCAGTGGGGGCCAGTTTTGCAGCCGTGGGGGCCGGTTTTGCAGCCGTGGGGGCCGGTTTTGTTACTGGGGACCGCTTTTTCAGCAGTGGGGGCCGGTTTTGCAGCAGTGGGGGCAGGTTTTGCAGCAGTGGGGGCAGGTTTTGCAGCAGTGGGGACCGCTTTTGCAGCAGTGGGGGCCGGTTTTGTTACTGGGGACCGCTTTTGCAGCAGCGGGGGCCGGTTTTGTTACTGGGGACCGCTTTTTCAGTGGTGCTGCTTTATCGGCTGCCAGTGATAAAAGCATCAGTGCTTCACACTTGCCCCCCACAAAACTGCCAGGGCTGCTTTGAGTTCCCAATCCGGCCCTGGCTCAAAGCTCGGGCGCAGCACCCATAGAGGCACCCTAGGCTCCAGGGCCTGAGCACAGACCACAGAGGCTGCTAGGCCTGGGAGCGCCGAGATCAATCCTCACATCCCCCGGAGGCTGCTCGCTGTGTTGTCTGTGCTGTTTGTAAAGTGGTTGATTAACAAGGCCCGTAGATCGGGTTATCGATCGGGCTCCGGTCCCTTTAAGCCCGCTGTGTTCACATCCCATAAATCTATAGTCACGTTACGCAGTTCCCAGGCCGGAGATAAATTCCCGATCGAAGGCTCAATTGAAGCTTTGCCCTCAATCAAAGCTCCGAATCTTCCCCGCATTGGATGGGGTCTGTTGGGTTTTTCCTTGTGTGAAAGGCGTGTTCTAAGTCAAATCAGAGGCTGTGTTGGTTCCCACAAAATACATTTTCTCAAGAAAAGACAACAGCGGCCCCTGACTGACCTGCCTGAACACGTGATGTCACCCCAGAACACAACTGTCCTGGCCCAAACCCACCAACTGCCTGGCTAAAGACCTAACTGCCAAAGCATGATGTTACTATCCCGGGCAAAATCATAATGGAAAAGCCAATTATCCTGGTCGAATCTCAAATTTCCGGTGAAATTTTGTCTTGTGAAAAATCAAATTGGGCAAATCCGCCTTTTCATAGCAAAAGTGAGCTTTCCCAAGATCAACCCAACTGCCTAGAGTGGCACCTAGCTGTGTAGAAAAACCCAGCTGTACGAAGCAGTAAAATCCTGGAGCAAAACCCAATTGTTGGGACAGGGCCAAGCTGTGTGAAGCAAGGCCCAGCTGCCCTGAGCAAGACCACGCTGTATGCAGTGCGACTGAGCTGTGTGGGGAATGACCCAACTCTCTGAGGTAAGAGGCTCTGTCTGGGGCAAGCCCCCATAGAGCGGAACAAGATCCAACTGTCCGGGTAAGGCTCAAGGGCTCCAGAGCCAGACCCAATAGCCCTTTCTGACCAAACCCAAATGTCCAGGGCAAGACCCAACTGTACAAATCTAGACTCAACTTTCCAGTGTTTGACCCAATTGTCGGCCCAGCTCTCCAGTGTATGACGTATATCTCATGAGCAAGGCTTCTCTGTGCAGGAGCCAGACCCAAAAGTCTAGTGCAAGATCTAACTGTACTGAGCACGACACAACTGCCCTGGGCAGAGAGTCAAATGGGGTATAGAGAGGCACAGGAACTACATAGAGGCACAAGAAGTACAGAGGTACTCGAGGAGGTAGAGAGGGTCGAGGGAGCACAGAGGGGCACAGGAGGTACAAAGGGGCTAGAGGCAGTATGGAGAGGTAGAGGGCGCACAAAGAAGCACAGGAAGTACAGAGACTCAAGGCAGTACGGAGAGTCAGAGGGAGCACAGAGAGGCGCAGGAAGTACAGAGTAACTCGAGGCGGTAGGGAGGGTCGAGGGAGCACAGAGAGGCACAGGAGGTACAAAGGGGCTAGGGGCAGTATGGAGAGGTAGAGGGAGCACAGAGAAGCACAGGAAGTACAGAGACTCAAGGTAGTACGAAGAGTCAGAGGGAGCACAGAGAGGCGCAGGAAGTACAGAGGAACTCGAGGCGGTAGGGAGGGTCGAGGGAGTACAGAGAGGCACAGGAGGTACAAAGGGGCAGGAGGCAGTTGGAGAGTCAGAGGGAGCACAGAGAAGCACAGGAAGTACAGAGGGACTCAAGGCAGTACGGAGAGTCAGAGGGAGCACAGAGAAGCACAGGAAGTACAGAGGCTCAAGGCAGTACGGAGAGTCAGAGGGAGCACAGAGAGGCGCCGGAAGTACAGAGTAACTCGAGGCGGTAGGGAGGGTCGAGGGAGCACAGAGAGGCACAGGAGGTACAAAGGGGCTAGAGGCAGTATGGAGAGGTAGAGGGAGCACAGAGAAGCACAGGAAGTACAGAGACTCAAGGTAGTACGAAGAGTCAGAGGGAGCACAGAGAGGCGCAGGAAGTACAGAGGAACTCGAGGCGGTAGGGAGGGTCGAGGGAGTACAGAGAGGCACAGGAGGTACAAAGGGGCAGGAGGCAGTTGGAGAGTCAGAGGGAGCACAGAGAAGCACAGGAAGTACAGAGGGACTCAAGGCAGTACGGAGAGTCAGAGGGAGCACAGAGAGGCGCAGGAAGTACAGAGGAACTCGAGGCGGTAGGGAGGGTCGAGGGAGTACAGAGAGGCACAGGAGGTACAAAGGGGCAGGAGGCAGTTGGAGAGTCAGAGGGAGCACAGAGAAGCACAGGAAGTACAGAGGGCTTCGAGGCGGTACGGAGAGGCAGAGTTATTATGGTGAGGGACAGAAAGTACAGAATGATGGGCTTCAGGCAGCAGTACGGAGAGGCACCGTGAGCATAGAGAGGCACAGGAAATACAGAGAGGCTCAAGGCGGCAGAGGGAGCACAGAGGGGCGCGAGGCAGTACAGAAACACGGGGTTGATAGGCGGGTTCGGAGGACAGGAGGGGCTGCGAATGGTACAGTGGAGCAGGCGCGAGCACAGACACAGGGAGCTGGCTCTCTCTAGTGCAGAAGAGCGAGGGGGGGGGGGGGGCTGGGAGTTGTGTGGTGCCTGATGCCGGCGCCCTTCGACCCAATCCATGCTTGCGATGTTGAAATCTAGAGATGGACAAAGTCTGCTGAGTGATGCCTGCTGGGAGGGGCCAGAGCGCGCGCACCTCAGTAGACTCTCACCTGTACTGTAAGGTGGCATGGCGGAGAGGACGGAGCACAGGAGGGCAGAGTAAGTGGTTCACAGCATGGTGACTGTACTGAGTCTTGCCACGCCACCCTTTTTGTAACAACCGCTATCCCCCAGATCTGCAGCACAGAACTGTTGGCACTGCTCCTGTTTCCCTGTCTGAACCGGGCTCTCTGTCAATACAGCTCACTGTCCCTCCATCTGTACTGGACACTGTCCGCCTAGGGCTACCTATACCAGGCTCTGAGCCCCACAACTCCCTGTTCTGGACACTATGCCCCCAAAAGACGTCACTCTGTGTCAGACAGTATCCCCCTGACCTTGACTCGTCCGTCCCCTTTCCTGTCTGTACCGGGACCTGTCTCCCTAGATCTGACTGTACTGTCCATGCCTCCCCTCCCAGATTTTATATACTGAACCTTGTCTCCAAAGGCCTCTTTTGGGTCCCTTTCCTCCATGATTGTATATACCGAGCCCTGACGTCCCAGACCTATTGTACGGTGTCCTGCCCTGTCCGTTGTCTGTTCTGGGCTCTGTCTCACCAGAGATGTCTGTGCCAGGTCCTCATGACGTGCCTTGAGTTTCTCCTAACCTGTCCTGAGTTTTATAGTGGGCCCTGTTTCTGTGACAGTGCATTTCCCCATAGTGCTCTCTGTCATGGGTGTTATCTGCCTCGAGCTGTATACACCGAGTAATGTCCTACAGGCCTGTCTGTCTGTCCCATACCCTAGACTGTGGGAGGTTCTATCCGCCCAAAGCTGTCTGTACTGAAGTGCTGCCCCTACGTCTCTGCACGAGACTGCTCCCCTCACAGATGTGTTTTTCGAACCCTGTCGTCCCTGGAACTGCCTTTAGTCCCCCCGCCCTGTAATGTGTGTCTCATTCAGAGCGGTCATGGACCCAGCCCCAGCGCTGCTTGCACGTGAGCAGTGGCGCTCTAGACTCGTCTCTACCTCATTCTGCGCCACCTCCTTCCCAGCAGAGCTGTGTGTACCAGGCCCTGAACTACCGCTGGTGTCGGTACTGCTCTCTGTTCTCCTAGACTTGGGTATTCAGGCTCTGTCTCTCTAGACCTGACTTTATTGCTCCTGTCTACCGAAATTCCCGATACAAATCTGTACCTGGCCCTACCGCCGGTCCCTCCCCAAAGGTGTACCAGTACCCCAGAGCTATCTAGTGCCACCCCCACCCCCAAAGAACTGTCTGTGTTGGGTCCGACTCCTGGCCCACATGAGCAGTCAACATTCGACCGTGTACACCTGGTGATGTCTCTTCTCCTCGCTGTCACCCACAGCTGCGAGTTCGTAGTTTTCTGTCTCCCCACAACAACCTCCTGTAGTGGCCCCTCTCACCCCAGTGCTGCCTGTGCTATCATCCAAAATTCTGGATATGGGAGGGCCAAGAAGAAACATGGATAGGTCTTGAGGATGTATGGAGGAGCAGGCAAAAAAGATGACATGGTTTTGGGGAGATCTGGGGCTAGAAGTACTAAGCTTCAGGTCGAAGAAACTGGTCACAGTTTATGACTATTCTTTTTGCAGCTAGAAACTTATTTTGCAAATCAACCTATGTACTAATTGTCTTGTTCTCAAAATAATCAGAATGGGTCGTAGTCTGACCTGTTTAATTAGTATTCACTGTGAGACTCACTCCAATTAGGGATGGTGGCCTGCAAGGGTCATCAGACCACCATGCCTCTGAGTGCTTTTAAATAAAAAACACCTTATTTTTTAAAGCAGCCTTAAAGGAAATGAGGCTACTTTTGAAAAAATTGTTTTCTGTTTTTTAAATGTTTCATTTACAGTTGCCAGTGGTTTCCCTGGACCACTGCCCATTCTCCCTAATACTTTTACACAAAGTTAAAAATGGGAAAGTGTCCAAAAGTGACCCCATCCCTTTTCAGAATAAGTTACCACCTCAACTTTGGAACTGGTAACATTTCAATGGTTTGCGACCAGAATTCCAGTTGTAAACTGTAAGGTGTTGAATTATTATTTGGGGTGGGCAACTGCCTACTTCAAGTTACAATGACAACTCTTTTCAGGGTGAACCATCAAAGTCACTAAATTAATCTAAGTTCAATCCCTTGGTAGCTACGGCACAGAGCAGACAGGCTTAGCATAGTGAAATTTGTAAAGTATTTATGCGGTACCAAAACAGTAACAAGTCAAAACACCATGCAATAAAAATACAAAACTAAATTAGAAAAATAGAGTAAAGTTTAATAACCAAAATTACACTAAATCACAAAAATCCAATGAGGGAAACTAAATATGAATTTTTAAAGTTTTAAGTAGAAAAAGCGTCAAAAAACATAAGTCGCTAATGATAGTCAATTGTTGGGGTTGACAGGGACCTCGGGATTATTTGAGGCCAACCGTGATGAAGCGCGGGTGGGATACATGCACTAGGTTTGTCCTGGTCAAAGATTTTGCCTTCTGACTTAGGGCCTTATTTAAAGTTCAGCGGACAGATTACTCTATTACGAATATGATGGATATCCCATCCACAGTATTACAAGTGCCATTGGATATAATGCACTTGTATCACAGTGGACAAAATAGCCGACATGTTTGTGATGAAGTAACTTATCCGCCATACTTTAAATCAGGCCCCTAATCTTTTCAGTCTCAACCAACCAAAGGAGTACAATTCTAAGTAGGCCCTGGTGTAATTTTAATCACCCTGGCGTAATCAGAGTAGTTTTGCATTACTCTTTGATGTGGAATTACCAATAATAACCCGATTGTGCCTGCTCACAAAATTAAGAGTAACTTTGGAAAAACAATCCTACTGCAAGAGCACATTTAGTGACCATAAATAGCTATTCTTATTATTGAAGAGAACCCCCAACCATGGTGTTACGTTTTATATGCATGCTCACTATTTGAGCACTGCTGCATTTTGCGCTAAAAAAGTAGCGCTAGATACTGGGAGGAAGTTGGGAGGAAAATTCTACCACAGCAGCACATTTAGAGCTATGTCTGCATAAAAGGCCCTTTCACTCCCAGTTTGGGCACGAGGGGACATTTTGTGATAAGAAAATAGAGCTAAATGGCGGGGGTGAGTTGGGTGAAAATCCTACCCCAAGAGCACATTTAGCAAGCGCGAGTTGCTGCTTGTGCTTGCCATTCATGTTCTGTTGCATTTAGCACTATTTCTTAGTGCAAAATGCATTCTGGCACCCATTTTGGACATGAAGGGGCATTTTTGCTTTAAGAAATAGCGTTAAACGCAGAATTTCTCTTTTCGCTTGATTATGCGTAATCTCACAGAATTTGTAAGTAATTCTGCATGATTACAGTACACTGAATTACACAAGTTATGTCCACCTCTACTTCTAAGCCTGCAGGACCTTAAAGGAAGAGCTTAGAGATTAACATGGTGTCAGGCAGAGGCCAATAGACGGGTCCAGGTCAGGTCCAGGTGCCAATGGTCAGCTGGGTACTTCCAGGAAAAGGCCTCTTGCAGCTTGTTGTCTCCCTGTAGCCACACAGTAGGTCAGCAACAAAAAAAACCTTCTGTCCAATTCTTTGCACTGCAGTGGTTTTTAATGGAGCAGTCCTTGACCTCCATGGCCTAGATCGCCAATCCCACGCTGCCTCCTGTCTCTGCCTGTGGCTCTCTAGAGTCTTTTGCTGAGTATTGCCATCACCGCTTGCCGATCATCGAGTCTCCCACCATTTCTGCCGCTTGCCGCCCTCCCGCCTTCCTGCCGGCCCCTCCTACCTACCAGGACTACTTATGGAGGCAGCTGCGTAGCCCCTAAGAGCAGTCCTTGACCTCCATGGTCTATATCGCCGCTCTCACGCTGCCTCGTAATTCTGCCTTTGGCTTCCAGTGTTAGCGACTGTGCCACAGTCCGCCAAGCCCCTGGTTCGGTCCCGTTACGGGAACCTTGCCTGCCCGTAATTTTAATTTTCTGGGGTAGTTTTGTCCGTTGTTGCCTTGGTTTGTTTTGCCCACTCTTCTACTTCCCATTTGTTTCTTTGGCACTGATATTCAGTTTTAGACTCTTTAGTGTCTTTTGCTGAGTATTGCTGTCACCGCTTGTCGATCACCGAGTCTCCGACCATTTCTGCTGCTTCCCGCTTCCGCCCTCCCGCCTTCCCTGCCGGCCCTTCCCACCTCTTAGGACTACTTATGGAGGCAGCTGTGCGGCCACGCTACCGGCGTGCTGAAGGCGTGCCAAAGGCAAGCCCATCAGCGCCAGTCCGTGCCTGGACCGCGCTTTGCGCCAGGACCCCTGGCCACCGTCCACTGCTACACCGCCATGGTGCTCTGGACCTCAGACACCAGACCACCAGATGATGCACGTCCTCCCTGCAATCAACCAAAGGACCCTTCACCTGCCGCCACTGCCGCTTCTCCTGCAACACAGGACCACCAACCCGCACAGAATCCCGCGCCGCTTCCACCCAGAAGACCATAAACAACCCCGAAATCGCTCCAATGCATCCTGCTCAATGCCCGCTCCTTCTGCAAATATGCTACGGAAATCTGGGACACCATCACCACCTTCTCCCCCGATGTTGCCTTCATCACCGAAACATGGCTCAACCCCTCCTCGAACCCCGACATCACCACTGCAACACCCGATGGCTACAAGATGATACACCGAGACTGCACCAACAAACATGGCGCGGGCATCACCATCTTTTTAAAAGAAACCATCCGATGTACCGTCACCAACGATGACCCCACGTCTCTAATGGAACACCTCAACTTCAAACTACAGACAGACACGAACACTACGATAAGAGACACCCTCGTATACAGACCCCCAGGACCCGGACCTGTTTTCTGCAACGACATCCCTAACCTCATCGCCCCCCTAGACATCGACTCCTACCACTACGTCCTACTCGGTGACCTCAATGTCCACATCGACGACACCAACTCTACCACCCTCCTGGAGAACCTGAACAACAATAGTCTCACCCAACTGGTCTCGAACCCACGCACAAAGCCAGACACACACTCAACTCCATCTTCATCTCCAGCAACCGAATCAAATTCAGCCATGTCACAGAGCTCACATAGACTGGCCATGCCGTCTTTCAATTCTCCATCTCCGACATTCACCACACCATCACCAAGCACCACAGCTCCTCCCACAGTAGCTGGGTCAAGATAACCGAGACGCAGTGGACACAGGCCCTCGGTACCACCCAACCCGAAGCTTCATCAGACGTTGAACACGCCGTCTGGAACCTCTCCGCATGGATCACCAAATGCGCCAACAGAGTGGCCCCGCAGAAACCAGCAAAAACCAACAAAGCCTTCAAACAAGCCAGCTGGTACACCCCTGAACTCAGAGCCACCAAGTGCAATTGCCACCAACTCAAGAAGGGATGGCGCGCCACAAGGAACCCCTCCGACAGAGCCGCCCACAAAGCAGTCCTCAGCAACTACCACCTCCACATCAAGGAAGCCAAGAAAGCAGCCATCACAGTCCACATCAACACTGTGGCCAACCACATGAAGAAACTCTTCAAAATGGTCAAGGAATTCTCCAACCCGGAAGCCACAGAGAACACCATTCATCCCCCACAAGAACTCTGCGACGCCCTCTCAGACTACTTCCACAGCAAGATTGCCACCATCTACAACAATTTTAACCCCCAACCCAATATTCTCAACCTCATCAACCTTGACCAACAAGCCCCCACCAGCCGAAAGATCACCACCTTGTCTGCGCTCACCACTCAGACCACCTTGCCATCATGTCTTCCATTCATTCCGTGGCACCCACCAACCCCTGCCCCACTATTTCTTCAACCTTGGATCCAACCCCATCAGCATAGAACTCATCAGCAAGATCAACACCTCCATCTTCACAACAGCGTTCCCGGCCAAAAGAAACACGCAGAGTTCAGACTCCTCCTAAAGAAACCCTCCTTTGATCCCAACGATCTCAAAAATTATGGACCGATCTCCCTTCTCCCCTTCCCAGCCAAAGTACCTGAGAAAGCCATCAACCAACAGCTCACCGAATACCTGGAACAAAACCACCTACTTGACGCCTCACAATCAGGATTCCGTGCCAACCACAGGACTGAGACCGCACTGATCGCTGCCACAGATGACATCAGAATTTTCCTCGACTGTGGAGAAACGTTGGCCCTGATCCTCCTCGACCTCTCTGCTGCTTTTGACACTGTTTCCCACCACACTCTTATCGACAGACTCTACAATATCGGCATACAGAAAAATGCCCTCAAGTGTATCGCCTCCTTCCTTACATGATGCACACATAGCATCTGACTGCCTCCTCTGACATCATTTGCGGCATACCCCTAGGATCATCCCTCAGTCGCACCTTGTTTAACCTACATAACCCCCTCACAGACGCCGTCAGATCCCACGGCCTCAACATAACCTCCTATGCAGAAAACACCCAACTAATCCTCTTGCTCACAAGGCCCCCTCCAACGCCAAAACCAACTTCTGCGACGCCATGACCAATGTAGTCAACTGGATGAGAGGCATTTGCCACAAACTCAATTCCGACAAGACTGAAGTAGTGATCTTCGGGAAGAACACTTCAGTCTGGGTCCACAGCTTGTGGCCAGCAGAATTCAGACCAACACCCACACCAACAGACCACGCATGCAACATAGGCATTATCCTCAACAGTGAACTGACCATGAAATGACAGATCAATGCAGTCACCTCCTCCTGCTTCCACACCCTCCGCATGCTCCTCCAAATCTTCAGATGGGTCCCAGTCAACACCAGAAAGACTGTCACTCAGGCCCTCATCACCAGCTGCCTCGACTACAGCAACGCTCTCTACGTCGGTATCTCCACCAGAAGATTCGAGGCCATACAGAATGCTGTAGTCCAACTCATCCTGTTTGTCCCCAAGTGGACGCATATCACCCCTCACCTCAGAAACCTCCACTGGCTCCCCATCCAGAAGAGATGTCAGTTCAAGAACCTCTTGCATGCCTACAAGGCCCTGCATGATCAAGACCCATCCTACATCAACCATTGACTGAATTTCGATCTACCTGCTGTTGTGTAGTTCCTGAAAATACATAGGATCTGCGCGTTTGTTGGACAACATAAACTGAGGGTTTGGTGCCAAGACTGGTTCCGGGCACACCCACAGGATATGTCAGCCTATAGACCAACTAGTTCACAGTGCCACCATAAGCCCCCTAACCTTACCAAGGAGCGAATAGTTTCTGGCAACCATCAAACATGCCAACCCTTGACCCTTCAGGGATCGTGGAAACAGTACCGTACTTTTCGCTCAGTCAATCGTGCTCACTTAGTCTCAGAAAGATAGACAGAATAAACGGTGGGGACGTTTTTAATAAGCATTTATTGAACCAGCATCATTCTAGTATAAAACATGTTTTCTGTGAAAATCATTAGACAGAAGCAAATGTAAAATATTACAAGCACCAACAGAGTAAATAGAAGGTAGAATTCTACCATGGTGCTAAAACAGTGAATATATGCAGGCATATAAACATGACAGTAATCAAGCATAGTCCTACGATGCGGACCCTCCCTAAGTGTACCTAAGTGTGCTTAGCATGTATGTGGGTGTAAAGCCAAGAATCCCCTAGGAAAGACCCAACCCCATTACCTGATGGGAGAGAATGAAGGACCCCGTCTTGGTCACGAGTTGGACACCCGGCAAGGGATGTCAGACCGCTGCGTGTCGAATCTTCAGCATGCAGGGACCTCCGTGTCTTGTATCAGCATGGAAGCGTCTCCTCTAGTTACCTAGTGAAGGTGCAGTTCTTTTATACCACAGAGACAGCCTCGGGGTTCCTACCACAACCGATATGTTGCGAGTACGATTATGTAAATGAGCCTAAATCAATAATTGCAATTATGCAAAGTAGCTCTGTCGCCCTAGGATGAAAGATAGCGATGACTTTTGTACAGAGTATGTTAATCCTGTTATGTACATCATGTGCAGGGGATTTTACTAAGAATACTCTTGCATAATAAATGAGGCTAGTTTCAAGGAAGAGGAGAGGATGTAGCCTTATGGCTAGAGCGGTGGACCTCGAAGCTGGGGAACCAGTTCAAGTCTCGGCAACGACGCTCAACATCCTGTGATTCTGGGCAAATCGCTTAATCTCCCCGTGCCTAAACAAAAATGAATGTGTCCATCTGTAACGAAACTGGTGCTCATGTAAAGCGCTCTGATACCCGATTTCTCGGGTCTAGTTCGCACTATATAAAACTCTAAATAAAGGAAACCAATCAACATTTATTCAGCACATAACTGAGTAAAAGGTCAGTGCTAGAACCGTTATGCAGAGCAAGGTAGGACAAATGTAGGTAAAAGGTCGCTTTGCTACTTAGGCCTAGGTTGGGGAACATAACACTGCAAGATACCTGAGCTCCTCCTCTCTTGCACGCGCACTCCCCTCTGCATCTGTCGCAGCCGCAGCAGGGGCCGCTTCTTCTCCTACATTGCCGTCAAGTCTTGGAACAACTTACCCCTTCATCTCCGAACAGCACCCTCCCTGGTCAACTTCAGGAAGAAACTCAAGACCTGGTTTTTCTACGGAGACGTGGCACTCTCAGCACCCAGATACCCCATCAGGAGACAGTGTTGTGCTATACAAATACTGATTGACTGATTGATAAACATAAAGGGACTGCTCCCTCTTCCCGTCCTGTTGAGAAATCACTGCAGTGCAGTACATACTCCTCGGCGCCCTTACATACTCTGCAGGGATTACTGCAGGGTATGTAAGGGCACCGAGGAGTATGCACTTGCACTGCAGTGGTTTGGATTCTAAACAGGGCCACAAGAGGGAGCAGTCCCTCTATGTTTAAAAACCACTGCAGATTAAACTTTAATCTGCAATGATTTTTAAACATGGAGGGACTGCTCCTTCTTTCAGCCCTGTTTTAAAAACAACAACCTCTGCAGATTAATTCTGCAGGCAGAGCAGGGAAATGTATTAGTAATCCTGTGTTACAAGAGTGACGTGCAATTACTAAATTCCTCTGATTCCGCTGGCAGAATAAAAAATTCCACCCAGGCCTGGCATCGACCTATGCAGGGGAGTTTGGGTTTGGTTTATGAGTTTTGCTACACAGTTATTTAATATCTTTATTGTTTGATGGAATGCTGCAGCACCACATAACACTGGCGGGGGATACTGTTGCGAGGGTGGGTGGGGTGGGGGGGGGTGGTACCACGGGGGTCGATTTCCACAACATGAGTCATGGGAGATAATACTGGCACTTCTAGACCAAGATATAATATCCTCATGTGGAATATCAGGGGTATGACTAATTATGTTAAATGATACAAAGCCCATTCATTCCGGGAGCGCCGCCACATACACGCTGCCTTTTTATTGGAGACTCACTTCAACCGGGAGGAGGTACTGAAACTCTCATAAACGTTGGAGGGGCACAGTGGTGGGCGCCACATATTCTAGGTATGCCGTGAGGGTTCTAATATGGATAGCCACGGGAGTTCCCTTCACAGTGCAGACCACCTCCATAGACCCTGATGGTAGACACATAGTGCTGGGATCCATCTTAGACGGAGCACCATTGCCACTGATTGGACTATACGCCCCCAACCGCAATCAAACATTTTTTATGGATTCCCTCATGCCCTCCATTCTCGCAAATGCGATCTCCACCTGTATTTGGGGTGGAGCTTTCAACATAGCCCTGGACTCAAGCAGAGGTAGATCCAGCCCCCCTGTTCAGGGAGCTCAATTTATAACCATGACGAAGTGCCCTCAGCAATGCACAACACACACAAGTAGTGGATCTCTGGCAGCTGCTTTATCCAGAAATGAGAGAATACTCCGATTACTCAGGGGTTCATGACCGACAAAATCGCATAAATCTCTTTTATTGTACCCAATAAGTGGCCAATAAGATGGAGACGGTGGAGTATCTGGTCCCATGCTGTCTGATCATAACCCTCTTTAAGTGTCCCTAAAGTGGGGTTGGGGGCTCCCGTCCCAACAAGGTGCCTTCATTTAGAGGTACTACACAGTAATGCATTTCGAACTTCATTGGCAGAGGCAGTTGATCAATACTTCCTAGAGAATGCTGGGACTGCATCAGACGCCCTTGTGGAATGGGAGGCTTTTAAAGTTGTTCTAGAGGGACTATGAATTAAATCAACCAATGGCAATAGACTGATGCTTCATCTGGAACTCAGAGTGTTAGAGACTGAGATACACACACACACAAGCTCACTGGTATCCAAGAATCCGATGCCCTTTCCCATCTGACACAAGTGCAGGAGAACTACATTGCTGCTCTGTCTCGCCTATGCAAACTCGGCTATAGGGAATATGTGGCCCATCAACACTCGCAGGCCAGGATGACTGCTTGCATGGCTTTTGTGATCAGAGAACCCCTGGCTCACAATAGTAGCAATATGAACCTAGCAGAGGACATTATTAAATGTGCAAGATGAGATCAACAAGACATTCACCTCCTACTATGCAGGGTCATACACTGCACCCTCTCTAGAGAGATACCTAGATACCCTGCATATGCGAACGGTATCCCCCCTACAGCGGGTGTACTTGGATGCGCCGCTGGCAGTGGAGATGCATTAAACTATAAAACAAATGGCAAGTTGTAAATCCCCGGGAATTGATGAATTCCCCGTCGAATTGTATGCAACCTATGCGCAACAACTGGCCCTCAACTAACTGCAGATATATGAGACAGTGCGAACCCAGGGGTGAATCCTGAGTTTGATGGCGAGACAATAATCATGGTCATTCCAAAACCCTACAGAGACACACTGATGGTGGGTCTTAGCATCTGCTACCCCTTCTAAACTTAAATTATAAAATACAGGGTAAAGTACTGGTCAACCGTCTGGTTCCCGTAGCAACGACACTGGTACACTTGCGCAGAAACACTTTCTTAAATCTACATCACTTGTTTATGGCCATGGACTGGACGCGCTCCTCTGGAACTTGGTGTGGGTGGCATCACTTGATATCGAGAAGGCCTTTGACACTCTTGGATGGCCTTACCTCATGGGGGTATTTGGCAGGTTCCGCAATGGGGGAGGAGTTACTTTCCTGGGTCAGGCTACTTTACTCTATTCCAACTGCCAGAGTGAAATTGGGATGTAATCTCTGACCCCTTTCTGATAGAGAGGGGCACCCATCGAGGCTGCCCTCTCTCACTGATCATATTTGTGCTCATCATGCAACTGGCATGTGCACTACTAACCAGAGGGCATGACTGGGGTTACGGATTGACAGAAGGTGTCACATAGTATCTTTGTATGCGGATGATGGCCTGATTTATCTCCGTGAGGGCGAAGATAACGTGGAGCACATGGACACTCTATTGGAGGACTTCAGCAGGGTCTCGGGCCTTCGGATCAATTGGAACAAGTTGTGTCTTTTCCCTCTGACTTCTTTGACTGAGGCCCAACACACAGTCTACCACATACACATCTCCCATTGCAATTTAAGACCATTAAATACCTACGGGTCCATATTTATAATTCAGAGGGCAATGTGATAGCTGGCAACCTTGGAATTACATTGATTGCCATAAGGACCTCAACTCCCTTATGGTTGCAAGCTGCAATTATCCCTCATATAATAATGCATTGCAGTCTCCAAGATTTTGGTACTTCCCTAACTGTTGTTACTTTTTCTCAGCAATTACCAAGTTACCTGGGCAGAGTTTCTATAAGGAACTGTAATCTCAACTGATTGCACTTATAAGGGGTACAGGTTGGGTTGCTGTCTCCAAGCTATATGCCAGATGACCTAAACTATTATTCTTCCTGTATAGTGGCCCGATTACAATGACCCATGCACTGAGTAGATGGTGACTGTCTTCAGGAATTGGGACACTGGTTTCTGGCTCCATCAACGGGCCCCATACCTGAGTGGTTGAACGGATCGACTCAGATAGTACCTCCTATGTGTTGTGTGTAAAGGCCAGCACCACGGCCTGGAGTTGGGTGGTCACACCAACATGTACTTTACTAAGCGGTCCGCACACACTGATTTCATTTCGACCATGAGGTCACATACCCCAGGTCCGTTTATTTATACACTTCATCCATACATCACGGCAGTGACAATCGGGAACCAAAAGGGAGGGGGGATGATCCAAAACACCCCTCTGGGGATTATCACAGTGGGATTAAACCACCAGCATAAACATAACATTCCTCCTTAACCAACAAAAATAAAATAGGCAGGTATAGGAGAAACAAAAAGAAAAAGAAGAGAGAAACAAAATAGAGAGATGAGACATCCACATTTACATAATCAATGCTTCAGAAAATCCTTCAAACGAGATGACCTCGCTGGGTTTGGTCAAAGATGGGTTCGCCATTAAAGGCCCTCAGAAGCCCACTTCCAGAGCTGAAATTTGCATATAAGGGGAGGGGGCTGTGTGGCCCACCCTCCCTGAGCCTCCAGAGACCCCGGAGACCCCATCCCCCGGGCCGATTTCAGTAATAAAGGGGAGGGGGGCTCACACTCTGAACATGACAGGCCCCAAGGAATCCACCCCAGGGGTAAAATTATTAAATACGAGTAGGGGAGACCTGCGCCCCCCCCCCCCCCATGAGTCATCAGTGGCCCCAGGGAGCCCACCCCAGTGGGCGAAATTTCAAAAAAATGGGGAGTGGGGCCACACGGCCCCCCTCTCTGAGCCAATACTGTCCCCGTGGACCCCATCCTCCAAGGCTGGCTCACATGTTATGTCCCAGGGAGCCCACCCCCGGGACATAGCGGTTTCCCTTCCTGCACCGGAAACACGAAAAACTGCTCCCAGCGGGCGGGAGCTTTAAAAGTACTCCTGCCAGCTGCGAGCAGACTTTTGATTTGTTTCCCTACCCGCACTGATGCAGGCAGGGAAACAGATCAAAATATTGCTCCCGCCCAGAGGGAGCAGCATTAGTAGCTGCTCACTGCGGGCAGGAGCAATGCTGGCTCCCGCTGCATGCGGGGAACCAGCTGGGGCCTTGGAGGCCTATGGGCAATGATGGATAGGGTCCCCAGAGCCTAAAAGGTCTCAAGGAGGGGGGCCGCACAGCCACGTGCCCCCCTCCCCTTTAATTTAAAAAAACGGCCCAGAGTATGGGGCCCTCAGGGCCTAACAAGGCTTGGGGGGGCACGTGGCCCCCCTCCCTTTTATTTTAAGCAGTGGCCCTGAGTGATGGGTGCCCAGGGCTTAACAAGACAGAGGGAGGTGGACCCCCTCCCCTTTATTTATTAAAAAAACGGCCCTAGGGGCTGGGGTCCCCAGGGCCCAATAAGGCTTGGGGAGAGGGGCCACACAACGCACCCACCCTTTTAATTGAAAAAAACACCCAGGGGGACGGGGTCCTTAGGGCCTAATAAGGTTCAGGAGGGGGCCACACACCTTTTAAAAAAAACGGCCTAGGGAGATGGGGTCCCCAGGGTGTAATAAGACTCATGGAGGGGGCCAAACGGCACCCCTCCACTTTACTAAAAACAAATCCCTGGGGGATGTGGTCCCCAGGGCCTAATAAGGCTCAGGTAGAGTGGTTACTTTCCCCTGTACAGAAAACAGGCATTTGCTATGCAATAGGTCTCACATTTGTGAGATTTTGAGCTATTGGCGTTGTAAATGACATTGTCTTTACCCATGTGTTTTTTAGGTCTCGCCTGAGCCAGCGCATGCGCTGGTCTGGCGAGACATTTTGTAGTGTGGGCTTGCAGAAATGCAACCACAACTTTTTCAAAGCACATACTCGTGCTTGTGGCGGCATACGCCTTGCGGGAGTGCGCAGCGGCGCGCCACAAGCACGAGTATGTGCTTCCAAAAAGAGCAGACTGCGCGCGCACCACTCCCGGGCTCAACTCCTGCTCCCCCTCGACTCTCACGCGCGCTCCCAGGACAGTACTGACGCAAGCATAGCTGCCCTTGTGGGCTCCCTTTGTCTGCGTTGCTTGCTCGTCCGTGTGTTTCTACCCTCTCCGAGCTCCAAATGCTTTCTCTCCTGTTAGCCTTTCTACCCCACACTCCATCTTGCTCTACGTCTTGCCCATTTGCTCCCCCAACCTCACCCTCCACATTGCTTTCCGATCCCCATGTTGCTTCAGCTTACTCCGGCTGCCCGTATTGCTTCTGCCCCCTCTTCCCATGTTGCTTTCCAAAAAATGCTTTTGCATGTTTCTATTTTCTTTTTATTTGCAAATCCGAGTAGAATTGGCAAATACACATGCGGCTACAAAATGATGTCACTTTTTTTTTTTTTTTTTAGCCAATTCACCTCGGATTTGCAAATAAAAAGAAAATAGAAACATGCAAAAGCATTTTCTGGAGGAAGAGGGGTTGAGTTTGAGAGGCAATCAATCTGCCAAATGGGACTATTTCGGTGTTTTCCACGGTTTAGTGTGAGACCGTTCTGGTGCATGCACTGGGCCACTGAGTGCATGCGGTCACAGATACTTTGTCTAGTAACTCCCTGATTTTCCGCAAATATATGACAAGCTGAGTATTCTCAGCATAGGAGAATATTTAAAAACCAAAGTCCTTTACAATCTTGGCTAAGGGTGCCACCTGGGTATTACAAGCATTGGCATAGCCAATAGGTCTCGCTTTTGGGACCTTATAAGTATTCAGTTATGCAGCACAATATCCTTGGTGCAACAACAACTGTTGCATGGCTAAACACTTATAAGGTCCCAAAGGCGAGACCTATTGGCTATGCCAATGCTTGTCTTTGGAGTTGTTAGAAATGGGGTTTCTGGTTGACAGTCAGTGTGCGCTCTGTATAAGCAGGAACTCTCACTCTAGTCAGGATGAGTAAAGTATACACCTATGTTTACCTGTGCTTACCCTCTCGTAGCTAGGCACAGAGCAGTCAGGCTAAATTACAGAGGCAATGTGTAAAACATTTGTGCAAACGCCAGTTTAGAAAAATAGCCAATATTTGCTTGTGCAGTGTACTTGTGCTCACCACAAGTTTGCGCTATATAAATTATGATTGTAAATGCATCGATGCAAACAAATACATGTACATAGGCACATATGTAGATATAGATGCATACATGAGTACATACTTGCGTATTTACATATTTACAGATATGCATACATATATGAGCATATACTAATATAAATGCATGCAGACATACACAAATACATATATTTATACATACGTGCAACAGGAGCAGTCTCCTGGGAGGGTCCAGAAGACCAAAAGGCGGGACTAATTAAGCATAATGACCAAAAAAAAGCAGGCATTTATGAATGGCAGGATCAGGAGCCAATGGAAAAGATGGGAGGTCCTTGAAGCTCCTATTCCAGATACAGCATGCCCCACAGAGCAGTGCGTGCGCTGCATGGGCTCGACCTAAAAACACAAAAGGGACCGAGAATCAAATACCAGAGCAGTCTGCAGAGGTCTGAAGCATTGTTCACGAGTACTTTATAAGTGAGATGTGGCATGAGGGAGCAGACGAGAGCCGACTTCCTGCTATCAGTACAGTACACCAAAAGCACATACTTAACTTACTCGCTCGAAAGAGATCCTTTGTGTCTATACTGTACGTTTTTAACTTTTAAGATGTATGTTATAAAGTCCTTCGCCATCTGCACAACCACATGCACTTTACTCTTCACAGTCAAAAACGAGGTGAGCTTTAACCTAGACTAATTAAATACATACATCCTAGTTAGCCTAGGGAATCATGATATACAGATGTCTGAAAAATTAACTGTTTTGTCCTTTGGTAAGACTCCGCTGACTTGAGTCTGCAGATCTGATTATGCTGAACTCCTCTGCTTTGGTGGGTGAGGGAGAGGCAGGACGCAGTCTGTGCTAGGCCACTTCTGAGCGTTTGCACGGACAGGCGAGAGTGCCTGGGTATATGTTTCCAGTAGGCTGTCTACCTAGCACTGCTATAGGGCATGGGATAAATGCAGAAGCTTCCTATATAAACAGCTGGGTGACTTCCTCAACCACCCTGCTTTGGTGGCTCACATTAGTAGGATTAGGACAGTGAGTGGAGGAAAATGCTTGAGTCTGCCTAGAGAGAGAAAGTTCTGGGTGGAGGGGTCATTAGGAAGCTGCAAAAGCAAGAGTGCAGCAGAGCACACATCCAGCAGATGTTACTATGGAAGGCCTCTTCCTTGGTTGGAGCAATTTCAATGGGGTCAAATAGTCGGGAAAAGAAGCACTAGCCTTCTTGAGATGCTAGAGGTTTAGCTCTGCCCCCACTTACTGAGGTAGGCCTTGAGATGCGCTGGATCCGGACAGCAACACCGGGCAATAGGTGTGGAAGGATTGCATTAAGTGAGCAGCAAATCTGGGCCACCAAGAGGGTCTCGAGCACTTTGGCTAGATTGGGGCACTGTGCAGCCTCTACGGGGTGTAGCGGCAGGTTCATCTTAGCTCCTAGTATCAGAGCTAAATCCCCTGGGTACCCAAGTTAGTCTAGACACTGTCAGTAAAGAATATGGGAGGGAAACAACCATGGCAACCCCAAGGTCCAGACTCTTGTTGTCTGCAAATTTCCTGGTGCTTTTCTGTTCTGCTACACGAGCTGAGGCAAACAATAAATAAAGAGTGCACCCAAAAGAACGTAAAATTTTAAAAAAGAGTAAGCTCACATGGAACAGGAGCAGTTTCCTGGGAGAGTCCGGAAGACCAAATGGCGGGGCTAATTAAGCATACTGACCAAGCAAAACCATGCATTTATGAAGGGCAGGAACAGGAGTCAATGGAAAAGATGGGAGGTGCTTGAAGCCCCTATTCCAGATACAGCATGCCTCACAGAGCAGCGCATGCACTGCCTAAGCTCGACCTAAGAAAGACCAGGGGAATGCAAACAGGGTTACTCTTCAATGCAAACATTTATAACGTGTTCAATACTTGTACACAGCTATGATGTATTAGGATCACATGCGTTTTGTGAACACTTATACCCATTAACTGGACACAGGCTGTACAAAATTAGATAAAGAAGTACTATGGTAGTTACGCACTACTATGTAAACTACAAATCAAACTAACACACTCATTGGATGATGTCATCAGTGATGTCATCAATGATGTCATTTGAGGTGTCATCAGTGATGTCATAAATTACGTCATAGAACATATTGAGTGATGTAATATGTGAGGTCATAAGCAGTGCATGGTGGGGCGCAAGTTACGAAACGAAGGTTAAAGTAATGTTATAGTTAAGTGAGTGTCAGTAACAACATTAATGTTTTGAACTAAAAAAAACACAGAGATTCACCAGTTATAGTTAGCAGAGCTAACTAACTGTATATATATATATATATACATATATACATATATACATATATACATATTACCTACTGGCGGTCGCCAGTATGGAGTTATAGTTAGGACCTAGTTTCCATAGGAAAAGCGTTTTTTGTTTTCCCAATAACTTTGGCGCCGGTTGACGAATCGTCGCGAAATTTTCAAAACTAGTGGGGCGCTCCGGTCAGCTCCTGTCTTGAAAGTTTCGGGGTGATTCGTCAAGCGGGGGCTAAGCAAAAGGGGGGGGTCCCAAAACGCGTTTTCCCCATGTTATTTTCCATAGGAAACTTTAGACAAAGCTACAGCCCGAACTGCTGAACGGAATTACAACAAATTTGGCAAAAAGGTAGGTCTTGGTCCAGAAAGATCCCTTTTTGTTAAATGGTGTAAATCCGTTCAGTAGTTGCTGAGAAATTAAAGAAAGAAAAAGTTTCGATATCTGTGGCCGAGGAGGGTTCGCGAACCCTCCCGACCATGAGCTTCATTCTAATTGGCTGCCAACACTACAAACCAGGAAGTGTTGGCAGCCATCTTGTGACTTGGTAGAACCGAGTCACAAGAAAACAGAAAAAAGAGGTTAAAAACAATAAAAGGGGGCAGGGTAGAAACACCCTGACCCCCTAGGCCTGCTCAGGGGGTCCCACAAGGACCCCCAGGGCCAAAAAAGCATTTTTTTTAAATAATTTCAGCGGAAATCGCGTTGGGGTCGCGAATCCCACCGAAATTATTTTTAAAAAATGAAGCGCGGGCTCCCGCGCTTCGTTTTCAAAAAGCCCCCGGGTGGGCCAGGTCCCGGGGGCACTGCCAATTAATTAGCGGGGGCCCACGGGGGCCCCCGCAGCCCCGGGAACCGCCACCTCCACGGGGCTGTGAAAAAAATGCGTGGGGGTTCCCAATCCCCCCCACGCTGTCCCGGGGGCCGCCACCTCCCAGGGGCTGTGAAAAGAAATGTGTGGGGAGGGTCCCAATAGCCCCCTCGATGCCCCGGGGACCACCACCACCTCCCCGGGGCTCAATTTAAAAAAAAAACAACCTGTGTGTGGGGGCTTGAGCCCCCCCACATGCCCCGGGGACCACCACCTCCCCGGGGCACTAAATATGGAAATGCAGAGGTCCGTTACGGACCCCCGAGCCCCGGGGACCACCACCTCCCCGGGGCTTTGCACTGGTAGGGAGGGGGGCCGCGCAGCCCCCCTCCTGGAGCCCTTGATGGCCCTGGGGACCGCCATCCCCCAGGGCCGGCTCCTGCAGTGTCCCGGGGTGCCCACCCCTGGGACACTGCTGTTTGCTATGGCAGGGCGGGAGCCGTGCGGCTCCCGCCCTGTCATATCAAACACTGGTTTGGATTTTGGAAGCGAGAACAGGTTTCCTGCTCTCGCTTCCAAAATCCAAAGCAGATTGCTTTTCCACAAGGGGAGCTGTATGTAAGCAGCTCCCCTTGTGGAAAAGCAATGCCGGCTCCCGCAGGGAGCCGGCGGGACCGTGGGGGCATTGGGGCTCCCCCCACGGTCCCCAACGGAGTGGCCAGGCCCCGGGGGATGGGGTCCCCAGGGCTAAAAGTGGCCCGGGAGGGGGTCACGCGGCCCCCCTCCCCCCTCCCAAAAAAAGGAAAGGCCGGCCCCGGGGGATGGGGTCCCCGGGGCATAAATGGCCTGAGGAGGGGGGCCACGCGGCCCCCCCTCCAAATATTTTAAAAAATGTTTTAAATACTGGCCATGCCCCGGGGGATGGGGTCCCCGGGGTCAAAAATGGCCTCGGGAGGGGGGCCACGCGGCCCTGTTCCCGTATTTTTAAAAAAAGATAAACAAAATAGGGGTCAGGCCCTGGGGGATGGGGTCCCCAGGGCCCAAAAAATAGGAAAAGAAGGGGGGCCACACAGCCCCCCCCCCCATCTAAAAAAATAAAATAAAAAAATAAAAACGGCATCGCGCCGGAGGCCCTGGCCCCTCAGTGCATCACTCTGCAAACTCGCCCCGTGGCGCGTTGTAAGTTGGGGAATTAATTCCCCTTCAATACTGGGGGTCCCTGGGGGCCAACTAGCCCACCAGGTACCACCAGTATGCGCCACAGAGCTGCGTTGCAGAGAGGTGGTCCGAGGCCCCGCCCCTTTTTACACCTCTCTGCAATGCAGCTCTGTGGCGCTTACTGGAGGTACCTGGTGGGCTAGTTGGACCCCAGGGACCCTCAGTATTCAAGGGGACTTAATCCCCCAACTTAAAACGCACCACGGGGCGTGTTTGCACAGTGGTGAAGGGAGGGGGCGGGGCCTGATGTGACATGTGTGCAAACACGTCCTGTGGCGTGTTTTAAGTTGGGGGATTAAGTCCCCTTGAATCTTGAGGGTCCCTGGGGTCCAACTAGCCCACCAGGTACCTCCAGTAAGCGCCACAGAGTTGCGTTGCAGAGAGGTGTAAAAAGGGGCGTGGCCTCGGACCACCTCTCTGCAACGCAGCTCTGTGGCGCTTACTGGAGGTACCTGGTGGGCTAGTTGGCCCCCAGGGACCCTCAGGATTCAAGGGGACTTAATCCCCCAACTTAAAACGCACCACGGGGCGCGTTTGCACACTTGTCACATCAGGCCCCACCCCCTCCCTTCACCACTGTGCAAACGGGCCCTCTGGCGTGTTGTAAGTTGGGGGATAAAGTCCCCTTGAATCCTGAGGGTACCTTGGGTCCAACTAACCCACCAGGTACCTCCAGGAAGCGCCACAGAGCTGCGTTGCAGAGAGGTGTAAAAAGGGGCATGGCCTTGGACCACCTCTCTGCAAAGCAGCTCTGTGCCGCTTCCTGGAGGTACCTGGTGGGCTAGTTGGCCCCCAGGGACCCTCAGGATTCAAGGGGACTTAATCCCCCAACTTACAACGTGCTAGGGGACACGTTTGCACAGTGGTGCAGGGAGGGGGCGGGGCCTATTATAAGAAGTTAGCAATCCTGCTGTGTGGGACTTACTGGTGGTAATAAAAGGGATAGTTGGCCCCCAAGGTTGACGTTGGGGGCTAACTACTCCTCCTGTTACCTCCAGTAAATCCCACACAGTGGGATTGCTAAGAGGTGTTTCGGAGGCCACGCTCACCTTTCTCCACCACTCTGGAAACGCGACTGGTATGTTATAGTTAGAAATTAGCATGTAAAAAACCTTTGAAATTCACTGAAAAAACCATAGGTTTCAGGGACGTTATAGTTAGAAATTAGCATTTAAAAAACCATTGAAATTTACTGAAAAAACCATAGGTTTCAGGGACGTTATAGTTAGTTGGACCTTTCACTCGTACAAAACCAGAGAAATTCCGCCGTTATAGTTAGTTCAGCTAACTATAACTCGCGCCCCCGCAATGGACTGCTGATGACGTCACATATTACATCATTCATGACATGGTCAGTGACATCACTGAAGACATCACTGATGACATCTCAAATGACATCACTGATGACATCACTGATGACATCATCCAGTGACTGTGAGTTTCTTTAAAGTTTAAATATGTATTATATATATGCCACGGTGTATTGAAGAATGAGTGGGTGTATAAGTGTCTGGATGGAGGATTTAGTAGGTGCGTGACTGACTGTTTAAGTGAGTGATTACATGTGTCTTACTGAATGCATGGGTTAGTGGCTAAACTGTGTGAATGTCTGTATCAGTCTGTTTGTTGTTGTCAAGCGCCAAATTCTCCACGGAGGCAGAATGTTGCTAAGTCCCAATGCCCCCTTCCCAGAACACACCGCTTGTAATTGCAGCTGCTCTAGAAAGGGAGAAAGGGGTTAGGGACAGAGAAGAGACACTCCGACTGATCCTGGATTTTCTCTTCTTCCAAGGAGTCTTCACGTATACTCCACAGGTGTGATGGGGAGAATTCCTAATGCACAGAAGGAGACAAACTTAGAACAACTTTCTCTCTTAAACTCTAAACCTACTTTACTGGAGAGCTTAACTACCCCCCTACCAGGTTCTGCAAGAGTATTGCCTCTCTTCTATTTTCTTTAAATATCTTCAGCCACAGTTATTCTTTTGTCAGGAATACCTAGTGCACACAGGAGATATAACGGATTAAGAACATCTCATCCTCCCCTCCCCACAGTGGTATGTACAAATTCTCAATTCCTACCTATGGATTTAATTCAGGTTTCCTATACAGTACTGAAGTATCCCAGTTTGTAGATATTACAATATAATTGAAAGTTCTTGTTAGTTTTTAGGTCAAGCCTCGAGTAGCGCGCAAGCGCTGCTCTGGCGAGACTTTAAGTTAGGGGTTTCGAAAGCTGACCAGACGCTCGTGCGTCATGGCCTTTTCCCTGCGGTTACCCGCAGGGCAGACATCTGTTTCCAATTATCGTGCCCAGACGCGGGCGCGATAATTGGAAACACATGCTGGCCGTGCGGGTAATCGCGGGGAAAAGGCCATGACGCACGAGCGTCTGGTCAGCTTTCAAAAGCCCAGGCTGCCGCGCTCGCTCGACCCCGCTCCTCTCTTGTGTTGGCCTGCCTCTGCTCGTGTTAAGGGTTCTGTTTTTCTTTTGTTTACTTCGTGCATGACAGGTCACGAGGTTTTTTGCAGTGCCGTCACTTAATCTGCTTGTTGCTCTATGCTGGCGTTGTATTTGTTTCTGTTATTTGTTGATGGTTCTTAAGTACCCCAGTGCCATTCACGAGCTGCTTTAGATACTTGCAGGAAATTCAAACAACATGAGAAAGAAACGGCGCCACTACTTATATAGCGGCACTTGCATTGCACATTTAATATCTCTTTATACCACTTTCGTGAACCTAAAGCGATCCCCTGGCCGGTCAGGTGAGAGGATACCCAAGTCTGTTTTGGATGGTTGGAAAATATCTGTTTGCAGTGTGGCAAGTGTTGAGTGTCATCCCTGCGGGTCTGGGGGTGATCCACTCATGTTGCTGCTCAGTAAAGCTGAAGCCTTTGAAGCAGACAGGGCCGCATATAGATGCAAGCCACCTTCCATTTGTCTGACGTGTATTTAAAAATGCCTCGCCTGCTCCTACTTTGGGTGAGCTCTCACTGATGCATCATGGCAGAGCATATATGCGGTGCCCTGCTAAGATCCTCTGCAAAGAAAGAGAGGGTAAACGCTGCAAAAACCAACAGGTGAGAAAAGAAGGAGTTTATCTTGAACCAAAGACCCGAGCTAGAGCTTTAAATAGAGTTCTTGGACGGTAAAGAAAAAATCTGAAAGGGTGCAGATCACTGTGGCAAACCCTACCAATAGTGCGACCACCTCATTCTAGCATCACTTAGTACCACCACAGCATCACTCTGTAGCGCCACAGCAGCAATCAGCATCACCACAGCAACAGTCAGCATCACTCAGGGCCACCACAGCGTCACTCAGCACCACCACAGCATCACTCAGCACCACCAAGGTGTCACTCAGCACCACCACAGCGTCACTCAGCACCACAACAGCATCACTCAGCACCACAACAGCATCACTCAGCACCACAACAGCATCACTCAGGGACACAACAATATCACTCCGCACCACCACAGCATCAATCAGCACCACCACAGCGTCACTCAGCACCACCACAGCATCACCACAGCATCACCACAGCATCACTCAGGGCCAACACTGCATCAATCAACAACAACACAGGATCACTCATCACCACCACAGCATCACTCAGCACCACCTCAGCATCACTCAGGGACACAACAATATCACTGAGCGCCATCACAGCATCAATCAGCACCACCACAGCGTCACTCAGCACCACCACAGCATCACTCAGCACCACCACAGCATCACTCAGCACCACCACAGCATCACTCAGCACCACCACAGCATCACTCAGCACCACCACAGCATCACTCAGCACCACCACAGCATCACTCAGCACCACCACATCATCACTCAGCGCCACCACAGCATCACTCACCTTCACCACAACATCACTCAGCACCAACACAGCATCACTCAGCACCAACACAGCATCACTCAGGAACACAACAGCATCACTCAGTACCACCACAGCATCACTCAGCAGCGTCACAGCATCACTCAGCATCACCACAGCATCAGTCAGCAGCACCACACCATCACTCATGGCCACCACACCATCACTCAGGGCCAGCACAGGATCACTCAACGCCACCACAGCATCAGTCAGCACCACCACAGCGTCACTCAGCACCACCACAGCGTCACTCAGCACCACCACAGCGTCACTCAGCACCACCACAGCGTCACTCAGCACCACCACAGCGTCACTCAGCACCACCACAGGATCAATCACCTTCACCACAGCATCACTCAGCACCACCACAGCATCACTCAGCACCACCACAGCATCACTCAGGAACACCACAGCATCACTCAGGAACACCATAGCATCACTCAGGAACACCACAGCATCACTATGCGCTACCACAGTATCACTATGCGCTACCACAGCATCACTCTGCAGCGCCACAGCATCACTCTGCAGCGCCACAGCATCACTCTGCAGCGCCACAGCATCACTCTGCATCACCATAGCATCAGTCAGCACCACCACAGCATCACTCAGGGCCACCACAGCATCACTCAGGGCCACCACAGCATCACTCAGGGCCAGCACAGCATCACACAACGCCACCGCTGAATAACTCAGGGCCAGCACAGCATCACTCAACGACACCACAGCATCACTCAGTGCTTCTTACACTTTTTAATTACAACTTCTCAGCATGCTGCACAGCAGCCACACTTCTCTACAGAACAGCTTAAAAACATTAGCAAAGTCAATAGCTCTACCTAAACACTTATAAGGCCCCCCAAAGCATAGCCAATAGGTCTCGCCTTTGGGACATTATAAGTGTTTAGTTATCCAGCACAATATCCTTCATTAAACAACATCAAGTGTTGCATGGCTAATCACTTATAAGGTCCCAAAAGCGAGACCTATTGGCTATGCCAATGCTTGTTATCTTTTTGCGCTGTTCCGTTCAGCTCCAATTATACAGCTTATGCACACTCCAGGCTGCTTCCGCGGGGAAACACGCAAAAAGGATAAAGGAAGGGAAGACAGGGAGGAAAAGTCAGGAGAGGACGCCAGGAGGAAGCAAAGGAACAGAAGCGTGAGAGGAGCTCGCGCTGAGCTCAAGTTCAAGTTCAGGTCTGGTGCTGCCGAGCTAATTAGTTGAGCCTTACTTGAATGCTGCCGGTTATTCAGTACTTCGAACTTGGCTCTTCTTTACTCTGAACTGGAATCCGAACTCAGTACTTCCACAAGTACTCAAGAGGAGCTGACTGAAAGACGAGGCGTGTCTTTCCAGAATTCTCCTCTCAAAGTATGGAATTTTCAATTAACTCGAAAACTGCAGTGAGACCTCACAGGAACAAAGGTCTCTAAAGAGGTTCCCAAAGCGGACACTGGAAACTGAAATGTAGCGCTCAGTAAACACTAATTCACAGAGCGAACCTCAAGATGAACTTCTCTTCTCTCAGGAAAAATTGAAGTGCGCGGATGACAGAGCAATCTCGCGGCTCGAGCATTCAAGTCCCGCGAGAACTCAGATCACCACACAAAACTATTTACAAAGGTAACTAACGTGGCGGCCATCTTAAAACTTGTCCCACCTATCTAACATTCAACCACAGGTTGTTGCTAGGTGGTTTAACGATGGCTCTGCGCCTTTTGCATTTCCCACAAACAATGGTATTAATTTGCTTCCTGACAGTACCCCCTCTCAATGACCGATTCATCGGTCCTGGTTTGAAAGTGTGCTGCAAATGAAAACGTTTGATCAGCAAAGGGGCATGAACATTTTCAGCTGGCTCCCAGGATCGTTCCTCCGGACCATAACCCTTCCAGTCCACTAAATAAAACAACCCCCTTCTAGTTCTTTTTGAGTCCAGAATCCCTTTCACTTCATACTCTGGATGTCCCTCTATGTTCAAAGGAGGTGGTGGACTGCCTAAACGAACATTATGTGCGGTTTTCTTCAAGAGGGATACATGAAAAACAGGATGAATTCTCAAATTTGGAGGGAGTTTTAGTTTGACTGATACTGGTCCTAACACTTGCTCAATTGGATATGGGCCCACAAAACGAGGTTGAAACTTCCTGTCACCCTTTAACCGAAGGTGACGAGAAGACAACCACACCATATCTCCCACTTGATAAGCTGGGACTGACTGGCGATGCTTATCTGCCTGCCTCTTATAATTCTCTTTAGCTTTTAACAAGTTAGACTCAGCTGATTTATGGACCGAAGATAAATTCTCCAGAATGTTTTTTACTGCTGGTACCTCTAGGTCTCCCTGAAACCTAAATGGATTTGGGTGCTGTCCAAAGTTAAAAAAGAACGGGGAATATCCCGTGGAAACATTTTTGGCATTGTTGTGTGCAAATTCAGCCATCCAGAGTAAATCCGACCACTCACCCTCCCGATCCAGAAGGAACAGACGAAGGTATTGCTCTAATTCCTGGTTCACTCTCTCGGTCTGACCATCTGTCTCAGGGTGGTAACTGGTCGAATGCCGAATTTCCACTCCCAAACCCCGCATGAAGGCCTTCCAAAAATGGGACACAAACTGGGGGCCTCTGTCGGAGATCAAAACTTTTGGGACCCCATGGATTTTGACAATGTTCTCACTAAAGAGTCGAGCTACTTCTGGGGCAGAGGGAATCCCTTTCACTGGGACAAAATGACTCATCTTTGTAAAAGTGACGACCACCACTAAAATTGTGTCATAACCTCGACTTAAGGGAAGATCAACAATTAGGTCTAGGGTGACTGTATGCCAAGGATGATTGGTGGTGGGCAAAGGCTGTAGAAACCCCTGAGGAGCCTGCCTACTGGATTTCCCACGGGCACAAAGTTCACAAGACTCTACATATTGTTTTATTTGGGAATTCATACTGGGCCACCAAAAATATCGTTGGACTAGGTCTAGGGTCTTTAACACTCCCTTATGCCCAGCTAAGGGTTGATCGTGACAGTCTTTTAAAGCACGTTCTTGGATTTCCTTAGTGGGTAGATACAAGGCTCCACGATAATAGGGTAAAGAATCCAACACTTCCCTTCCTTCCTCGAGATTCACCCACTCCTTCATTTCTGTCTCGGACATTAATTTACCAACTTCTTCCTTATAGTTGGATAAGGTAAGTGCGCACACAATTCTTGATTCTGGAATGATTGGTTGAGGATCTACAGAATGTTCCGTTGTCTCAGTCTGGATTCTGGACAAGGCATCAGCTTTGCCATTCTTACTTCCGGGGCGATAAGTGATGACAAAATCAAAGTCTGCAAAATAAAGTGACCAGCGCAATTGACGTGGAGTCAAAGTCCTTGCAGATCTTAAAAATTGCAGGTTTTTATGATCAGTAAACACTGTCACAGTGTGTCTTGCTCCAAGCAGGTAGTGTCTCCACTCTTCGAAAGCATCTTTCACTGCCAACAATTCTTTTTCCGCAATTGTATAGTTAATTTCGGCAGGGTTTAGCTTTCGGGACCGATAAGCCACAGGATGCAACTGCCCAGTGGATTTATGTCTCTGCGACAGGACCCCACCAATGGCTTGATCTGAGGCGTCAGCTTCCACATCAAATGGTTCGGCACGATCCGCGTGAAGCAAAATTGGGGCTGATGTGAAACTTTCCTTGAGATATTCAAAGGCAAGTTCCGCTTCTTCATTCCAAACAAATGTTACTCCCTTCTTTAGCAGTCTGGTAATTGGTATGATCTTTTGTGAAAATCCAGAAATAAACCGCCGATAGAAATTGGCAAAGCCCAGGAATCTCTGCACCTCTTTCACATCCTTGGGAGATGGCCAGTCAACTACCGCTTGTACCTTCTTTGTATCCATCGTGAGTCGATCTGGAGACAGAATGAATCCCAAAAACTCCACGGTCTGTACATTAAAAGCACATTTTTCCAGTTTTACATAAAGTTGGTGTTGACGAAGTCTTTCCAAAACTTGTTTGACGTGATCTGGATGTTCTTGTGGGTTCTTAGAAAAGATCAGAATATCATCCAGGTAAACCACTGCAATCTTGTCGACCAAATCTCCCATGATGTCGTTGATAAAGTGCTGAAAGACCGCGGGAGCATTGCACAGGCCGAAGGGCATAACCGGATATTCAAATAGCCCATATTTGGTCCGGAAAGGAGTCATGGCCTTCCTTCATCCGGATAAGATGATAGGCCCCACGAAGGTCTAATTTGGTGAAGATCTGGGCCTCTTTAATCTGATCTAAAAGAACTGATATCAAGGGCAACGAATAACGATTTTTTATCGTTACCCTATTGATGGCACGGTAATCGATACAAGTTCTCAAAGATCCTTCTTTCTTTGGAATGAAGAACAATGGAGAGGAGACTGGGGCCTGAGATGGTCTGATAAACCCAATGGCCAAGTAGTGGTCTAAATATTCTTTAATGTAGATGTTTTCCGCTTCAGTTAATGCGTAGATCCTACTGCACGGCAAGACTGCTCCAGGTTCCAGGTCTATTGAACAATCGTAAGGGCGATGCAGAGGCAGTTTCTCGGCTTCCTGTTCACAAAACACCTCCTGGAATTCTTGGTATTCTGTTGGGATTTCAAAGGTGTCAATCACCCCAATGGATTCTCCACTAAAAGACAACAAAGTGGCCTGTGACGGTTCAGGAGCCTCAGTAACGGAAGGAAAGCAGTGTTCCAAACAAAATGGAGAATCCATGCTTACAGTCCGATTCTCCCAGTCAATAGTAGGATTATGCATGGAGAGCCAAGAGAGCCCCAAAATGATCTGAAACTGAGGGGCATTAATGAGATTGAACTGGAGGGTTTCCTGATGCCCATTGGCTTGAACTAGTTCCACAGATTCTGTGTGATGAGTTATTGGGCCGGAAGAGAGGTTAGTCCCGTCAACAGCCCGAACTGGTTCTTTTCTCTCTTTTAATATGGCTTGAATTCCAATCTTACTGGCATACTTAATGTCGCAGAAGTTACCGGTGGCCCCGGAGTCAATCATGACAACGGGCCACTCCCGTAATTTCTTGATCACGAAATTTCAGCATCATTTGCAGAATCAAATGAGGTGTCTGAGTTTGGAGAGTATTCATGATGTGATGGGATCCTGGAGTCTCTGTCTCATTTTCCGCCATCTGAGCGACCCCACCTACAGATGGTTTTGGGCGTTTCCCGAAACCACAGTCTTTGGTCTTTTAGGGCATTCCTTCACGAAATGTCCAGATCCCCCGCAATACATGCACAGTTTCTTAGTTCTTCTTTGTTCTCTTTCTTCTTTACTCAGAGGACCTCGCACAGATCCGATTTGCACTGGTTCACTCTCTGTGGTTGTTCCCGGGGTTTTATTTCCGTCAGTTTTAGTTCTATCAAACCTTGGAAAGTTCCATTTCAAATCTCTAATCTTCTTCTCTCCCTTCCGCTCGGACAAACGAAGTCAATCTCAAGTACCAGATCCACTAACTCTGAATACTCCGTAGGTTGGTTTGGAATCTGGGCCAGGGTATCTTTAATTTCGTCTCGCAAACCTCTATAGAACAAAGCAGCTCGCTTCTCTTTAGGCCAATTGGTTTCCACCAATAATTTGTTGAACTAAGTGAGATATGTAATTAGGTCTTTTGATCCTTGTCGCAATTCTAACAACTTGTTGTCAGTGGCCTGAGTAATGTTTCTCCTATCAAATATCTTAAGAAACTCGGTTTTAAACCGCTCAAAATCGTACAAAATGGATCATCACGGGTAACTAAAGGCATGGCCCAATTGGCTGCATCCCCAGATAAATAGGACAAAATGAATGCTACCCGGGACTGGGCATCTGGAAAAAGGGTGGGCCGATACATGAAGTGTAACGAACATTGAGTGAGGAAGAGTTGGGCCTTCTGGGGATCCCCGCTATACCTTTCAGGAGAGGCCAATGGAATAAGTGGGGCACGGAATGAACTACTTGAGCTACCGAGCGCTGGTTGTGTTCTAGAAATGAACTACTCGGCAAGGATTGTGAAGGGGGGTGTCCATGTAGCTATTTCACTCACTCTTTGTGATAATAACATGGTCTCTTGACGGGATGCCAGCACATCTTGCTTTAAACTCTTATTTTCTTCACTAAGGGCCCCTAACTCACGTTGAATCCCTTCCAACATCTCTCCTAAGGCTTTTAAACTAAACCCTTCTGCCATTCTGCCTGGGTGGAGGAAACTCGTGGGCACTTCAATCTGTCAAGCGCCGAATTCTCCACGGAGGCAGAATGTTGCTAAGTCCCAATGCCCCCTTCCCAGAACACACCGCTTGTAATTGCAGCTGCTCTAGAAAGGGAGAAAGGGGTTAGAACAGAGAAGAGACACTCCGACTGATCCTGGATTCTCTCTTCTTCCAAGGAGTCTTCATGTATACTCCACAGGTGTGACGGGGAGAATTCCTAATGCACAGAAGGAGACAAACTTAGAACAACTTTCTCTCTTAAACTCTAAACCTACTTTACTGGAGAGCTTAACTACCCCCCTACCAGGTTCTGCAAGAGTATTGCCTCTCTTCTATTTTCTTTAAATATCTTCAGCCACAGTTATTCTTTTGTCAGGAATACCTAGTGCACACAGGAGATATAACTGATTAAGAACATCTCATCCTCCCCTCCCCACAGTGGTATGTACAAATTCTCAATTCCTACCTATGGATTTAATTCAGGTTTTCTATACAGTACTGAAGTATCCCAGTTTGTAGATATTACAATATAATTGAAAGTTCTTGTTAGTTTTTATCTTTTTGCGCTGTTCCGTACAGCTCCAAATATACAGCTTATGCACACTCCAGGCTGCTTCCGCGGGGAAACGCGCAAAAAGGATAAAGGAAGGGAAGACAGGGAGGAAAAGTCAGGAGAGGACGCCAGGAGGAAGCGAAGGAACAGAAGCGCGAGAGGAGCTCGCGCTGAGCTCAAGTTTAAGTTCAGGTCTGGAGCTGCCGAGCGAATTAGTTGAGCCTTACTTGAATGCTGCCGGTTATTCAGTACTTCGAACTTGGCTCTTCTTTACTCTGAACTGGAATCCGAACTCAGTACTTCCACAAGTACTCAAGAGGAGCTGACTGAAAGACGAGGCGTGTCTTTCCAGAATTCTCCTCTCAAAGTATGGAATTTTCAATTAACTCGAAAACTGCAGTGAGACCTCACAGGAACAAAGGTCTCTAAACAGGTTCCCACAGCGGACACTGGAAACTGAAATATAGCGCTCAGTAAACACTAATTCACGGAGCGAACCTCAAGACGAACTTCTCTTCTCTCAGGAAAAATTGAAGTGCGCGGATGACAGAGCAATCTCGTGGCTCGAGCATTCAAGTCCCACGAGAATTCAGATCACCACACAAAACTATTTACAAAGGTAACTAACATGGCGGCCATCTTAAAACTTGTCCCACCTATCTAACATTCAACCACAGGTTGTTGCTAGATGGTTTAACGATGGCTCTGCGCCTTTTGCATTTCCCACAAACAATGGTATTAATTTGCTTCCTGACAGTTGTTGTATAAGCTGCTGCATGGGTTGGTCAGTAGCTACATGAGTGTCTATATGGGTTATTGATTGGTTGCCTGAGTATTTGTATGGGAGACTGAGTGTGTGTGTGTGGGTGGGTGGGAGGTGTGTGACTCTGTGCATAGATGTGTGAGTGGTTGATTCACTGGGTGTATGGGTTCAAGAGTGCATGTGGAAACAGCTGTATGGGTGGGTGAGTGTGTGTATGGGTGTGTTGGTGAGTGAATGGACGTCTCAGTGGTACATGTCCAAGTAACTACAAATGTAAAAGGCAGTGTATGTGAGAGTAGGAGTATATAAATGACTATACGTGAGTCAGTGATTGTGAGAGTGGCTGTATGGATGAGTGTGTACTTGTATCAGTGATTATATAAGAGAGTAAGTATGCGTTAGTATCTGTATGAATAAGTGAGGTGGTGTGTGTATAACTGTATAGGTGAGTAAATGGGAGTGTTATTGATTCTTTGCATGACTGACTAGGTGTGTGAGTAACTCCATGGATGAGTGGCGGTGTGTGAGTGTCTGTATAGGTGTATGAGTGCATATGATAGTGTTGTATTGATGAGTGACTGCATGTATCAGTGATTGTATGGGTGAATGAGTGGATGTGTGTGTAGACCTAGGAATCAGTGAGTGCGTATGTAGTAACTGGTATTGGTGTGTCGATGGTTTCAAAAATGGTAGTCTGTATTTTACAGTGGGTGTATCAAAGGTTATATTAGAGTGTGAGGAGGTGCATCAGATTTTCACGTGGATGATGTCATCAGTGATGTCATTTGAGATGTCATCAGTGATGTCATTTGAGATGTCATCAGTGATGTCATCAGTGATGTCACTGACCATGTCATGAATGATGTAATATGTGACGTCATCAGCAGTGCATTGCGGGGGCGCGAGTTATAGTTAGCTGAACTAACTATAACGGCGGAATTTCTCTGGTTTTGTACGAGTGAAAGGTCCAACTAACTATAACGTCCCTGAAACCTATGGTTTTTTCAGTGAATTTCAATGGTTTTTTAAATGCTAATTTCTAACTATAGCGTCCCTGAAACCTATGGTTTTTTCAGTGAATATATATATCACACACAGGAAGAAATATCGAAGCCCAAGTCCTTGAACAGCAGCGTTTTTATTTCACTCTGGGAGGCTGCATTGTCTCACTTTCCTTACCCGTTTCGGCTGTTAATCAGTCTTGATCACAGGTGAGCACAGTCATACTGAAAATGTGGTAGGCCTTAAATCCCAGTGCCATCACGTGACTTTTAATGTGAGCCTCTGTGTCCCATAATGCACTTGAAATGTAAGTACATTTCAATGATTTGTAAAGTTACAATTTGTATTATGCTTAATAGCATTTAAAGGACTGCACAAGAACATATTGTTCAAGTGCACATATTAAACAGTAACATTAGTCACGAGTTGCAGGGAGTCTTCTTTTATACTTGCTGTTTTGCTCGAGATAAATACAGCCGTCATCTCCATACAACACATGTTTTCAAGGAAAATGGTTAGAGGAGACACTTCTCCTCCAGTCTCCCTTTCACACCTCCGTGCAATATAACCAGACAAATTCCATCGTGTTTGCAGGCAGAGGCGAGAGGGACATGCTCCCCAAATGATCCGAACAGATCCAAGCAGAATTCTCCACTTTGCTAGGAGCCCCCATCCCTGCAGGGCGGCTTCTTTCTGGACAGGCATGAAGCACCCTGTCACTTTCAAATCACACACAGGAAGAAATATCGAAGCCCAAGTCCTTGAACAGCAGCGTTTTTATTTCACTCTGGGAGGCTGCATATATATATATCCATACAAATAAAATTCCTACCGGTTACGGGTAAGAAAACGAGCCACTCCGGTTTGGGGATTTAAGTGTTTATTTGGCAAGGATATATATATATATATATATATATATATATATATATATATATATATATATATATAAATATATTATCTACTGGCGGTCGCCAGTAGATAGTTATAGTTAAAACCTATTATCCATAGGAAATCCGCGACATTCTATTTGAAATAACGTTGGCGCCGGTTGACGAATCTTCGTGAAAGTTTCCAACTTGTTGGGGCGCTCCGGTCCGCTCCTATCCTGAAAGTCTCGGGGTGATACGTCAAGCGGGGGCCGAGAAAAAGGGGGTCCCAAAACGCGTTTTCCCCATTCATTTTTCCATAGGAACCTTTAGTCGCAGCTACAGCCCGAACTGCTGAACGGAATTACACCAAATTTGGCAAAGAGGTAGCCCTTGGTTCAGTGTCGTGCCTTTTGCTTAAATGGTGTAAATCCGTTCAGTAGTTCCTGAGAAAATCAAAAGTAAAGTCACATATATATCTGGGCGGAGCCTAACCACCCATGTCATCGTGAGATCTGATTGGCTGTCAGCACTTCATCCTGGAATTGCTGGCAGCCATCTTGGGACCAATATAAATGATAGTACCTCATTGAAATGCATTGTAGTGAATAGAAGATTTTGAGGATCACCAAAAGGAGAACTATAAAGGGTGATAACAGGCTTTAGTTACATTAGAATTTATTTGTTGATGGTACCATACTAATTTTAGGAATTGTGGTGTATTCTAAGGTGATTTTACCATGTGAAAAACCTTCTGCTGGGATATCATGAATCATGTTTGAGAGAACACTATTTTCTCATGCTTGTCCCGTGGAGGTTTGGAAGGTGCTCCAGAAGCTAAAATGAGAGCATATTTTCTGTAAATTCACATTATCTTTCTCACTCATGTGAGAATGAAGTCTGACATTCTCAGTAAAACATGTACATCCAACAAGGGCAGAGACTGTCAGTTGATTCCTTTGTGTTCTACTGCAGCTTCCCAGAGTGTTCTAAAGAACAACTAGAGTGCTAACAGCCTTACTTATGACAAAAGTATGGCACACCTGAAGCCATCTTGATTGGAATAAACTGGTAACACTTAAACAATTTAATTTAAAAAGGAACAAAATGATGGGGTTCATTTTGTCATAGAAATTATGGTTAGTGCTGTAGAAAGAAAAATTAGGACATGTTTCAAGTGTGATCTCAAATATCTTCCTGTTATATTTCAACAGGAGCAGCCTGCCAGTTGATGCCTTTGTGTTCTACTGCAGCTTCCCAGAGTGTTCTAAAGAACAACTAGAGTGCTAACAGCCTTACTTATGACAAAAGTATGGCACACCTGAAGCCATCTTGATTGGAATAAACCGGTAACACTTAAAACATTTAATTTAAAACGGAACAAAATGAGGGGTTCTTTTTGAAATAGAAATTATGGTTAGTGCTGCAGAAAGAAAAATTAGGGCATGTTTTAAGTGAGATCTCAAATCTTCTTCTATTTCATTAGAAAATTCTGACATGCAGACTGAAACAATCACTTTCAATACCAGCAGCAGACTACCAGTTAACTCCCTGGTGAGCAGTAGCTTTACTCCAGTGATCTAATGAGCAACTAGAGTGCTAACATTCTGAATTTATGGCAGATGTGAGACACATCTGAATGCCTTCTTGATGGAATCAAAGTAAAAAACTGAAAGCATTTCCTACTGAGGAGACTGCAGTAAATGAAGAAATTAGGAAACTTCATAACAAAGAAGTCTTCCAAGATGGCCACCAGTGAAGAAAGAGCCCAAATGTAGCACAAATATTACCCAGATGTAGCCCACATATAGCCCAATGACAAAAGTGTGCAAAACACTTTTTATTTTTAGTTTTTTTGCAGTTTTATGTAGTGCAGACTGGTCAGGTATTGGAGCATTGCATATTAAAACATGACCCCCCTACACTACAAAAACACCACTGCACTACCTTAAACCCTAAAACACTACCCCCAGAAAGACCCCCTACACTACACAAGCACCACTGCACTATCCTAAACCCTAAAACACTACCCCCAGCACGACCCCCTACACTACACAAGCACCACTGCACTATCCTAAACCCTAAAACACTACCCCCAGCACGACCCCCTACACTACCCAAACACCACTGCACTAACCTAAATCCTAAAACACTACCACCAGCACGACCTCCTACACTACCCAAACACCACTGCACTACCCTAAAACATGACCCCCTACATTACACAAACACCACTGCACTACCCTAAACCCTAAAACACTACCCCCAGCACGACCCCCTGCACTATACAAGCACCACTGCACTACCCTAAACCCTAAAACACTACCCCAGCACGACCCCTACACTACAAAAACACCACTGCACTACCCTAAACCCTAAAACACTACCCCCAGCACGACCCCCTACACTACCCAAACACCACTGCACTAACCTAAATCCTAAAACACTACCCCCAGCACGACCCCCTACACTACCCAAACACCACTGCACTACCCTAAAACATGACCCCCTACACTACACAAACACCACTGCACTACCCTAAACCCTAAAACACTACCCCCAGCACGACCCCCTACACTACACAAGCACCACTGCACTACCCTAAACCCTAAAACACTACCCCCAGCACGACCCCCTACACTGCCCGAACACCACTGCACTGCCCTAAACCCTGAAACACCAGCCCCTGCATGACCCCCTACACTGCCCGAACACCACTGCACTGCCCTAAACCCTAAAACACCACCCCTAGCACGACCCCCTACACTGCCCGAACACCACTGCACTGCCCTAAACCCTGAAACACCACCCCTTCACGACCCCCTACACTGCCCGAACACCACTGCACTGCCCTAAACCCTGAAACACCACCCCCAGCATGACCCCCAACACTGCCCGAACACCACTGCACTGCCCTAAACCCTGAAACACTACCCCCAGCAAGACCCCCTACACTGCCCAAACACCACTGCACTGCCCTAAACCCTGAAACATCACCCCCAGCAAGAACCCCTACACTGCCCGAACACCACTGACCTAAACCCTGAAACACCACCCCCAGCATGACCCCCTACACTGCCCGAACACCACTGCACTGCCCTAAACCCTGAAACACTACCCCCAGCATGACCCCCTACACTGCCCGAACACCACTGCTCTGCCCAAAACCCTGAAACACCAGCCCCTGCACGACCCCCTACACTGCCTGAACACCACTGCACTGCCCTAAACCCTGAAACACCAGCCCCAGCACAACCCCCTACACTGCACGAACACCACTGCACCGCCCTAAACCCTGAAACACTACCCCCAGCAAGACCCCCTACACTGCCCGAACACCACTGCACTGCCCTAAACCCTGAAACATCACCCCCAGCAAGACCCCCTACACTGCCCGAACACCACTGCCCTAAACCCTGAAACACCACCCCCAGCAAGACCCCTACACTGCCCGAACACCACTGCACTGCCCTAAACCCTGAAACACCACCCCCAGCAAGACCCCCTACACTGCCCGAACACCACTGCACTGCCCTAAACCCTGAAACACCACCCCCAGCACGACCCCCTACACTGCCCGAACACCACTGCTCTGCCCAAAACCCTGAAACACCAGCCCCAGCACGACCCCCTACACTGCCCGAACACCACTGCACTGCCCTAAACCCTGAAACACCAGCCCCAGCACGACCCCCTACACTGCCCGAACACCACTGCACTGCCCTAAACCCTGAAACACCACCCCCAGCACGACCCCCTACACTGCCCGAACACCACTGCACTGCCCTAAACCCTGAAACACCAGCCCCAGCACAACCCCGTACACTGCCCGAACACCACTGCACTGCCCTAAACCGTGAAACATCACCCCCAGCAAGACCCCCTACACTGCCCGAACACCACTGACCTAAACCCTGAAACACCACCCCCAGCACGACCCCCTACACTGCCCGAACCCCACTGCACTGCCCTAAACCCTGAAACACTACCCACAGCATGACCCCCTACACTGCCCGAAACACCACTGCACTGCCCTAAACCTTGAAACACCAGCCCCTGCACGACCCCCTACACTGCCCGAACACCACTGCACTACCCTAAACCCTGAAACATCACCCCCAGCACGACCCCCTACACTGCCCGAGCACCACTGCACTGCCCTAAACCCTGAAACACCAGCCCCAGCACGACCCCCTACACTGCCCGAACACCACTGCACTGCCCTAAACCCTGAAACACCAGCCCCAGCACGACCGCCTACACTGCTCGAGCACCACTGCACTGCCCTAAACCCTGAAACGCCAGCCCCAGCACGACCCCCTACACTGCCCGAACACCACTGCACTGCCCTAAACCGTGAAACACCAGCCTCAGCACGACCCCCTACACTGCCTGAACACCACTGCACTGCCCTGAACCCTGAAACACCAGCCCCAGCACAAGACCCTACACTGCCCGAACACCACTGCACTGCCCTAAACCCTGAAACACCACCCCCAGCGCGACCCCCTACACTGCCCGAACACCACTGCACTGCCCTAAACCCTGAAACACCACCCCCTGCACAACCCCCTACACTGCTCGAACACTACTGCACTGCCGTAAACCCAGAAACACCATCCCCAGCACGACCCCCTATACTGCACGAACACCACTGCACTGCCCTAAACCCTGAAACACTACCCCCAGCAAGACCCCCTACACTGCCCGAACACCACTGCACTGCCCTAAACCCTGAAACATCACCCCCAGCAATACCCCCTACACTGCCCGAACACCACTGCCCTAAACCCTGAAACACCACCCCCAGCAAGACCCCCTACACTGCCCGAACACCACTGCACTGCCCTAAACCCTGAAACACCAGCCCCAGCACGACCCCCTACACTGCCCGAACACCACTGCACTGCCCTAAACCCTGAAACACCACCCCCTGCACGACCCCCTACACTGCCCGAACACCACTGTACTGCCCTAAACCCTGAAACCCCAGCCCAGCATGACCCCTACACTGCCAGAACACCACTGCACTGCCCTAAACCCTGAAACACCACCCCCTGCACGACCCCCTACACTGCCCGAACACTACTGCACTGCCCTAAACCCTGAAACACCACCCCCAGCACGACCCCCTACACTGCACGAACACCACTGCACCGCCCTAAACCCTGAAACACTACCCCCAGCAAGACCCCCTACACTGCCCGAACACCACTGCACTGCCCTAAACCTTGAAACACCAGCCCCTGCACGACCCCCGACACTGCCCGAACACCACTGCACTACCCTAAACCCTGAAACATCACCCCCAGCACGACCCCCTACACTGCCCGAGCACCACTGCACTGCCCTAAACCCTGAAACACCAGCCCCAGCACGACCCCCTACACTGCCCGAACACCACTGCACTGCCCTAAACCCTGAAACACCAGCCCCAGCACGACCGCCTACACTGCTCGAGCACCACTGCACTGCCCTAAACCCTGAAACGCCAGCCCCAGCACGACCCCCTACACTGCCCGAACACCACTGCACTGCCCTAAACCGTGAAACACCAGCCTCAGCACGACCCCCTACACTGCCTGAACACCACTGCACTGCCCTGAACCCTGAAACACCAGCCCCAGCACAAGACCCTACACTGCCCGAACACCACTGCACTGCCCTAAACCCTGAAACACCACCCCCAGCGCGACCCCCTACACTGCCCGAACACCACTGCACTGCCCTAAACCCTGAAACACCACCCCCTGCACAACCCCTACACTGCCCGAACACTACTGCACTGCCGTAAACCCAGAAACACCATCCCCAGCACGACCCCCTATACTGCACGAACACCACTGCACTGCCCTAAACCCTGAAACACTACCCCCAGCAAGACCCCCTACACTGCCCGAACACCACTGCACTGCCCTAAACCCTGAAACATCACCCCCAGCAATACCCCCTACACTGCCCGTACACCACTGCCCTAAACCCTGAAACACCACCCCCAGCAAGACCCCCTACACTGCCCGAACACCACTGCACTGCCCTAAACCCTGAAACACCAGCCCCAGCACGACCCCCTACACTGCCCGAACACCACTGCACTGCCCTAAACCCTGAAACACCACCCCTGCACGACCCCCTACACTGCCCGAACACCACTGTACTGCCCTAAACCCTGAAACCCCAGCCCAGCATGACCCCCTACACTGCCAGAACACCACTGCACTGCCCTAAACCCTGAAACACCACCCCCTGCACGACCCCCTACACTGCCCGAACACTACTGCACTGCCCTAAACCCTGAAACACCACCCCCAGCACGACCCCCTACACTGCACGAACACCACTGCACCGCCCTAAACCCTGAAACACTACCCCCAGCAAGACCCCCTACACTGCCCGAACACCACTGCACTGCCCTAAACCCTGAAACATCACCCCCAGCAAGACCCCCTACACTGCCCGAACACCACTGCCCTAAACCCTGAAACACCACCCCCAGCAAGACCCCCTACACTGCCCGAACACCACTGCACTGCCCTAAACCCTGAAACACCACCCCCAGCAAGACCCCCTACACTGCCCGAACACCACTGCACTGCCCTAAACCCTGAAACACCACCCCCAGCACGACCCCCTACACTGCCCGAACACCACTGCTCTGCCCAAAACCCTGAAACACCAGCCCCAGCACGACCCCCTACTCTGCCCAAACACCACTGCACTGCCCTAAACCCTGAAACACCAGCCCCAGCACGACCCCCTACACTGCCCGAACACCACTGCACTGCCCTAAACCCTGAAACACCACCCCCAGCACGACCCCTACACTGCCCGAACACCACTGCACTGCCCTAAACCCTGAAACACCAGCCCCAGCAAGAACCCCTACACTGCCCGAACACCACTGCATTGCCCTAGACTCTGAAACACCAGCCCCAGCAAGACCCCCTACACTGCCCGAACACCACTGCACTGCCCTAAACCCTGAAACACCAGCCCCAGCATGACCCCCTACACTGCCCGAACACCACTGCACTGCCCTAAACCCTGAAACACCAGCCCCAGCACGACCCCCTACACTGCCCAAACACCACTGCACTGCCCTAAACCCTGAAACACCAGCCCCAGCACGACCCCCTACACTGCCCGAACACCACTGCACAGCCCTAAACCCTGAAACACCAGCACCACCCCCTACAATGCCCGAACACCACTGTACTGCCCTAAACCCTGAAACACCACCCCTGCACCGCCCCCTACACTGCCCGAACACCACTGCACTGCCCTAAACCCTGAAACACCACCCCCTGCACGACCTCCTACACTGCCCGAAAACACCACTGCACTGCCCTAAACCCTGAAACACCACCCCCTGCACCACCCCCTACACTGCCCAAACACCACTGCACTGCCCTAAACCCTGAAACACCACCCCCTGCACCGCCCCCTACACTGCCCGAACACCACTGCACTGCCCTAAACCCTGAAACACCACCCCCAGCATGACCCCCTTTACTGCTTGAACACCACTGCACTGCCCCAAACCCTGAAACACCACCCCCAGGATGACCCCCTACACTGCCCGAACACCACTGCCCTAAACCCTGAAACACCACCCCTGCACGACCCCCTACACTGCCCGAAAACCACTGCACTGCCCTAAACCCTGACACACCACCCCCAGCACGACCCCCTACACTGCCCAAACACCACTGCACTGCCCTAAACCCTAAAACACCACCCCCAGCACGACCCCCTACACTGCCCGAACACCACTGCACTGCCCTAAACCCTAAAACACCACCCCCAGCACGACCCCCTACACTGCCCGAACACCACTGCACTGCCCTAAACCCTAGAACACTACCCCCAGCATGACCCCCTACACTACCCGAACACCACTGCACTACCCTAAACCCTAAAATACTCCCCTCAGCATGACCCCCTACACTACCCGAACACGACTGCACTGCCCTAAACCCTAAAACACGCCCCCCAGCACGACCCCCTACACTACCCGAACACCACTGCACTGCCCTAAACCCTAAAACACTCCCCCAGCACGACCCCCTACACTACCTAAACACCACTGCACTGCCCTAAACCCTAAAACACTACCCCCGCATGACCCCCTACACTACCCAAATACCAATGCACTACCCTAATCCCTAAAACACTACCCCCGCACAACCCCCTACACTACCCAAAGACCACTGCACTACCCTAAACTCTAAAACAATACCCCCGCACGACTCCCTACACTACCCAAAGACCACTGCACTACCCTAAACCCTAAAAAACTACCCCAGCACGAACCCCTACACTACCCAAACACCACTGCACTACCCTAAACCATAAAACACTACCCCCAGCAGTACCCCCTACGCTACCCAAACACCACTGCACTACTCTAAACCCTAAAACACTACCCCCAGCAGTACCCCCTACACTACCCAAACACCATTGCACTACCCTAAACCCTAAAACACTACCCCCAGCAGTATCCCCTACACTACCCAAACACCACTGCACTACCCTAAACCCTAAAACCCTAAAACACTAACCCCAGCACGACCCCCTACACTACCCAAACACCACTGTACTACCTTAAACGCTAAAACACTCCCCCCAGCACGACTCCCTACACTACCCAAACACCACTGCACTACCCTAAACCCTAAATCTACCCCCAGCATGACCGCCTACACTACACAAACACCACTGCACTACCCTAAACCCTAAAACACTACCTCAGCACGACCCTTTTCACTACCTAAACACAACTGCACAATTTGTTACAGGCGTTGCAACGCAGGCCTGTGGTGCTTACTGGAAGTACCTGGTGGGCTAGTTTGGCCCCAGGGACTCTCAGGATTCAAGGTGACCTAATCCCCCAACTTAAAACGCGCCACGGGCGCGTTTGCACAGTGGTGAAGGGAGGGGCGGGGCCTCTGGTGACATGTGCGCAAACACGCCCTGTGGTGCGTTTTAAGTTGGGGAGTTAATTCCCTTTGAATCCTGGGGCCAACTAGCCCACCAGGTACCTTCAGTAAGCACAACAGAGTTGCGTTGCAGAGAGGTGAAAAAGGTGCGTGGCCTCGGAACTCCTCTCTGCAACTCAGCTCTGTGGTCATAACTGTAGGTACCTGGGGGGCTAGTTGGGCCCCAGGGACCCTCAGGATTCAAGGTGACTTAATCTCGCAACTTAAAACGCGCCACGGGGCGCGTTTGCACACATGTCACTTCAGGCCCCCCCTCCCTTCACCACTGTGCAAACGCGCACTGGCTCTGGTTAGTCAGAGTCAGTTACCACCAGTACCCGTCTGAAAAAGTTGTGGGCACAGGATGATTTTGCAACAAGGCCTCTTTCTGCTCCTCTGTTGGTTCTTTCTGCACATCTTTGCTTCTTTCTGTGCGTTTTTTCTTCTTTCTTCACATGTCCTACCTCTGTTGGCATAGTTAGAAACTAGCATTTAAAAAACATTTGAAATTCACTTAAAAAACCATAGGTTTCAGGCACGTTATAGTTAGAAATTAGCATTTAAAAAACCTTTGAAATTCACTGAAAAAACCATAGGTTTCAGACACGTTATAGTTAGAAATTAGCATTTAAAAAACCTTTGAAATTCACTGAAAAAACCATAGGTTTTAGGGACAGTTATAGTTAGTTGGACATTGCACTCGTACAAAACCCGTGAAATTCCCCTGTTATAGTTAGTTCAGCTAACTATAACTCGCGCCCCGCAATGCACTGCTGATGACGTCACATATTACATCACTCATGACATGGTCAGTGACATCACTGATGACATCACTGATGACATCTCAAATGACATCACTGATGACATCATCCATGTGATAATTTCATGCATCTTCTCACACCCTAATATAACTTTTGATACACCCACTCTAAATTACAGACTGCCATTCTCAAAACCATAGACACTCCAACACCAAAACTACATACCCACTCACTGATTCTTAGGTCTACACACACATCCACTCACTCACCTGTACAGTCACTCATACTTACAGTCACTCAGTACAGGACTATCATATGCACTCATACACCTATATAAACACACACACCGCCACTCATCCATAGAGGTACTCACACACCTAGTCAGTCATGCAAAAAATTAATCACATACCCATTTACTCACCTATACAGTTATACACACACCAGCTCACTTACTCATACAAATACTAGCATGTTCTTACGCTCTTATACAATAACTGATACAAGCACACACGCATCCATACAGCCACTCTCACAATAACACACTCTCACTTATAGCCATTTAAATACTCTAACACACATATATACTGCCTTTTACATATGTAGTTACTCGCACATGTACCACTGAGATATACATTCACTCACTAACACACCCATACACACACTCACCCACCCAAGCAGTCCATCACAGATGCACTCTTGAAATCATGCACCCAGTGAATCACCCACTCACACATCTATGTATAGAGTCACACACACCCCACCCACACAAACACTCAGGCAGCCATACAGATACTCAGAGAACCAATCAATAACCCACATAGACACTCATGTAGCTATTCGCAAATCCATGCATCCACTTACACACCAACAAACAGACGGATACAGACATTCACACAGTTTAGTCACTAACCCATGCATTCAGTAAGATACGTTTAATCACTCACTTGTAGAGTCAGTCACTCACGTACTAAATCATCCATTCAGACACTTATACACCCACTCATTCTTCAATACGCCTTTCCCTATATATATTAAACATATTTAAACTTTATAGAAACACACAGTCACTGGATGATGTCATCAGTGATGTCATTTGAGATGTCATCAGTGATGTCATCAGTGATGTCACTGACCATGTCATGAGTGATGTAATATGTGACGTCATCAGCAGTGCATTGCGGGCGCGAGTTATAGTTAGCTGAACTAACTATAACAGGGGAATTTCACGGGTTTTGTACGAGTGCAATGTCCAACTAACTATAACTGTCCCTAAAACCTATGGTTTTTTCAGTGAATATATATATATATATATATATATATATATATATATATATATATATATATATATATATATATATATATGCATATATGAAAGGTGACTCAAACAGATGGATTCACCAAAGAACAAAAATATATTTCCACTACAACGTTTCAGCTTCCGCCTTCCTCAGGTAGTACAAGATGGTTTGCTCAGTGGCTGCACAGATGATACAGCTGAATTTTCAAAAAGCATCATGAGTAAAGATTCCATTTGGAATGTGGAATCAATGCAGTCCTGAGAGCTCTTGAGATATTTGATCATTTACTGTCAGATTTGAAGATTTTCCCTGTGGAACATGTCTTAAAGGAAGAACTACTGGACTCCAGAGAAAACTTCTGGATGTACCGTTTAAAATCACTGCATCCAGATGGACTGAACATTACTGACAATACCACCTGATTACTGCATATCTCAAGAGATTTTGTTCTTTGGTGAATCCATCTGTTTGAGTCACTTCTTTCTTGGATATTTTATTTCTTTGTGACTCATTGTATCCTTTGGGATCCAGAATTTTGCCCTGGCTGGCTGTTGTTTTCTTGCGATCCTTCATCTTCAATATATATATATATGTATATATATATATATATATATATATATATATATATATATATATCAAACACACAATCCTGCTCCAGAAGAAAAGAAGGCATGTACTCAAGGCTGTAAGTATAGGGCTTCTTTATTTTCTCGGGTCACCCTCGACCCCCGCTGTTAGAGAGACGCGTTTCGGCTTCGCAGAAGCCTTTCTCAATCTGATTGGCGCCAAATACATGTGAGCTATTTATAGCCCGTCCCACTTTAGGCATCAATAAACATAAAGAAAATACTTATATGTTTCAACAATGCACCAATACAGACTCTTTACAATGTGTAAACCAAATCCTGACATAATAACAAAATGACAGTAAATGTAGCTGGTCAAACATGTAATTACATGACATATATAAACCCAGATGCATAGTGCAGCAGATTATACACCAAATAACAGCGAAGTGCGTAACCAGCCTGGATGTAACACATAATATGTATAATACATGGTTAAGCGTGCACACAAAAAATCGCAAAGAAAAATATATATCATTAGCCTATTTAGGGAACATATCATGCATAAAATAATATGGCGCCAATCACTCAAACAGGACTGCCCTCATGTATAAAACATAACATAAGAATACAGTAAAATCGTGCTGTGTGCATCGCAGGCACATTAAACAGAGGCCTCTTATCCTACGTACTGTTGAGTCCAACAAGACTAACTAAGATATATATATATATATATATATATATTACCTACTGGCGGTCGCCAGTAGGTAGTTATAGTTAGGACCTAGTTTCCATATAAAAAGCGTTTTTTCTTTTGCCAATATCTTTGGCGCCGGTTGACGAATATTCGCAAAATTTTCAAAACTAATGGCCCGCTTCGGTCAGCTCCTGTCTTGAAAGTTTTGGGGTGATTTGTCAAGCGGGGGCCGAGAAAAAAGAGGGGTCCCAAAACGCATTTTCTCCATGTTAATTTCCGTAGGAAATTTTGGAACAGGCTACAGCCCGAACTGCTGAACGGAATTACACCAAATTTGGCAAAAAGGTAGCTCTTGGTTCAGAAAGCAACCTTTTTTTAAATGGTGTAAATCCATTCAGTAGTTACAGAGAAATTCAAGAAATAAAAATATCGATATCTGAGCACCGAGGAGGAGTTGCGAACCCTCCCGGGCACGAGCTTCACTCTGATTGGCTGCCAACACTCCAAACCAGGAAGTGTTGGCAGCCATCTTGTGACACGGTAACCGAGTCACAAGAAGAAGGGTGAAAAAAAGATGAAAAACAAGAAAAGGGGGCAGGGTAGAAACACCCTGACCCCCTAGGCCTGCTCAGGGGGTCCCACAAGCACCCTCAGGGCCAAAAAAAGCATTAAAAAAAATAATAAAATCGACCGAATTCGCACTGGGTGAGCGAATCCGGCCGAGAAAAAAAAAAAAAAAAAAAACGAAGCGCGGACTCCCGCGCTTCGTTATTCTTAAGCCCCCGGGTGGGCGAGGTCCCGGGGGCAATGTTTAATTATATAGCAGGGGCCCGCTGGGGACCCCTGCAGCCCCGGGGACCGCCACCTCCCCAGGGCTTTATGCATAATGTGCGGGGGGCACGCAGCCCCCCCCACAGCCCCGGGGACCGCCACCTCCCCGGGACTTTATTAGTTATGGGTGGGGGGCCTCGCAGGCCCCCCCAAGCCCCGGGGACCGCCACCTCCCTAGGGCTTTGTTGAAATAAGGGCATGGGGGCCCCGGGGACCGCCACCTCCCCGGAGCTTTATTTAAATAAGGGCAGGGGGGCCTCACGGGCCCCCCAAGCCCCGGGGACCACCACCTCCCCGGGGCTTTGATCAACATTTAGTGTGGGGGAGCTCGACCCCCCCCACACTGCCCCGGGGACCACCACCTCCCCGGGGCATTGAATATGCTAATATGGGGGTCCGTTACCACCACCTCCCCGGGGCTATGCAAATGAAGGGAGGGGGCCACGCGGCCCCCCTCCTGGAGCCCTCGATGGCCCTGAGGACCACCACCCCCCAGGGCCGGCTCCTGCAATGTCCCGGGGTGCCCACCCCGGGACATCGCTGTTTGCTATGGCAGGGCGGGAGCACGGCTCCCGCCCTGTCATAGCAAACTCTGCTTTGCTTTTTGGATGCGAGAGCAGGAAACCTGCTCTCGCTTCCAAAAAGCAAAGCAGATTGCTTTTGGGCAGCTCCCCGTGTGCAAAAGCAATGCCGGCTCCTGCAGGAGGCGGGGAGCCAGCGGGACCATGGGGGCATTGGGGCTCCCCCCACGGTCACCAACTTGAGGGCCGGCCCCAGGGGATGGGGTCCCCGGGGCCAGAAGTGGCCCGGGAGGGGGCCACTCGGCCCCCTCCTTTTTAATTATTTTTTTATAAAAAAGAAAGGGCAGGCCCCAGGGGATGGGGTCCCCAGGGCCAAAATTGGCCCAGGGAAGGGGGGCCACGCTGCCCCCCTCCCGTATTACTTTTTAAAAAAATTAAAAACGAGGCCATGCCCCGGGGGATGGGGTCCCCGGTGCTGAAATCGGCCTCGAGAGGGGGGCCGCGCAGCCCCCTTCCTGTTATTTTTGTTTTTTATTTTTAATGTGGCAGACCCTGGGGGATGGGGGCCCCAGGGCCCAAAAAAAGATTAAAAGTAGGGGGGCCACACAGCCCCCCTTCTAACAATTTTTTTTTTTTTTTAAAGCAGGCATCTTGCCCGAGGCCCCGCCCCCTCCCTGCACCACTCTGCAAACGCGCCACCTGGCGCGTTCTAAGTTGGGGAATTAAGTCCCCTTGAATACTGAGGGTCCCTGGGGGCCAACTAGCCCACCAGGTACCTCCAGTAAGCTCCACACAGCTGGATTGCAGAGAGGTGGTCCGAGGCCACGCCACTTTTTACACCACTCTGCAAACGCGCCTCTTGGCGCACTGCTGGTGGGGTGATGAGGTCCTCTTGTGTCCTGAGGACCTCAGGACACAAGTGGACTTCATCCCCTGAGCAGCAGTGCACCAGGAGCCGCTTTTGCAGAGTGGTGTAAAACGGGGACGTGGCCTCGGACCACTCTCAGCAACCCAGCTGTGTGGCGCTTACTGGAGGTACCTGGTGGGCTAGTTGGCCCCCAGGGATCCTCATGAGGAAAGGGGACTTCATCCCCCAACCAAGAGCGCGCCAGGAGGCGAGTTTGCAGAGTGGTGGAGAAAAGGGGCATGGCCTGTGACCACCTCTCAGCAATCCCACTGTGTGGGGCTTACTGGAGGTAAGAGGTAGGCTAGTTGTCCCCTAAGGACCCCCAGCAGTGAAGGGCACTTCGATCCCCCATCGAAGAGCGCGCCAGGGAGCCCCTTTGCAGAGTGGTGGGCAAAGGGAGCGTGGCCTGTTATGAGAACTTTAAATCCTGCTGTGTGGTACTTACTGGAGGTAATAGGAGGGGTAGTTGGCCCCCAAGGATGGCCTTGTGGGCCAAGTACCCCTCTTGTTACCTCCAGTAAGTCCCACACAGTAGGATTGCTAAGACGTCTTCGGAGGCCATGCCCCCTTTCTCCATCACTCTGCAAACGCGCCTCCTGGCAGACTACGGGATGGGGGATGAAGTCCACTTTACTCCTGAGGGACTTTGGGGGCCAAGAAGCCCTCCTGGTACGTAAGTCCTACGCAGCAGAATTCCTGAGCGCTGGTCGGAGGCCCAGCACCCTTTCTCTACCACTCTGCAAACGCGACTACTAGTTAAAGAAGTATGGTTCTGCACCTCTGACTTAGAGGTAGTTTTAATCCCCCTGCCCTATTATATACTAGGGCCTTACAGGGGAGGTCATGCCAATCACAGGGGTACCCCAACCCATAGTGTACCCTAGTGTATGTAGGTGTTTTCACTGTATTCTAAGTGTCTATTAGCATAGCACTGGCTCTAGGCCTGGTTAGTCAGAGTCAGTTACCACCAGTACCCGTCAGCAAAACTTTGGGGGCACAGGATGACTTTGCAACAAGGTCTCTTTCTGCACCTCTGTTGGTTCTTTCTGCATATCTGTTGGTTCTTTCTGCACCTTTCTTTGTCTTTCTGGACTTCTGTTGCCTCTTTCTGCATTTCTCTTGCTTCTTTCTGCGCCTTTCTTCCTCTTTCTGCACATGTCTTACCTCTGTAGGCATAGTTAGAAATTAGCATTTAAAAAACCTTAGAAATTCACTGAAAAAACCATAGGTTTCAGGGATGTTATGGTTAGAAATTAGTATTTAAAAAACCTTTGAAATTCACTGAAAAAACCATAGGTTTCAGGGACGTTATAGTTAGAAATTAGCATTTAAAAACCTTTGAAATTCACTGAAAAAACCATAGGTTTCAGGGACGTTATAGGTAGAAATTAGCATTTAAAAAACCTTACGAAATTCACTGAAAAAACCACAGGTTTCAGGGACGTTATAGCTAGAAATTAGCATTTAAAAAACCTTAGAAATTCACTGAAATAACCACAGGTTTCAGGGACGTTATAGTTAGTTGGACATTTCACTCGTACAAAACCAGAGAAATTCGGCCATTATAGTTAGTTGAGCTAACTATAACTCGCGCCCGCAATGCACTGCTGATGACGTCACATATTACATCACTCATGACATGGTCAGTGACATCACTGATGACATCACTGATGACATCACTGATGACATCATCCACGTGATATTCTGATGCACCTCCTCACACCTTAATATAACCTTTGATACATCCACTCTAAAATACAGACTACCATTTTCGAAACCATAGACACACCAATACCAGTTACTACATACCCACTCACTGATTCCTAGGTCTACACACACATCCACTCATTCACCCATACAGTCACTCATACATGCAGTCACTCATCAATACACACTATCATATGCACCCATACAACTATACAGACACTCACACACTGCCACTCATCCAGAGTTACTCACACACTTAGTCAGTCATGCAAAGAATCAATCACACTCCCATTTACTCACATACACAATTATTCACACACCACCTCACTTATTCATACAGATACTAACACATACTTACTCTCTTATACAATCACTGACACAAGCACACACTCATCCATACAGCCACTCTCACAATCACTCACTCTCACATAGTCATTTATATAGTCCAACACTCACATATACTGCCTTTCACATATGTAGTTACTCACACATGTACCACTGAGACATCTAAACACTCACCAACACACCCATACAAACACTCACCCACCCATACAGCCCTTCACAGACGCACTGTTGAACCCATACACCCAGTGAATCACCCACCCACACATCTATGCACAAAGTCACATACCCCCCACCCACCCACACAGACACTCAGGCACCCATACAGCTACTCAGACAATCAATCAATAACCCATATAGACACTCATGTAGCTACTCACTAATCCATGCAGCCACTTACACACCAACTGACAGACTGATACAGACATTCACACAGTTTAGTCACTAACCCATGCATTCAGTAAGACACGTTTAATCACTCACTTATACAGTCAGTCACGCACCTACTAAATCATCCATACAGACACTCATACACCCACTCATTCTTCAATACACCTTGGCATATATATATATATATAAAACATATTTAAACTTTTTAGAAACACTCAGTCACTGGATGAGGTCATCAGTGATGTCATTTGAGATGTCATCAGTGATGTCATCAGTGATGTCACTGACCATGTCATGAGTGATGTAATATGTGACGTCATCAGCAGTGCATTGCGGGGCGCGAGTTATAGTTAGCTCAACTAACTATAACGGCCGAATTTCTCTGGTTTTGTACGAGTGAAATGTCCAACTAACTATAACGTCCCTGAAACCTATGGTTTTTTCAGTGAATATATATATATATATATATATATATATATATATATATATATATATATATATATATATATTACCTTCATGGTGTAGTGGCAGCCATGGTATTTTCACAGGTCAATATTTTTATCCTTCATATTCCGACATACACAAGCACTTGGTTAACAAAGCGATAACGGGGATGGTAATAGAGTTTTGAGAAGATGTGTTTTATAAGGAAGGGTTCGTTTTAGATAATGGACATCAATTTATTGGTGGGAAAATAGATGAATACTTAAAGATGATGGAATATATGGATAAAGGAAAAGGAAGTAGATATTAGAGTTGGCCAGTTTGTATCCATTGAAATGCCTTGTAGTGAAGCAATGAGGATTGGTGGAGAGATTAGGGCAAGGTGTGGCGATGCCTGAGATCTGATAAGTGACAGAGTTTGGGCTACAGGGAAGAATGTACAGATTCATAGTACTGTAAGGAGAGGTGGTTGCACCTCCTAGAAGGTTCAATGATTTTGTGGTAGGAGAGGCTTCAAACTTATAGTTGCTCATTTGGATTTGTTTTTGCTGTCTGTGGTGTAGCACTGATGTGATTGATGTCATGTTTGCTCTTTGGCTTTTGTGTGTGTATGGGGTATGACGTGAGGCATGTAGATGTGTATTGGAGTCCATGGATGTTTGAAGTCAGGTGTTCTGACTGCAAGAGTGGAATGTTATGTATAAAGCTTCCAGCTTTCTGTTTTTATTGATTGTTACAGATAAATAAAGACAGAAAACAATCTATTTTCCTGTCTGTATAGATTTTAAAATCCGGAACACTATGGAAAATAGGTTTTCTTTTGGACAATTCTCACTACTATCAATCATTAGAGATAAGCCAATAGTTGTACAGATTGACAGGTTGGTGAGTTAAAAAAGAAAAAAAATATTTCCTAGAGAAGCTTAAATAACTACAGCTGTACAGCTAAAAAAGCTGTTCTACAATGCAAATGTTTTTAGATGACTACATTGTACTATAAATGGCTAAAACCCGTTGGACACCAAAACATGAGTAAACATTTGTTGGTGAAATAAATGTGAAATATACTCATTGCAGCTTCGTTTTTAACACTAATCACAAAATAAATATGGATAAAAACAGATAAAATCAGCAAAAAATAAATATGTATAAGTACAGACGACAATGTCAAAATATAAATACCATAAAACCGGGAGGCCTAATTGTGGAATGCATAGATTTTATTGTGTCAGTTAGGAGTTGGAGTCTGCTCATTTGCTAGTGACTTTTGCTGCTCCTATCATTATATTTTTAACTTGTTAAATGGACTTTGTTCCCTCAAGCAAGTGTGGGACTCAGTTCGACCTCAATCACCATGCATCTCTGCCACAAATCGGAATTTACCCACAGTTTCTTCTTTGCTTTTGAATAATGAATGCATCACTCTAAATTTCATAGTAGTTTGGTTTCTCTTAAGACTTGATAATGCTTTGCTAAGAGTGACATATGACACGAGCCATTGCACATAATGAATTGCCCCACTATTGTATAACAGGGTATCCCATATGTGCCCCATGTGTTTGAACTGTCACTGTTTGTCTTCCTCCTCTACTGTGTAAAATCTAGGGTATAGTCCTCCTTCTGCCACTCTTCAGCACCTTTCCATGGTACTCGAGTCCTCTTTCACCTTTTCACCCTGTAAGCTAGCCTCTGTTGTTACCTATAGCCTATGCCACCAAGTGGACTATCTTACACCTTGAGTCACTCATGGATTCCCCCTTCCTTCTCTTGCAGGTTGTACAGAAGCTGATGAGGCCTTGATCACCTGGATAGACGCATTCCACACAGGACTGGCAGAGCAGAGTGGGCCCCCTGAGCCAGCCTCCAAACCTAGGAAATACCCAGGATCTATTGAAAACACTGGTCACAGGGTCTTGTCATAGCCTGGTAGATCTTTCTTCTCAAAGTGTATCTTCATGCTCCTTGTTCTACAAACAGTCTCGCTGAGTTTCCAATCTGAAGTGATCAAAGGGTACAGTTATTCATTCAAAGGGTGATAGCTCATCTATAAGGAAACATAGGTGGCACAGGGGATCCTTCAAGAGCAGCATATTAGCAATCAATGGACATTGATAATCCATCAAGACTACAGCTGATCCGGCAAGAGCCTTGGGTGATATTTCATGGACTACTAATGATCTATTGAGGGCTATAATTGATCCACCAGACGTCATAGACTATTGGTCAGGCCAACTGATGTTCCATCAAAAACCAAAGGTCATCTGTCAAGGTCTACTGTGATTCATTGAGGGCTATAGGTGATCCACCAGAGATCACAGGACTCTGTCAAGGCAATACGAAATACCTCAAGAGCCATAGATGTTCCATTGAGGTCTAAATGTGATCATTCAAGCTCTACAAGTCAGGGACCACCAGTTGCACCTATAATATCCAACTTTGCCTCTGAAAGCTTATGATTTAAGTTACTTCAAGAATACAATATGGCTAAGAGCCTCTTGAAGACCTATGCCCTCTGGTCTTTTGGTGGACCCTTCGGCCTGCACCACATATACCTGGGCAGGGACAGTCATGCCCTGCTCTGGATGCTAACCTTTGGTGGTTTTGGCATGGGTTGGATGTGGGAGTTCTGGCGCATTCCTGGTTTTGTGGCCCAAGCCAACAGGAAGTCTGCACCCCAGAGCAAACTGCAGAATGTGGTGCCAGAGATGAGTGTGACACGGCTTTTTGGCCAGATGGTTGTTGGCATCTACTTTGGAATTGTGGCGGTCATTGGCCTATCCTCATTGGTTAACTTCTATTTCATCGCTCTGCCCCTGGCAGTGGGACTTGGTGTTTACTTAGTGGCCAGTCTAGGTGACCAAACTTCTGACCTGTGGAAAACCATGGTGGCAGCATTTCTGACATCACCGATATTCTATGGCCGCATCATCGCCATGTTGCCCATCACCATTGTGGCCTCTGCCACAGCCCAGCAGTGCCGACGCTACAAACATCCCAGAGCTGGCACTGAGGAGAACATAAGCCTCCGCCTCTACCGCCTCGGCCTAGCATACCTGGCGTTCACCACCCCGCTGGCATACAGTGCCTTCTATAACACCACAGTCACCATCAACTACATCGCAGAGAGTATTGGGGCCATTCTGGACTGGCTTAGCGTGTTCCCTACCCTTAGTGCCCTGCTGGAGGGGGTCCTCCTGCTGCCTTACCATTGCTGGACGCTGATAACTGGGGGCAGGGGCTTCGGAACAGGCTACTTCCGCGAGTGGGAGAACATCTATCAGTTTGTGCACAGTTTTCAGCAGGAGAAGCAAGAGATGGCCTACAAGGTAAGTCCAGCCCCTCCAGTATTGCCTTCCACACTTTTACACAGCCCTGTCTTTGCAAATCTCAGCTACTATACCACTGTTTCCCCTATACATTATGGATGAAAAATAAATGTTTGGGTATATGTGATATCTGGGCCCCTATTGTCCAACCTGAGTCCATATTGATGTATACATTTCTGATGTGTTCAAATGGGGTTGTACTTTTTCCTAGTGCTGCCAGCAGGTATGCCAATTTACCAAAATACCAGCCATAGCGGAATTGACATTGTGTACTCTTTGACCCCATGACATTACAGGTTTGACACCTTATACCTCCCTCAGACCCTCTACGGCCTCTCACTTGCTGCAGAAAGGACAAGGGGAGGCAATGAGTGTACACTAGAATATGTAAACATGGCTCTAAGAACTCTGGTTACTTTCTGTTCTTGGCACTGCCTTGACCCATGAGACTAGGGGCAGTGAAGAAAGTGTCAGGATTACCAAATGGAACTCCAGGGTTAGCCGCAGTTTCTTTTGGCAGGTTAAAAGACAGCTGCAACAAAAGTAGACAGTCATTGGCATAATTAGAAACTTGGATTCAAACGTAAGTTAATCAATTTGATTAATGATATAAATTAAAGAAAAGAGGATGTAACAGTAAACCTTCAGTGTCCTGCATATAGTAATAAGGAACTTGACTCTTGACAGTTCTTGAAGGGCACTCTATTTACAAAGATACAACCACAAACAAACATGATTGGGTTGTGGCAAGATGGTTTGAAGGGTCATACTGCAATCAGGGGAAACTGGGCTTAAATTGTGCAGATAGAACTCTTTGGCTGTGGCCCACCTTTCTATTGGACCAACCATTGAGCATCAACTACTCCCTTTTCCCACTTGACCCTCAGGACAGCAAAGCAAAGCAGCTCAAGGCTTTCTCTGGGAGGTGGTATGGGCTCAAATTTCTAACTCAGCAACATCACGCAATAATAAGTAATAAATCAACGTGGAGCCAGTGCTTTTATTTGGAAAAGTACTTTAACCAACACATACAGCTAAATACTACACCTGAAGTAATACAAAAGGAACAACGGGAAAAAAACAGTGTACCCCCTTCTGTTTTCTGAAACAAAAGTTTGCACAATTCACATATGGCATTTGAGACAGGGTTATCACTATATGTTTGTCAGTACCTACAGTCTTTGGCACAGGGTTATATAATATTACAAGCCCTTGCCTGCGGTTATTAACACAGGATGTTTGCAGTTCACAAGCCCTGCTTATTGTCATTGTCATAGGTCCTTCACTATGTTCTAAGTCCCATTCTTGCTGACCATATCACAGATCCTCAAGGGGGAAGGAAAGATAAGGTTCACCATCAGGATTGGTGGTCACAGTCCTAGCCAGGCAAGTTCCATGGTGTCACACTGCAGCTGTGGATTTGTGCTTCTTATGAAAGTCCCCTCTGCTTGGTCAAGCCCTGCACCCCGCTGACCAGATCTTTTAGTCTTTTCTCAAGCCCAGGCACAACCCGCCACCGAGAGTGAGAGGCCCACCATCCACTGATCCTTGCACCACAAAGTAGTGAGTCAAAAGGGGAGGACACAACATAGAGGTGGGGCAGGAGTCTGATGTGGGATTACAAATGTTCTCAGGTGCCAACACAATGGAGTCCTTGCGCTTATGTGGTGAAAAAACAAAAGTGAGAAACCGTTGAAAACAATTGGGGTGTCTCGCACCGTTGAAAACAATTAGGGTGTCTCGCATCATACGGTTCCAAAGAAATCCAACAGGAAAAGTCCTACTCATGGTTGACTTTCCCTATGCCGATGGGACCCACAAAGCAGGAGCACATGGGCAAAGGCAAAAGGACTCATGAGTCTGGTCGTTAAAGTTTAATATTTCTGCCGCCACTGCATGGATTTTCATGTGGCTTATGGGGTTCGATTCAGCAAAGCCTTGTCTAGCAACCACATCAACAAGCTCAGGCCAGAAGTAAGGGATGTCTGGTGTTTAGGGACAAAGGCAGCTCACCACAGATATACTATCAGAGCCAGTTCTTCCTCTAGGCCACATGCAGTGTTCATGGTGGTGATTCTATTTCCTTTCTGCATAAGTCCTTCGAGACAAAGCAGCTAGGATGTGGGACTTCTCTTCTATGTAGTCTTCTTCTGCAAGGGCACCTCCAGTATTTCCTTCCACTGCAAGCGAGGCTCCTACGTTCAAGGCTGCGTCACGCAGTCCTTGTTGTACAACGCAGAACCTCTGGTTCAGGTCCCAATCAGGCAGGGGAGCTCGCAATCAGAGAGGTAGTCTTCTTATCTACACAGGTGTCGGGAGCCTCGCCCTGGTCAACGAGATTTCCATTCATCGTTCGTAGGGTATATGCCCAAAATTTATCCTCAGGCTGACCAATCAGTGTCTTCTCCATGTTCAAATTTTGGGGGATCCCCCAATCATGGCATGAGGAGTCAGAGTGTTATTTCCAGGAACTCTATTTCGAGCGGTTTGGGTCATTTCCTGACTTTTTGTATATTGGACTCGGGCTGACTAAGCACAGCCTTTGTTATGCAGATGCTGTAGAAAGAGGGGCAGAGGCAGGACTGCCCTGACCGCATACCTATAGGAGGCTTGGCTTCAAAGGGAAGGATATGCCATTCTCGCCTGTAGCTACCGAAACCTGGCCACAGTGAAACATCTGAAGAAGTGGGCAGGAAGGTCTGATAACTGATCCCAAACCACAAAGGAGACGATTTAGCATGACTCTGTTGATGCTATCTTACCTGATAATCGAAGATAAAGCTCCTACTCAGGATCGGATACGGCGTTAACTTCAAATTGCATAAGGCAATGTGTCCCTACAGATAACAGCTAATGAATCACCATAGTCTGTTAAAAAAAAGTCTTGAAACATATTTGATGCCTGCCTGACCATCCTTAATTGTGAAGCGCTCTGATATCCTTCGGGATCATGTTCGCGCTATATAAAACTTTATAAATAAATAAATAACTTGAGCCTTCTTTTAGTTTGAAACCATGAATTTTTATTAAATAATTAAAGTGCAAAGCAGAAGGCAAAAATAATAGTCAAATGCATTGTAAATCATTATAGGGAATTAGCATAAGGCGCAATCAAGTGCAGCGAAGAGAATGACAAGACGCCAAGTCTCAGAGTAAAATATTTTTAATCCAATGCAAGTGACAGACTGACATGGGTCTAGAGACTCATAGCTCACCTCCAGAAAAAAAAACTTTTATAGGAAAATACACAGAAAAATGTAATTGTCAGTAACTGGGGAGGTCATCCGAAGCCATCCTGAAGTATGCCTATAGGGCAGAATATTTAAATGAGATGACTCCTTGAGTCATCAGAGAAATTACTCCAGGATTAGTTCCCGATTACTTCAGTGGAAAAGATGTGATGATCTTGTACTACTGCAGGAGGATCCCATGATGATTAGGGTGGATCACTTCAGGATGGGTTCCTGATTACTCCAATGGAAAACATGTGATGATAATGTACTACTCCAGAATGATCCCATGATGATTTCAGGATTAGGCTGGATTACTCCAGGATGGGTTCCTGATTACTTCAATGGGAATCATGTGATGATCTTGTACTACTCCAGAATGATCCCATGATGATTTCAGGATTAGGCTGGATTACTCCAGGATGGGTTCCTGATTACTTCAATGGAAAACATGTGATGATCTTGTACTACTCCAGAATAATCCCATGATGACTTCAGAATGAGGCTGCATTACTCATGGATGATCCAAGGATAACTTTAGAAGGGGACTGGGACCGTACTAGTCGATTAATTCATGATGGGGATGTATTACCGTAGGATGGGTTCTGGCTGTATTACTGCATGGCGGTTTCAATATGCAGATGTATTATTCTAGGATGATCTCGAGTAGTAATACTTGTTTGACATACACAGGATGTTAAGAAATACACAGTTTTATTAGTTTGTTAGCAGAGCAAATAATTGTTACAAAAACAAGCATTGGCAAAGCCAATAGGTCTTGCCTTTTTGACCATGTGGCTTGCCAATGTCTTCTGCCGATGGTCTGCAGTATCGGTTAAAATAAACAAGCATTGGCAAAGCCAAAAGGTCTGGCCTTTGCAAGAGCTATTGGCTTTCCCAATATGTTTTAGCCATATTGTACACGAGCGTGGCTGTTGTTCAGCATGGCTAAAAGTTAGTGGGGTAAAGGAGAGTTGCATGTCGAAAAGTGCAATGTGATGAAGTAGCGTAGATTATAGCGGCAGAGTGTCATGGAGTGGTGTAGAACAGAGTGGCGTTGAGTGTTGCGTAGAGTAGATTGCTGTAGAGTGGAGTGGCATAAAGTGGAGTAGTGTAGGAGAGTGGAATGGCAGAGTGGAGTTAAGTGTTGTAGAATCGAGTGTCAGAGTGGAGTGGCGTGGAGTAGAGCGGAGTAGTGTGTTGTAGAATAGAGTGGACTAAAGTGGCATGGAGGGGGTTACGTAGAGCGTTGTTGAGTAGTGTTGAAGAGTGGCATAGCATGAAGTAGTGTTGTAGAGTGGAGTGGCATAGAGTCGAGTAGAGTTTAATGGAGTAGAGCACCACAAAGTGGAGTATCGTAGCTTATAGTGTCATAAAGTGCAGTAGCCTAGATTGAAGCTGTGTAAAACACAGTGGTGCAGAGTAGACTGGCGTAGAGTGCACTGGTTGAGTAGAGTGGTGTAGAGTGCATTGGCACAGAGTAGAGTGCAGAGTAGATTGCAGTGGTGTAAAGTAGATTGTTTCAGAGAAGAGTGGCGGAGAGTGGAGTGGTGCAGGGTAGATTGCAGAGGTGTGGAGCAGAGTGCAGTGACAGAGTAGTGTAGAATGCAATGGTACAGAATAGATTAGAGTGGCGTGGAGCAATGCAGATTGCAGTGGTGCAGAGTGCAGTGACTTAGAATGCAGTCTTGCAGAGCTGAGTGTCAGAGTGCAGCGGCGCAGAGTAAAATAGTGGTGCAGCTTAGAGTGCAGTGGTGTAGAGTTCAGTGGCAGAGAGTGCAGTGTTGCAGAGTAGACTGTCGTAGAGTGAAGTGGTATATTGTAGAGTGGCGTAGAATACATTGGCATGGAGTCCAGGGGCCTAGAGTGGGGAGTAGAGGGGCGTTGAGAGCAGTGGTAGCAGAGTGGTGGTGTCATAGAGTAGTGGTGTCAAGTGGTGACACAGAGTGGTGTTGTCGAGTGTAGTAGAGTGGCGAAGCGTAGAGTGTTGTGGAGGAGCAGAGAGTAGAGTGAGGTGAAGTGGCATAGAGTTGTAGAGCAAACTTAGTCTACCATCCTTCTGAGACTGGTAAATGGAGAAATATGAAAGAGTGTAATAGTAACAACTGTAAGATATAGTGCTTAAAAGAAGGAAGTATAGTATAAAAAATGATTTATACTTTGGTGATAGCAGACCTTTAATGTAGGAAAGATCACCATATGGTACCCTAACTTCACTGCAGAATCATGTGCAATGAGAACGGCGCCCTTGACACTAATAGGACTCCTTGCCACCAAATGTGATTTCAATACAAGGCAAGGAGCCTACCTGACTCTTTGCTTTATTTTAAGTCTGGTATTTTATATATATACACGCACACATGCATATATACACACACGCATATATACACATGCGTATATACACACACACATATATACATATATACACATATATAGGGTCTGGTGGCTCAGTGGACTAAAGCAGCCACTGCAGGGGCCTGTGTTCGACCTCATGGTCACAGGTTCAAATCCCGGCGGGTCCACTCAGCCTTTCATCCATCTGAGGTCGATAAAATGAGTACCATTGAGTTGGGTAACAATAAACATCTGTTATTCAGCGCCAGGACACCTACGGGTAATCGTGCGCTTTACAAATACACCTGTTATGTTATATACACACACACTTTATATACATATGCACACACATACATACACACGCATATACACACACATATGTACACACACTTATACAAATATATATATATACATATATACACACACACACATATACATACACACAATTACACACTGACACACATATATCCACACCCACATATATATACACACACACACACACATATGTACACACAAACACACATATATACTCACACACACACATATATATATACATACATATATACACACACATTTAGAGATATACAACTTTGGCACCGTTTGATGAATCTTCGCAAACTTTTTCCAAAAAAGGTGCTCCGGTGATTGCTGTTGCACATGGAAAGTTTCGGGGGATTTGTAAAGCGGGGGCTGAGAAAAATGTTTTTGGGGAAAAAGGGTGCGTTTGCAATGTTAATTCCCATCGGACCCTGTCAACACTACTACAGCCCAAACAACTGAATAGAATTACACCAAACTTGGCAGAAAGGTAGATGTTTTTATGCAGATTGTGGTTTTTGTTATTTTGTGCTAATAGCCATCTCCTCGAGGCTAATTGCAATAATATAGGGGGCTATGAAGACCCCCCCAGCCCGGGAACCACCACCTCCCCGGCGCTTTTTATATTTGGCTTGGGGGGGCCTCAAGAACCCACTGAGGTCCCGGGACCACCACCTCCCCAGGGGCCAAACTCTAAAATGGGAGGGAGCCGCATGGCCCCTCCTCCCGGGCCATTCTCGGCCCCGGGGACTGCCACCTCCCCAGGGCAGGCCCTAAAAGAAGAAGAAAGGAGGGTGGCCGTTTCGCCCCCGCCCCCTCCTGGAGCCTTAGATGGCCCTGGGACCGCCACCCCCCAGGGCTGGCTCCTGCTATGTCCCGCCAAGCCATAGAAAAGAGTGCTCCGCTTTCAGCAAGCGAGAGCAGAAAATGCTCTTGCTTGCTGAAAGCGGAGCATGTCTGTTTACCTGCCTGCTGTCAAGCAAGCAGGGAAACAGACACATTGCTTTGAGAACCAGGGAGCTGCAGTTTGGCAGCTCCCTTGGTCTCAAAGCAATGCCGGCCCCGGCAGGAGGCGGCGAGCCAGCAGGGACTACGTGGGCTTTCAGGCTCCCCCCGTGATCCCCATGGTTGCCCTGGGTGGGACTAGGGCACCCAGTCTAGAAGTCAGGCCCCGGGCGATGGTTTCCCCGTGGCAAAAATCGGCCTCTGGAGGGGGGCTGCGTGTCCCGCCTCCTATGTAAAAATAATAAATGAAAAAATAAAAGGCAGGCTCCGGGGGAATGGGGCCCCCGGGGCCAAAATTGACTCAGGGAAGGGGGCCCTGTGGCCCCCTTCCCTCCTTAAAATGTCTGACCTCGGGGATCGGGACCCCGGGGCCGAAGCCCCCCTTCCCTTAGAAAAAAAAGCCCGGCAACTCGCCGGAGGCTCCACCCCCATTCTCCACTACTCTGCAAACATGCCTCCTGGCGCAAAGCTTGTTGGGGGGTGATGTCCCCCGGCTTCTTATGGCCCCTCAATAGCCAAGAGGACTTCATCCCCCTACCAGTAGCGAGCCAGGAGGCGTGTTTGCAGAGTGGTGGAGAAGGGGGCATGGCCTCTGACAACATCTCAGCAACCCTGCTATATGGGACTTACTGGAGGGAACAGCAGGAGTTGTTGCCCCCCCAGGACGTCTTTGGGGACCAACTACCCCTCCTGTTACCGCCACTAAGTCCCACACAGCGAGATTGCTAAGAAATCTTCGGAGGCCATGCCCCCTTTCTCCTTGCTCTTGGCGCACTACTGGTTGGGGGATGAAGTCCACTTTACTCCTGAGGGACCTTTGGAGGCCAAGAAGCCCTCCTTGTACCTCCTGTAAGTCCTACACAGTGGGATTCCTGAGAGCTGGTTGGAGGCCCATCCTCCTTTCTCCACCACTCTGCAAACGCCATTACTACTTAAAAAACTTTAGACATTCACTGAAAAAAATAAAGGTCACAGGGGCGTTATAGTTAGGAAAGGGAATTTGAAAAAACTTTAGTAATTCACTGAAAAAAACCAAAGGTTACAGGGACGTTTTAGTTAGGCTCAGGTTTCACTTGTACAAAACCAGTGAAATTCAGCCGTTATAGTTAGCTGAGCTAACTATAACTTGCGCCCTCGCAATGCACCACTTATGACGTCACATATTACATCACTCATGACATGGTCAGTAACATAACTGATGACATCATCCACAAAATCACTAACGCACCCACTCACACACCCATAGAACCTTTCATACACCCACTCCCACACGATAATTCACAAACCCATTTACAGACCCATACCACTACTTACACACCCACTCATATCTACACACACATCCTCTCACCCATACATCCATGCATACACCCACTCACTCACTAATACAGCCACTGATATATTCACTCATACACCCATACAATCACACACACTGGGTTAGTCAGCTGTAGAGCTACTGACACACCTACTCACTCACCCAGACAGTCAATCACACTGCCACTTACTCACCCATACAATTACACACACCCACTTCTTATGCATACAGATACTAACAAAGACTCACTCACATACAGTCACTGACACAAGCACACACTCACCCATACAGCCACTTATATACCCCACTGCTCACCTATACTGCCCTTTACATACCCAGGTACTCACCCATATACCACTGGCACATCCATTCACTCACTCACACAGCCATACACACCCTCACCCATACAGCCCCTCACACATGCATTCACTAACCCATACAGCTACTGACTCACCCACTCATTCATCAATACAGGCAGTCGCACACCCCCTCAACAGACACCCATACCAGTACTCAGACAACCAATCAATCACCCATACAGCCACCCATGTACCCACTCACACACCCATACAACCACTTAGACACCAACTGACAGACTGATACAGACATTCGCACAACCAGTCACTCACCCATACATTCTGAGACAGCTAATCACTCACTTATACAGTCAATCACGCACACACTGAATCATCCAGACAGGCACTCATACACCCAGCGATTCACCAAAACACCTTAGTATATATATTTAACACTCAAACTCTATAAAAACAGTCAGTCACTGGATGATGTCATCAGTGATGTCATTAGAGATGTCATTAGAGATGTCAGTGATGTCATGAGTGATGTAATACGTGAGGTCATAAGCAGTGCATTGCGGGGGCCTGAGTTACAGTGAGCTCAGCTAACTAGAACTGCTGAATTTCACAAGTTTCATACGAGTGAAACCTGAGCCTAACTATAACAGCCCTGTAACCTTTGGTTTTTTCAGTATATATATATGTATATTTATTGAAATCGATAAAGCTCAATTTGCACATTTGAAGGCGAAAATTAAATTGATTTTAGAATTCATGAAAAAATATTCCTGTGTAATATATACATAATATGTTGAGTACATAAATACAAAGGGTTACAAGCAGGGGATTCAACATGGTGATAATAATGCATTTATGCCAAAAGAAATAATGAATATATCATTTCCCCAATCTAAACACAATGTAGATATTATGAATATCTGGAGTAGGCTTTAATGCCTGCCAAATATAAATAAGATAGCCAAATTATCACATTGTATATATTTGCCTAAGTATTTATTCTTTCATTTATGTATTTATTGATTTTAACAATTTTTTTACAATTTTAGAAATTGTATAATTGAGAATTGGTTGTAAGCCAAAATGTATATTGAATTCTTACACATATTACCGGCTGGTAATGATGTTGCGATGTATAACGCCATAAGTGATGAATTGAGTCTTTTCACGTTGTCTACTTGTATCACGTGACACTTAGGGGTTGTACAAATAAGATTACCGTAATAGCGTTTCGTTATGTGATCAAGGTCACTCAGAAACGCGTTATGACATGAAAAGGAATCTGTGAGCAAAATAAAGAAAATCGCACTATCACAAGAGGAGTTCGTGCTCTCTTTCTCGCCAGAAGGGAAGTGAAAAGGCGCGCTTGTTTAATCGGGGGTGTATATATATATATATATATATATATATATATATATATATATATATATATATATATATATATATAATTCACTGAAAAACCATAGGTTTTAGGGACAGTTATAGTTAGTTGGACATTGCACTCGTACAAAACCCGTGAAATTCCCCCGTTATAGTTAGTTCAGCTAACTATAACTCACGCCCCCGCAATGCACTGCTGATGACGTCACATATTACATCACTCATGACATGGTCAGTGACATCACTGATGACATCACTGATGACATCTCAAATGACATCACTGATGACATCATCCAGTGACTGTGTTTCTGTAAAGTTTAAATATTTTTAATATATATAGGGAAAAGCGTATTGAAGAATGAGTGTGTGTATAAGTGTCTGTATGGATGATTTAGTAGGTGTGTGACTGACTCTATAAGTGAGTGATTAAACGTATCTTACTGAATGCATGGGTTAGTGACTAAACTGGGTGAATGTCTGTATCCGTCTGTCTGTTGCTGTGTAAGTGGCTGCATGGGTTTGTGAATAGCTACATGAGTGTCTATATGAGTTATTGATTGGTTGTCTGAGTATCTGTATGGGTGCCTGAGTGTTTGTGTGGGTGGGGTGTGTGCGACTCTGTGCATAGATGTGTGAGTGGGTGATTCACTGGGTGGATGGTTTCAAGAGTGCATCTGTGATAGACTGTATGGGTGGGTAAGTGTGTGTAAGAGTGTGTTAGTGAGTGAATGTATGTCCCAGTGGTACATGTGTGAGTAACTACATATGTGAAAGGCAGTATATATGTGTGTGAGTATATAAATAGCTATAAGCTAGAGTGTGTGATTGTGAGAGTGACTGTATGGATGAGTGTGTGCTTGTATCAGTGATTGTATAAGAGCATAAGAATGTGCTAGTATTTGTATGAGTAAGTGAGCTGGTGTGTGTATAACTGTATAGGTGAGTAAATGGCAGTGTGTTTAATTATTTGCATGACTGACTAGGTGTGTGAGTACCTCTATGGATGAGTGGCGGTGTTTGAGTGTCTATATAGGAGTATGAGTGCATATGATAGTCCTGTACTGAGTGACCGTAAGTACGAGTGACTGTACGAGTGAGTGGATGTGTGTGTGTAGGCCTAAGAATCAGTGAGTGGGTATGTAGTTATTGGTGTTGGAGTGTCTATGGTTTTGCGAATGGCAGTCTGTAATTTAGAGTGGGTGTATCAAAGGTTATATTAGGGTGTGAGGAGGTGCATCAGATTATCACGTGGATGATGTCATCAGTGATGTCATCAGTGATGTCATTTGAGATGTCATCAGTGATGTCATCAGTGATGTCATCAGTGATGTCACTGACCATGTCATGAGTGATGTAATATGTGACGTCATCAGCAGTGCATTGCGGGGGCGCGAGTTATAGTTAGCTGAACTAACTATAACGGGGGAATTTCACGGGTTTTGTACGAGTGCAATGTCCAACTAACTATAACTGTCCCTAAAACCTATGGTTTTTTCAGTGAATTTGTAAGGTTTTTTTAAATGCTAATTTCTAACTATAACATGTCTGAAACCTATGGTTTTTTTCAGTGAATTTCAAAGGTTTTGTAAATGACAATTTTTAAATGTATTAATTGTTATATTTATTTTTTTGATACTGATTTACTACATTTTTTTAAACTATATATTTTTAGATATTTTATTTTTTAAATTACATTGTAATTACATTATACATTACAAAATATACTTTCTCAGAATGAATTACTTTAGTTTAAATACTTTGCAAATAGGCAATAGACTTTTAAGTACAGTAGTTACAGTTGTTGCAATGGGCAACACAATTTCAAACACAATGCAACATTGAGCTCAATGTGAATTTCTAGTTAAATGCAATTAGTTACTTTATGGATTACTTTTTCTAACCACAGGACTGGATACTAGATTCAGTCCTGGGACATCTCCTGTAAACAGTTGAGTAAAAGCGTTTTGGTTATAGTAGTGATTTTTAAGGAATATTATTGTATTTTAAAAGTTGACACTTCAAAACTTTTTCACATAGAATCACCAATGTTATCCTATGGGAGGAAATTCACTTAGCAGGTAAGTAGTGTTATCGTTACTTTTTCTTACTCAGTGGTGGATCCTGGATCCAGCACTGGTGCATCTCCTGTAAACAGTTGAAAGAATGCGTTTAAGTCATACAGGCGATTTTTAAGGAATATTTGTAGTTTGTGAAAATCGACACTTTGAAACTTTTCTGCTGAAAACCAGACAATGGATTCCTATGGAAGGAAATACAAGTTACTGGTAAGTACGGTTAGAATTACTTTTCAGGGTCAGTGCTGGGCTCAAAGATGCAGCACTGAGGTCTCTCCTGATAACAGGTGAGTAAATTGGAATTCGTAGTTCTGCTGATTTTAGAGGAATATTTGTATGTTTCAAAAATCGACAAACTTTTTCAGCAAAAAGCAGGCAATGATATCCTATGGAAGGAAATTCAAGTTACTGGTAAGTACGGTTAAAATTACTTTTCAGGATCAGTACTGGGCTCAAAGATGCAGCACTGAGGTCTCTCCTGATAACAGGTGAGTAAATCGGAATTCGTAGTTCGGCTGATTTTAGAGGAATATTATAAAGTTCCAAAACTCCACACTTAGAAGAATTTCCAAGTGAAACCAGTCAATGTTAGCCTATGGAAGGAAATTCAAGTTACTGGTAAGTACGGTTAGAATTACTTTTCAGGATCTGTACTGGGCTCAAAGATGCAGCACTGAGGTCTCTCCTGATAACAGGTGAGTAAATCGGAATTCGTAGTTCGGCTGATTTTAGAGGAATATTTGCACAATGGTGAAGGAAGGGGTGGGGCCTGAGGTGACATGTCTGCAAACACGCCCTGTGGCGCGTTTTAAGTTGGAGAATTAATTCCTCCTCAATCCCGAGGGTCCCTAGGGGCCAACTAGCCCACCAGATACCTCCAGTATGCGCCAGAGAGCTGCGTTGCAGAGAGGTGTTCAGAGGCCACGCCCCTTTTACACCTCTCTGCAACGCAGCTCTGTGGCGCTTTCTGAACGTACCTGGTGGGCTAGTTGGCCCCAGGGACCCTCAGGATTGAAGGGGATTTAATTCCCATCTTAAAACACGCCACCGGGCCTGTTTGCACACATGTCACCTGAAGCTCCGCCCTCCCTTCACCACTGTGCAAACGCGCCCGTGGCGCGTTTTAAGTTGGGGGATTAAGTCCCCTTGAATCCTGAGGGTCCCTGGGGTCCAACTATCCCACCAGGTACCTCCAGTAAGCGCCACAGAGCTGCGTTGCAGAGAGGTGTAAAAGGGGCGTGGCCTGGACCACCTCTCCGCAACGCAGCCCTGTGGCGCTTACTGGAGGTACCTGGTGGGCTAGTTGGCCCCCAGGGACCCCAGTATTGAAGGGGAATTATTTCCCAATTTAAAACGCGCCACAGGGCGCGTTTGCAGAGTGGTTAAGGGAGGGGCGGGGCCTGACGCTCGATCGCGTCTTTTACTTTCTTCTTTGTTTTTTTGAAGGGGGGCTGTGTGGCCCCCCTTATTTTTTACTTTTTGGGACCCTGGGGACCCCATCCCCCAGGGCCTGATGCCTTTTTTCTTTTTAAAAAAAAAATACTGTATGGGAAGGGGGCCGCGTGGCCCCCCTCCCATGGCCGATTCCGGCCCCGGGGACCCCATCCCCTGGGGCTTAGCCACTTTTTTAAAACTTTATTTTTGAGGGAGGGGGGCTGCGTGGCCCCCCTCCTAAGGCCTCTATTGGCCCCGGGGACCCCATCCCCCGGGGCGGCCTTTATTTTTTATTTTTATTTTTAATTTAATTATTTTTGGGGAGGGGGCCGCGTGGCCCCCTCCCGGGCCACTACTTGCCCCGGGGACCCCATCCCCGGGGCTGGCCCTATCCTTTGGGGTCCGTGGGGGACCCCAACTCCCCCACGGACCCTGCCGGCTCCCCGCCCCTGTAGGAGCCGGCATTGCTTTCCACATGGGGAGCTGCTGACATGCAGCTCCCCATGTGGAAAGCAATGTGCTTTGGATATTGGAAGAGAGAGCAGGTTTCCCTGCTCTCGCTTCCAATATCCAAAGCAGTTTGCAATGGCAGGACGGGAGCCGCGAGGCTCCCGTCCTGTCATTGCAACTACAGTGTCCCGGGGGTAGGCACCCCGGGACACTGCAGGAGCCGGCCCTGGGGGGTGGCGGTCCCCAGGGCCATGGAGGGCTCCAGGAGGGGGCCGCGCGGCCCCCTCCCAACCTTTGCACAGCCCCGGGAGGTGGTGGTCCCCGGGGCTCCGTGAACGGACCCCCAATCTGCATATTTAGGGCCCCGGGAGGTGGCGGTCCCGGGCGTGTGGGGGGCTCGAGCTCCCCACACAGGTCTATTTTTTTAAAAAAGAAGCCCCGGGGGTAGCGGTCCCCGGGGCTGCGGGGGCAGTGTGCCCCCGCAAATATTATTAATGAGAGCCCCGGGGTGGCGGTCTCCGGGGCTTGGGGGCCTTAGAGCCCCCAAACTTTAATAAAACAAGCCCCGGGGGTGGCGGTCCTCGGGGCTGCGGGGGGCCGTGTGCCCCCGCAAATATTAATGCAAAGTCCCGGGGGTGGCGGTCCCGGGGCAGTGTGGGGGTATTGGGGCCCCCCACACATTTTTATTGCCCCGGGACTTGGCCCACCCGGGGCTTTAGAATACGAAGCGCGGGAGCCCGCGCTTCATTTTTAAAAAAAATGTTGCCGAAATTCGCGCTGGGTGCGTGAATCTCGCCGATTTAAAAAAAATAAAAAATAAATGTTTGTGGGACCCCCTAAGCAGGCCTAGGGGGTCAGGGTGTTTCTACCCTGCCCCCTTTTTGCGTTTTGCGCATTGTTTTTACTGTTTTCTTGTGACTCGGTTCTACCGAGTCACAAGATGGCTGCCAACACTTCCTGGTTTGGAGTGTTGACAGCCAATTAGCATACAGCTGGTCATCGGGAGGGTGCGCGGACCCTCCGCGGCCATAGATATATATGTGTTTTTACTTTTGATTTTCTCAGCAACTACTGAACGGATTTACACCATTTAACAAAAAGGGTTCTTTCTGAACCAAGAACTACCTCTTTGTCAAATTTGGTGTAATTCCGTTCAGCAGTTCGGGCTGTAGCCGTGGCTAAAGTTTCCTATGGGAAAATGAATGGGGAAAACACGTTTTGGGACCCCCCTTTTTTCTCGGCCCCCGCTTGACGAATCACCCCGAGACTTTCAGGATAGGAGCGTACCGGAGCGGGCCACAAAGTTTGAAAATTTCGCGAAGATTCGTCAACCGACGCAAGAGTTATTTCAAATAGAATGTTGCGGATTTCCTATGGAAAATAGGTCCTAACTATAACTATCTACTGGCGACCGCCAGTAGATTATATATATATATATATATATATATATATATATATATATATATATATATACATATATATATATATATATATATATATATATATATATATACATACATACATACATACACACACCACACACTTAGCTATAGGGGCTTTCAGCCAACCCTCTCATCAATTGGTCTATTATTGTGTCAGTCTCATTTTTCATCCATCCACCGCAGCGTACAGCTTGGGACTGCACGGTCCTGATGAAGCGCTCCGGGATCCATTAGGGACCCACTAGCAGCGCGAAACATGTCGACCTTTCACTTTTAACACCACAATAACACTGTCACACGGGTTGAGAGAAGTGGGAATCTACCTTTTTTCCCCCCTCTCTATCAGCATAAAGTGCATCTCCATCCCCGTCCAGATTTTAGCCTAACCCTGAGGACCCTTTAATAAACTCATTAGGGCACCAACGGGTTTTTTTATCTTCACTTTCACTCACCACTTGGCCCACACACCCACATGCACAACAGCGGCAACTCCAAAAAGATCTCCACCAGAGTGCCCTCTTGTAGGGCCCGTGAGGGACTGCAGCGCCACCCCCACGAGGAGCAGTGCCCAATGATGATGCTTTACACTCGCAAGGGTGTGTGAGGGCACAACACACACAGGAGTACCACTCCCCACTCTGACACACTCATTCCTTGTCTTTGGAGACACCCTACCCTGACTTGCAACCATATCAGGCTGCCGGCCTCTCACTTTCTCTTAGGAACTGGTACCATTATCATTTACAATGCCAATAGCTTAAACTCGGGTAAATGCAAGACCTATTGCATTGCAAATGCTTGTTTATTACTCCTTTGTCTGTCCATAGCATATTCCAGGGAGACTGGCAAGCTTCTTGTAACACTACTTGAATATAAAATGTGCTGCGTCTTGGCTGTTCCAAGGCTGTTGCTAAAGACTTGCCATGCCCTGTGACGTAAGAAGATGCACCGTTCCCCAGCATGCTGTCAAGAGACAGGCTAGTACAAGACAGCATTGTGCCCTATGTCCGAAATGATTAATGCCACCCTGGAAAATGAACAAAGAGTCCATTTAAACCGCGTCCATGCTGCTGCAAGGGCTCCTAATGCATCAGCAGCGAGACCCCCCCGGATGTTGTGATGTTGTAATGTGTAGAAAAATAAGTTTAAAAAAGATGCAAAATTGGCACTTTTATGTAAATCCTGTGTTGCTTTTTACCCCTAGCAACATACACGACAGTTTGTGAAGCCTGTGAGCAGGGCCGCTTGCATGAATGTTATGTTCATGTGTCACAGTTAAGTATACCATGTTTGTGCAGTGTGGTTCTCTCTGCTCTATGGGACTTGTGTCAAATAACTGACAATAATACAGTGCTGATTATAACAACAAATTATCGGGGTGCACTTACCTTGTTCATGCAAACGAAAAAATAACTTTATAAATGCAATGTAAGTGTTTATATGGATGCCATTCAAAAACAGTGTACATTTGAGTTCATTTTAGTCGGTAAATAGTAACCCAAAATGAGCGAAACCTAGATTAAACAAGGACGCGCAAGTGGGAGCAGCGAGGGAGGGGAGGGGGCTGCTGAGGGAGCCTTGGCTTGGGAGTTAGGTATTGGCTACTCTCAGTGCTTTAAATGGGCCGGTACTCACCGGTACGGAGTACCGGCACTTCTTATTTTTACCGATCAGAGTACCGGCACTTCTCCACTGCTAAGGAGAGTACCGGTACTCATTGAAGGTAAGCTAATTGGTGCTAGTGCTGCGGAGCTCGAGGCAGTCAGAGTGCAGCAGATCTGTGCGGCACTCTGACAGCCAAAGCGCCTCTCTAGCTTGTAGGTGAGTAACTGCTGAACCATTCAGCAGCTGCTCATGTGCGTTATGCAAGGGATGTCCCTGTTTTGGAATGTTCACGCCCTGCTGTGTTTGATAGAGAAGGGCTCATTAAGGCCCTTCTCTGTCAATCACATTCACACTGTGCTTGCTGTGCTGTAACAATCCCAAGTGAACCTTTTTTGGTGTGTATTTGTCTGCTTGTGTGTGTGTGTGTGTGTGTGTGTTTGTGTGTGTGTGTGTGTTTGCCTGCTTCTGTGTATGTTTGAGTGTGAGAGAGAAAGCGAGCTCAGAGAGGAAGAGAATCTGGACACTCTCAGGAGGTAGTTTTAAAGAAATGCGTGGAATGCTTTTGTGTGTGCATTGTCTGCTTGTTTCTGTGTGTATTAGAAGTATTGTGCCAAAAGCAACCAAGTAGGAACAGTATGACAGTGAGAAGCTTCAAATATTGCAAAACAAGGAAACATTAACATATCGTGTTAGGTCTTTATTTTGTGTAATGAGTTAACACGTTTTGTTTATATTGATACTTTTCTCACATGTTTTCGTATGTGTAGTACTCATTATTAATGCTGCTATTCCAAAATCTCTTTTGTTCTGAGGCACACTGATAATTAGCCTGAATAGTGCTGTTGATGGCTTGACTGCATTCATTTAAAAGCTCCTTCTATTATGATTTAGGGCCTGCTCCCAGCAGGTATTCACACCACTCTTTATCATCATATGCAGCTGTTAATCTGCATATATGGGAAGTTTGAAACTACTATCAAAAGAAATGCATGGGCAAAATGAATACTCGATAGAAATGTCTTAGTATCATCATGTCTCACCCCGCCTCTAACCCCGCCCACTAGCCACGCCCCTAGCTCAATTTAATGAGTACCTACACTTATTTTTTCCCATTTAAAGCACTGGTTACTCTGCGAATAGTGGTCCTGGTGCTGTTTTGGGGGGGGAGGGGTGAACACTTGGAACATATGAGAGTGGGGGTGGGGTGTCAATGGAACAGCACACACTTCAGTGGGAGTGAGCCTTGTGGCATATTAGGAAGTGGGCGTGACAGGGTGACTGGCGAGAGGGGGGGCAGTACTCCGTTTAGGAACGAGAGGGCCGGGGCACAAATTAGTTAGTACGTGTGAAGGGCAAACGTGTAAATAAAGCTCTGTGTGTTTTGCGACCGTTGTTTCTATGTTTATTCTATTTTATGTATGTACACCTGGTTGGGCCTAATACATGCAGGTGATCCCGGCACCACATTACCTAAAATAAGTCTTCATATCTGCAATAAATCCAAACATGTTACTGGCTAGGTGGCCCCTCTCCCTTCTTTTACCCCCTGCCAGCTCAACTCACTGATGTTTCTAAGGAATCTGTCAGGGTCCCCGGTCCCATCCGAATACAACATTAGGCTGAACCAAAACAAAACATTTTTAAAATAGAAAAACACATACAAAGAAAGAATTGTTTTTGCAAACTACAACAGCAAGCATTTGGTAACGACATCCCCTGTCCAAGCGGACATCTGTCAAATGATCAGAGGTCGATGTGACTGCAAAAACTACAGATAAAAAATACTCGTGTTTTAAATTAACCCAAGGGAGAGATCGCCGGGAGACAAAATGCGCGTTTTAAAAGCAGAATAAAGGCAATTTAGATACACTTACCCGGCAGCCTGCAGTCAGTCCATGGGTGCAAGGATTTCAGAACACCTCTGTGGCAGGTCTCTAAGGCGCGCCCCAACAGACATGTCTGTGTCTGCGAGCTTGCCTGCCTGGTTGTGCGCACACATGTGTGTGTGCCTGCGTGTTGTTTTTTTTTGCCACACAGGGCAGCGGAGACGGGAATGTGCATGTTTTATGAGTTGAGCAGGTCTGAATATGTGAAGAGATTCGCCGTCCCTAGCAGTAAAGGCTGTAAAAAGTGGGGTGTAATACGTGCATAAAAAGGATGCCTGCATTTACATGAGGAAACGTGATTGTGTTCGGCAAGCTGCCTGCTCCCTCCGCTCAGGCTGGCAGCTGCTTTGCAATTAATAGCGCTGGTAATTTGCCGTTAGGGGCAAAACGTGGCGAGAGAAACAATCAGAAAATTGGGTGGAGGGGGGATAAATTTGGGCAACTGCTCGGCTAATTGACTCTGAAAGGAGAAATTAGAAAAACGACAGATATGCAGTTTGCAGGACTGTGGCTTCTGATTGAAATGGATGCATTATTAGGAATGTGGGCACGAGGACAGCCTGGGCACCGAGCCCCCCGCCCCAGCGCCCACCATGCTCCGGGTGGCACCAGCGGAGTAATTTATGCCAGTTCTTTTTTTTTTTGGTGGGGTGGAGGCAGTGCCAGGTCCGAAGGGGCTGGGCATTGTTGGGTAGAGAACAAGATGGGTAGAGAACAAGATGGGGAGAGAGGGCTCGTTAGTTCCAGCCTGAAATTAAAAAAAACGCACAAGTTAATAACATCCCCGCATAATGAGGCGCTGCCGTTCCTTCTAAATAGGACGGTGCTCTGAAATGTGATTCATTTCGTTCCCACGGTGGGACTCGCTACACGAGTGGGTTTGTTTTTGTTTCAAAAGGTGGTACATCTGGCCCAGTGTGATGCACGATTTTGATTTTGCGGTAGCACTGCATGCAGTCCAGTGAGCTGCTTGTAAGATCTCACGCCGGGTGACCCCGGTGCCCCCTGTGTGTGTGTGATGAAAGATGCAGGTTTGAAACACCCAAAATGGGGAAAATACTGCGATTTTTTTTAAGTGCCTATAGACTTCACGACAGAAGAATGCAGACGGTTTCACATTGTGTGGGCAGTTCAGGTCACTTTCTTGCCCGCATGTTGGCAGTGAATGTGGGCCGGAGGGGGAGGGGGTAGATCGGGCTGCACGGAAACCAGCGGAAAACTGCGGGCAGCGTCGGATTAAGAGGGGGCAGTCCGGGGGAAGCTATCGTTTCTCACTGGGTCTCTCAGAGAGCGGACCTGGAACAGCCGCGCCCCAACACCGTGAGCACCACGTCCAGAACCCCGAGTGAGTTTCTTCACAACCTCCAGCATCGCTTACGACCGGGGTTCCTTGAAGACGCCCCAGGGCATCCTTCTGCTCGCCGAAATAGTGAGTACCAACACACACTGCCCCTGCACATGCAAAAACATACCCTAAACAACGAGCACACCTCCAGCCCTTCGTCATAAAACAAAGATGGCATAAAATAACAAAAGCCTTGGAAAGTTAAAAACATGTACTGAGGACGGAGCAACCAACGCACTGACGAGCGCAACTCTGGGAAGTTTGATTTTGAGTGGGGGGAAGGGAAGGGAGGAGCGGGTACAATTGCCAATGAGGAGCCAGCTTATAGCACACCCGCTTCACGGCTGTTGTGAAGACTTTTCTTATCTGCTTGTTAAATAAACAAGCAGATAAGAAAAGTCTTCACGACAGCCGTGAAGCAGGCGAGCCAGTCCGGATTGGCTGGACAGAAAAGCGAAAAGGAGGCACCCCAGAAAGCTTATTTCCAATGGCAGGCCAATGGAAATAAGGGGCGGGGCTTCAAGCCCTTTTCTAAAACTCCTCATTAGCAATAAATCTCGCCGAGCGAGCTGCGCATGTGCGCAGCAACGCTAGGCGAGACCTAAAAATGTAGTCAAATGAAAAAAATGTAGCCATGAACAACTAGGTTTTTACTAGGCGACTAAAACAGCTCATCCTATCATCGCAACTTTCCTGCATAAGTACCGATATCCAGCTATTAAGTGATTTGCCCAGAATCACAGGATGGGGATCCGACGCTTGGACTCAAACCCGGGCCCCCAGTTTCAAAGTCTGCAGGTTTGACCATGAGGGCATACCATTGACTAGTTATGGCGAAACAAAATCTCACCTTCAATTGCTACCACACATGCTTTTATTAATAGAGCATGTAATTGATCTGAGCCTGAAGCGCCGATGTTGCGAGGCGAGCTCAGACATACTGCCTCAATTGGAAGTCCTACATTCAATGCCCTGCAGCGTCCCAAAAGCCCATAAATGATGGGATCCTATCCCCATCTATCCGAAAAGTGCCCACATTCAGGAAAGTTCCCTGAGAGGCGGAATCCTACCTCCAGCTCTCTCACATAAAACACTACATTAAAGCGCCGCATTTTAAAGAGAGCAAAACCAAAGGGGCTGATGGACGGAGTGTTGAACATTGCAAGCACTCACCCCCAGTCAACTGATCTGGGTTTAATCCATCATCATTCTTTAGCTCACTCCGCCACCCAAGTTCAGACATGGCCATATGCAAATCAGTCTGACCCTGTGCCTCATGGGAACAGTCCAGCCCGAACTGCCAAGCCATGTCTTCTCTGGACCGGAAACAAGCATCCTGGGACCGGTTTCTGGCTTACAGCCGTCATCAGCCAGGCTATCTTGAATCCAGTGGCAAAGTGAGCAAGGGACCCACGTCTGGGCATACCCTGCCAACTTAGGGCGAACATAGCAAAACCAAAGGGGATGATGGACGGAGTGTTGAACATTGCAAGCACTCACCCCCAGTCAACTGATCTGGGTTTAATCCATCATCATTTTTTAGCTCACTCCGCCACCCCAGTTCAGACATGGCCATATGCAAATCAGTCTGACCCTGTGCCTCATGGGAACAGTCGGGCTGGGCTGGACTGTTCCCTTGAGGCACAGGGTCAAGACTGATTTGCATATGGCTGGGTTCAAACTGGAATGGCATGGTGAGCAAAAAAACGATGGATTTAGGCCCAGATCTCTGTACTGGGGTGAATGTATGACATTGTTCTGCATTCTGTCCATCAACTGTTGTTTTTGCATTTGTCACCCCGAGTGGGACGGGTATGCCCAGACGTGGGTCCCGTGCTCTCCATGCCACTGGAATCAAGCTATCCTGGCTGAAGAGGGTGAAACCCCGAAACCGGTCCTAAGATGCTTGTTTCCAGTCCAGGGAGGACCTGGCTTGGCAGTTCGGGCTGGACTGTTCCCTTGAGGCACAGGGTCAAGACTGATTTGCATATGGCTGGGTTCAAACTGGAATGGCATGGTGAGCAAAAAAACGATGGATTTAGGCCCAGATCTCTGTACTGGGGTGAATGTATGACATTGTTCTGCATTCTGTCCATCAACTGTTGTTTTTGCATTTTAAAGAGAGGCGGGCTCCCGCCTTTCAAACAAAAGCTCAGCAGAGTACTCCAAAGTGGAGGAGAGGCGGGAAATCACACCCACCTCAATTCCACATCTCACCTGCACCCTCAGCAAAACAAAAAAAATACCAAAGAAACTGAGCACTTTTCTTCTTTCCCTCTCAGCCCGAACTGTGTGCACACACTCCAGTGCAGCAGCACGTTAATCTCCTCACTCGGCCAGGGACGGCTGCGGCATGGTAGCCGGACCCTACCAAAACTAGCCCAAAGGTAGCCTGCAGTGCTGCTCCGAGGCAGGAGGGGTTGGGGCAATTGATGCAGCCAGGAATGAAAGAGGATGTGCCAGAACAGAGACAGCGACCGACTTTGAAGCTGGGGACAGTGTCTGAGTCTCCACGGGAGGCTCAACATCCTGTGATTCTGTGCAAATCAATTAATTTCGCCCCTTTTCACCCTACCAACTCCAATCGGACTGTGTTTCAAAAGTGTAATTGGATGAGATATCTTTATTGCTTTTGTCACCATGTGTCAGCTTTTTTTTTAATGTTTTGTAACAACTTGCATGTGGATTAATTTGTGTTTCGTACGTTTGTATAGAGGCAGCTGTCAATTTTTTACAGGTATTTCTTTCCTATCTGGTTGCATGACGCGTGTGCTGCATTTGTATTCCTTTAACCGTGTTACCACTGGACCTTCCTACTCTAATTTCATTTAATTACATACGGACAACACCTCCTTTATATTTTAAACATCAGAGAGAGGATGTGGCATAACAGCTACAGCGGCTGCTTCGAAGCTTGGGAACCGAGTTTGAATCTCGGCGTCAGCTCAACATCCAGTCATTCTGAACAAATCACTTAATGTCTCAGTTTCAACAATAAATGTGTCTGTCTGTATGCAGCTAGTAAGACATCGTGATTTATATCTGTATTTCACAGCAGTACTTATATTAGTGTAAAAGGAACCAACGGCGTCATCGTGTTTATTTTAATGAAAGAAGCATTTAGGTTTGCATTTTGTACAAAAATTAAACAGATTTAACTTTGGATATGGAAACATATGTGATGGCCAGAAAGAAACAGTGAGCCGTCTAATCATTATATAGTGCTAAAAACTGACCAAATGCAATGACATGAATGACACTTGACTTGACTGCTTAAAGGAGCGCTGAGACTTCCTTCCCTTACTGTTATTGGCCTCTCCACTAAAGGCTTCTCTAATAAAAGAGACAGAAGAGTCAGTTCCAGAGCCCTCAAGTTTCGCAAGAAACTCACAGAGACCAGAAGTTTTCATCACAAGATCTGTAGCCCTGTTTTTGCCTCTATAAAACTTGGGCCTACGAGTCCAAAATGAAGAGCTAAGACCGGGACTAGATGAGCGCCTCATATGTGGACCTGGGAAACGTGAGCGCTCTGCACTCGCAATGGTGTATGCAGGGCACAAGTCCTATAAAAAGAAGTGGGGGGACTGACCAAGTTAGGCAGTAAGCAAATGACATCATTACGAGTGCCATCACAGCACATGACGTCACGACGTGTGACATTCCATGTGGCATCACAGTAAGTGACCTCACTGGAAGTGACGTCACAAGAAGTGACATCAGATACTAAGATCTCACACTTATATTTATCAGGTTAATCATGAGTACATTTAAGTGCATTATGATATTTAGCAAATGAGATTTGGAGTTGGGTTGTGCCAAAAAAGCGGCGCAATCCTGACGCAAAATCTGGGCTTCAACGAATGCATTTTTTTTTAAACTCACCCTCTGTTCTTGGGGGGTGGGATTGTTGAACCTCTATTTTGTTGCTACCTTCTTCGGGTTTGTTATTCATGATGTTGCAACACACATGGTGTGCATCTTAAACAATGTTATGAAAATAAATGCATCACCTAATTATGCAATAGTGCTCTGATATGTATATTACATTGATTTGCACACTTACATGATTTCTTTTGAATGGATAATGTGTATGTTATGTTAAGCGCTCTAACACTCTGCATTGGGATGAGTAGTGCTATAAAAGAAATAAAATAGTGCTATTTAAATTGTTATTTGTATAAATACTGGGACAGACTAACCCATCTGACATTCTTACAGTGCATGCACCTATATACAGGGACTAAACAAAGTAAAAAGTATGGATCTCTGAAGTACCTGTGAAGAGATAAGAAGCTGTGTGCTTTTGTTTCCTCTCCATTGCATTTGCATTTAAGTGTAAGGTTCCAGGCCGCCTCCTTTCCGATACTCGATCAAAAGGAGGCCTGATGGCCCCTTAACTTCTGCCTTTATCTTTAGTACAGATGGAGGTGAAAAAAAAGCCCCCTCGCTGCCTGCACGTTGCTGCTTCGAATGGAAAGCAGACAACGTGCAGTAGCTGCTGAACGTGTCCCGGTGTCTGAAATTTACACTGGGACAAGTATAACATATTTCTGTGGGGCCCAACTTCTTGGCAGGGTGGAAGGCATCCACCCTGTGAAAATAGTGGGTGGCAGGGTGGAAGGCGTCCACCCTGTGAAAATAGTGGGTGTACCCGCGTGTACCCCTGACTCGTGCCCTGGTTGTATGCATGTTAACTGAGAGGGTTGAGGAGGCGGGGCAGAAACTACTGTTCAGCATTATGAGTTCTCAGCACACTGGTTTTGGGAAACATGAAACTTTTTGAAAGGACATTGCAGCATTAGGCCTGATCTAGAATGGCAAGCGGGGAGCAAGCTTTGGAAGGATAGTAAGGAATAGATGGGGTAGGGCGGGAGTAGATAAGGGGGTGCTGGTGGTTCTGTATCCTAAGTCAGTGAATGTCCAAAGAAATGAAGGGGTCTGTCAGCCGTGTCCTCTCTGCAGCATCTCTCCCTGCATTTTATTTGCTTTAATTTCTGTGTGGCCTGGACACATTTTGTGAGTTCTCAAGTAAGGTTTTGAAGTTGGTGTATGACTAAGAGGATCTAGGGGTCCAGTGGGCAAAGGCTGGCTAAGGCATGAATCAATTTAATTGTTTTTCTGCCTGCCTGCCTGCCTGGTGACACTACTAGGCAACTGAGAAGAGAATGTTGTTGGGGCCTCACATCCTGTTTGGGCTGGGTCCCAAGTGGGACAGAGATGCCCTGGAGTCCACACTGTCACTGTGATACTCTGCAGTTTTAAGATCTCCTTAGAGTTTCTTGTTGCTCAAATAGGTGTAATTTCTGATAGTTATATGTTTCCCTCGTCTTCATTGCTTAATTTTGCTCGCGAGAAAGTGTCACTCATAGTCTTTGAATTGTCACTCATATTAACACTGAAATTATGAAAATGTCACACTTAGCAATATGAAACCTTGGCAGCTATGTGCAGCCAGGAACTCCCGCCTGACCTCTCAAACTGAACAGCCTACATCCACATCAGAATCAGTGTGCAAAGGGGACAATTATGTTAAAATGTCAAAAAAAACATTATTCAATCAGCCCAATATTTTCTACAGCTTATTTATCTGCAAATGGCGAAGCCTCTTCCTAAAATGTCAATCAAGTATTATATCATGAAAAAACAGGTATCTAGAATAATACACATAGGGGTCGATTCCGATTCGGGCCGGAAAAAGCACCGACCGACTCGGATCCGGAAAAAATACCGACCGACACGTACCAGTGGCGCCCGACACGCCAAGTACGATGCAAGCCGCGATAAATCCGACCGACACGTCAGGAAACCAAGCCGACCGACCGAGCCGCTCGGAAAATAGCAATCCGGCCGGAAAAACACGCGAATCCAACCGACCGACACGCACCCGGAACAAATCCGACCGAATCGTACCCGCCAACTCCAAACCGCAAAGTACGATGCAAGGCGCGAAAAACACGACCGAGTCGGACGGAGGACAAGCCGTACGACCGACACGCATACAAAACCGAGCCGAAGCAACACAATACACCGCGACCGACGCGTACGCAGCATACAAAACTGCACAAACACAGCGTGAACGAAACGGAAAACACCGTACGAGACCAATGCAGGGTCCGACTCGGTCACAAGAACGTTTCCAACATACACAAACAGCACAAAGGAAAAATCAACCAAAAAAAGGCCAAACAAGCAATTACCAAGCCAATAAATACTGGGGGGTGGGGACAGAGAACAAAGACACACCCACAACTCCACCTATATAAAGGACACAAATCACTACCATGAGCCTTTGCAAATGCCATTTCACTGCCAGCACCCAAGAGAAAGCAACCACACACCCACAGCTCATCCCTCACACAAGCCACACACCATCAGCACACCAACAAATACCTACCTCACATACACCCAGCAAAACACACACTCACACACCCTCACCTGCACACCAACACACACATCACTCACCATCACCACCCATCACCATGCCCCCCAAGAAGAATCCCAAGTTCCTAGATTGTGAATTGGAAGTCCTGGTAGACGAGATCCTCAGGGTGGAGCCACAGCTGTTTGGCACTCTGGTCCAACAGACCCCCATGTCGCAGAAAACCAAGATGTGGGAGAGGATCATCAACAGGGTGAACGCCCAATCATCATGTCGGCGCACAAAGACGGACATCCAGAACAGGTGGTATGACGTGCGCAGGAGGGTACGGGACCTGCTGAAGATAGACTACATCAACAGCCAACAGACCGGCAGTGGCCCTCCTGCCAAGCCAATATACCTCAGGCCCTGGGAGGAGAAGGTGCGGGCCATCCTTCCGCCAGTGAGCGTATATGGACTAGAGAACATCCCAGAGCCTGGTGAGTACACAACAAATGTACACAATAAACTGCCACAAAACACACACATCACTGTCAAGGGGAGAGTCAAACCATGCACACATAGCAATTACACAGCAACTAGAACAGAATCATCCCAAAATGTGTATGTCAGTCAGATAAACACAACACATGCCATCAAAAAAGTCACATCCAACTGTGCCAACACATGTACAAACACAACCACAACTACAGCTAGGCAGTGGCACAAATAGAACTAACACACATCCACACATGTAGCCACCACAACAACACCAACACACAGTGAAGACCACTCAAAGGAAGGAATTCTGTGTATGCTGGCCAAGTCAGTGTAGCCAATAGCATCATGGGAGTCGCAGTCACACATATTGCCCCCCCACAACTGTCCCATCAACACCACCCTGAACCATGCTCACATCACAGGGAGTGGAGAAGGACTCACAAGATGGCTGACACTGGCTACTGCTGTGGGGAGCACAAGGCCCTGCTGCCAACTGTGCACCAACAAACAGCAGGACACCACTGACTGACATCCTGAGAGACAACTTACACTCCCTGCAATGCAAGCACGTTCCATGGTGGGCTATCTGGCTGGCTGGGTGGGAAGGGGGACTTGCAGCACTGACCATAGTCACCAGCACCTCCCCTCACACCCCCCCAACACAAACTCCACAGTACCCACCTGGTAGAATGCAATGCCCTCCATCCTAACACAAGATCCCACAAAGCACCACCACCCTGGCTTATGTTGTGTGAAGCACAGGGACACTCTTGGGACTCTTAGCCAAACAACTGCCAGGACAACACTCCCAGCCATCCTGTCAGCACAGCCAGCCCACCCCACAGGGAAGCAGAGTCAAAAGGAAGGAAGCATGGGCATGCTGGGAAGGGAGGTGGAGGCAATAGCATGATGGGAGTCGTAGTCACAGACATTGCTCAGCCTCACAACTGGCCCATCAACACCACCCTGAACCATGCTCACATCACAGGGAGTGGAGAAGGACTCACAAGATGGCTGACACTGGCTACTGCTGTGGGGAGCACAAGGCCCTGCTGCCAACTGTGCACCAACAAACAGCAGGACACCACTGACTGACATCCTGAGAGACAACTTACACTCCCTGCAATGCAAGCACGTTCCATGGTGGGATATCTGGCTGGCTGGGTGGGAAGGGGGACTTGCAGCACTGACCATAGTCACCAGCACCTCCCCTCACACCCCCCCCCAACACAAACTCCACAGTACCCACCTGGTAGAATGCAATGCCCTCCATCCTAACACAAGATCCCACAAAGCACCACCACCCTGGCTTATGTTGTGTGAAGCACAGGGACACTCTTGGGACTCTTAGCCAAACAACTGCCAGGACAACACTCCCAGCCATCCTGTCAGCACAGCCAGCCCACCCCACAGGGAAGCAGAGTCAAAAGGAAGGAAGCATGGGCATGCTGGGAAGGGGGTGGAGGCAATAGCATGATGGGAGTCGTAGTCACAGACATTGCTCAGCCTCACAACTGGCCCATCAACACCACCCTGAACCATGCTCACATCACAGGGAGTGGAGAAGGACTCACAAGATGGCTGACACTGGCTACTGCTGTGGGGAGCACAAGGCCCTGCTGCCAACTGTGCACCAACAAACAGCAGGACACCACTGACTGACATCCTGAGAGACAACTTACACTCCCTGCAATGCAAGCACGTTCCATGGTGGGATAACTGACTGGGTGGGTGGGTGGGTGGGAAGGAGGTCTGGCTGTCAACCAAACACAATCAATGCAGACCATGTTCACACCCCAGAGAATACATAGAAATGCCCAAATAATGCAGGACAATGTGCCACACCAATATCAACCCCTGACTGTGACGACTTAGGACAATACAATGTACAGGCCCGCACCCCGAGGCACAGTCACAACTGTCAGGTGTGTCAACCACTGATGCCTGCAGAAACATGACATACATTGTTTGTGTCTCCCAAAAACAGGTGATGATAGGGACACAGCAGCAGACGCTGAGGAGTCCCAGTCCCAGGCTCAAGAGGATGCCGAGCTCACTGGCGTCGTACAGCCTCTGTCCTCCTCGGACGATGAACAACCTGGCACATCCGGTGCAAGTCAACATGCTGCACCAGCAGGACCACCAGCTGCAGCACCAGCAGGTCCACCAGCTGCACCCCCTGCACCCACCCCTCCAACGACTGTCACCACGAATACCATCCCTGCCGACATGGACAGAATAAGGAACAACACCAGCGCAGTGACCCTGGACCAACCTGGGGCCATGGACACCACCACCACCACCAACCCCCAAGGTGGACCAGGGTTATCTGTGCGTGCAACTGCACACACTGCACATGTCAGCAGGGGTGGTGGGAGGGGTGGGAGACAGAGGTCGCTGCTTGCAGACGTTGCTGGTGTGCATGAAGACCCACAACTGGTACGCATAGCTGATGCGTACCAGTCCAGCACCGGAGAGCTCAGCCAGGTAGTGGGGCTCCTCAGAGACATCAAACAGCAGCAGGCTGCCCATCATGCCCGCTTGGACTCCCACATGTCCCAAGTGGAGTCACACATGTCACGTGTGGACTCCCACATGTCACGTGTGGACTCCCACATGACCCGCGTGGAGTCCAAGTGGGATGTACTACATGAGATGACGGCGGTGCACAGGGACATTTTACAATGCCTCCGCCAGATGAACAGCAACCAGTCCACACCTCCCTGTGTGCCAACAACATCTGGTACCGAACAAACTGCAACTGCCACAGGGAGGGAGGAGGACTCTGGCGGAGAGTCCCCTGCACCGCAGCAGCCTGCACTTGAGGGCCCCCCCCAAGAAGAGGGGTCGTCCGAGGAGGGGAAAGTGAGAGGCTGATGGCCAAGCGCAACTCCCAGGAAGCCTGAACCTGTTCTGGATTTTCGCCTTTGTGCACAGACTGTTCACCCTGTTGATGGCAACACTACTCCCACACATTGCATGGGGAGTATAAGTTGGAACAATGTGTCAGACAACAGTGGCCCCGATACTGGGGATCCTGTCTACCTGGACTTTCTATTCATCTAGGAACTTGGGATTGCAAGATTCATGTACAGCACAATCCATCCTATGCACTATTATCACAATAAACACACTAATACACCATACTTGCCTCTGTCGTGATTCCAACGTGGGTGCTGTTATGGGGATGATGAACTGCAAAATTACACAGTGTATGCGAACTGCAACAGCAAGGACAACACAGGCATGTGAGTACAGGCAACGTGACACATATGAGGGAGACACACCACCAGGGCTACACAACACATACACACCTAGGCCATCTGACTCATTGCCTACACTGATGTTGCCAGGGAAGACGGTGCAATGCACAGACACCACACCCATTCCCAGTTGTAGTCAAGTAGCCCACAGGTGCAGTAAGCAAATGGCAGTCAAATGTGTGACCACAGACAACGCACATCACTAAGTGAAGCACAGGTTTATTACACAGTAGCAACATGCCGTAACCACTACAGATGCAAGGTAACCCCACCTGGTAGCGGGCACACAGTCAACAACTGTAGACAGAAGGAAGTCCATGGGTGTGGCGCACATCACCTGTAGGGACACAACAGCTACCAGCCTGGATGTGCAATCACGTCGTCGGTGGACACAGTTGACCAAACGAATCTGAAAGTACCCTGTGAAGGACAGAAATGACACACAGTCAAAAGCAATGCAGTACAGGACAGAACAGCAAAACTCATGCACAATACATGTTACAAGATACCCACCCAGAACCAAGTTAGCATGTCAACACTGTTGGGGAGTACAGCCCACCTGTCACCACACATCGCAACACACATCCTGTCAAGTAGCCCATGGACACACTCCAACAGCACCAGAGCACCACCCACACATCATGCCAACTCACATCATTCACATGACACCTCAGGATACTCACATTCAGCTAAAGAAGTTGGTGATGAGCTGTGTGCGGACATCACCATCACCATCATCATCATCATCGTCACTGGCATCGTGGTCCAGGCCAGGATCCTCCACAGGTGGCGGATGTTGGTCATCGTCATCCTGGATGAGAGGCAACTCCTTCCGCACTGCCAGGTTGTGGAGCATGCAGCAGACGATGATAATCTTGCACACTTTCGCAGGGGCATATGGGAGGGACCCTCCGGTCTTGTCCAGGCAGCGGAAGCGGCTCTTCAGGAGACCAAAGGTCCGCTCAATCACTCTCCTGGTCCGACCATGTGCCTCATTGTAGCGCATCTGGGCAGGTGTCACAGGGTTCCTGAGGGGTGTCAGCAACCACGGCATGTTGGGGTATCCCGAGTCACCTACGGACAGACAAGTGCACATCAGCTGACTTGGAAAAGTGGGCGGAATACTACAGATCAGATCACACACAATGGCACAAAGTCAGTACACACCGACAAGCCAGGCACGCTGGTTCTGCATCTGTGCCATCAACCTGGGGATGCGACTACTCCTCATCACAAAGGCATCGTGTGCTGAACCAGGGAAACGGGCACACACGTGTGTGATGGTCATGTCTGCAAGACACACCACCAGTGCATTGACCGAGTGGTAGTGCTTGCGGTTCCTGTAGGCCTGCTCCTGGGCCTGTGGTGGTACCAAAGCCACATGTGTCCCATCAATGGAGCCAATTACATGCGGCATCCTCCCCAGGGCATAAAAGTCACTCTTCACGTCAGTGAGTCGTCGCAGTCTAGGGAAATAGATGTACCGGTTCAGGAAGAGCAACATTGCCGCCAAAACATCGCGGAGCACACGGCTGAACATGGTCTGTGACATCCCACCAGCAGACGCCACAGTATGTTGGAAGGTACCGGTGGCAAAGAAGTGTAGGGCTGCCATCACCTTCACCTTGGGGGTCAGCGCTGTAGGATACGGCCGGCCAGGCTGCAAATGTGGGGACAACTGCACTGCAAAATCCTCAATCAGCTGCCTGGTGAAGCGGTACCGTCGGATGCTGTCCCGTTCCACCATCGTTGCCAGGTCTGGGAATGGCCGATGGACAGCAGGAGCCCTGCAGTGCAGAGGAGAAGTAAGCAAGATCGTCAGTCACCCCACATATGCGGCATTGAACACACTCAAGATCCCAACATACATCATCATGAGGCACAACTACATGAAGTGTGCAGTACCGGAACGACATTTATGGTACATACATGGCCAACATCTGTCAACACGGTCCTACAGGTGGCATCAATTTGTCCCTGTTTGGCCCATTGGATATCATGATGCTGTGTCACAGTCACCCCCCAGTGACATGTGAGGACAGATGTGCCCCAGGCACCACAGCTCAACGACAGGCACATTCCCAGGGACCCTGTAATGCCACATGGACACTGGCATCACCTGGAGTATCATGTGTACACCACAACAAAACAAACATGACCCCCACAGGTAGTGGCCACACTTGCCATGGCAGGAGAGCCATGGACGTCTGTGACACACACGCACAACATCAGAGTCCATGCACACACAACGTGGATGTGGAGACTGTCTCCCATTGTGCACATGAAATCAGAGACATTGTAAACACTACATGCACAAAGACTGTGGAGGGCCATCACTATTGTGCCACTGGGACACCCTGGCTCAAACATACCGTCCCACATGGGACTCACGGGGTATGTGACATGACATACACAAACACCACTGTGAAATGTGACCATGGCACATGCACAGATATGAACAGTTGCACATCACAGTGGTCACGTACACGTAACACCCATGATCCTGTCCCCATGAACACGTGCACAGCCTGGGGGTGGCTGCCCACAGGTGACACCCACAGGACAACATGTACACCAACATACACACAATAGGAAATGCAGCCTTACATGCCTTATGATAAGGTTTGGACAGGCTGTCGTGATGTAGGTGTGCCCCTCACTCCCTGGGAGCTATCTGTGGCTGGCATATGTCCATCTGAGACAGGCATGCTGACATATGCCAGTCACATGTACAGTGATGCGTTGTACTGCAATGGACCGATCGGTGCCTCCGGCCGGCCCATTGCATTCAATGTGTGCGGGTACGCGTTGTACCCCTGTGCGCGTTGAACAGCAATGGACCGATCGGTGCCTCCGGCCGGCCCATTGCATTCAATGTGTGCGGGTACGCGTTGTACCCCTGTGCGCGTTGAACAGCAATGGACCGATCGGTGCCTCCGGCCGGCCCATTGCATTCAATGTGTGCGGGTACGCGTTGTACCCCTGTGCGCGTTGAACAGCAATGGACCGATCGGTGCCTCCGGCCGGCCCATTGCATTCAATGTGTGCGGGTACGCGTTGTACCCCTGTGCGCGTTGTACTGCAATGGACCGATCGGTGCCTCCGGCCGGCCCATTGCATTCAATGTGTGCGGGTACGCGTTGTACCCCTGTGCGCGTTGAACAGCAATGGACCGATCGGTGCCTCCGGCCGGCCCATTGCATTCAATGTGTGCGGGTACGCGTTGTACCCCTGTGCGCGTTGTACTGCAATGGACCGATCGGTGCCTCCGGCCGGCCCATTGCATTCAATGTGTGCGGGTACGCGTTGTACCCCTGTGCGCGTTGAACAGCAATGGACCGATCGGTGCCTCCGGCCGGCCCATTGCATTCAATGTGTGCGGGTACGCGTTGTACCCCTGTGCGCGTTGTACTGCAATGGACCGATCGGTGCCTCCGGCCGGCCCATTGCATTCAATGTGTGCGGGTACGCGTTGTACCCCTGTGCGCGTTGAACAGCAATGGACCGATCGGTGCCTCCGGCCGGCCCATTGCATTCAATGTGTGCGGGTACGCGTTGTACCCCTGTGCGCGTTGAACAGCAATGGACCGATCGGTGCGCACCCATTGACAATGGGCTTGCCTGGCAACGGACGCGTTTTCGAATATTCGAACGAGTCGGTTGCTGGAAAATCAGTTGGTCACCCACAACAATGTTGCAAAATCATGTATGTCATGAAGTTGAAGATTTGAAGGATGCTGTGGGCGTGTTTTGGTGCTGCTATTCCATGGATTGGCCAGATTCAGAAGATGCAAACGACTTGGACCTATCACTTTGGACACAAGGGACAGTATCTGCCTCTCCAGCACATATATATTGCTGCATGTTCCCCTGAGAGCCCACTTGCCTGCACTACATGCTCCAGGACGACATCTGCCACTGCACTGCTGCTGTCTCTGCCCCTCTGGACCCTGCAATGGCACGTACTGTGGAGAGAGCCCCAGCCTTCAGCCTTGAAGAGAACCAGGCCCTGCTGGACAGCCTACTTCCACAGTACAGCAAGCTGTATGGGACACCAGGGGAGCAGGTGAGTGTTCTGTGCACTGCCTTTCTGAATGTGCATTTTGTCTGACTAGCAAGGCTGAGAGTCAGCACACCACTGGCTAGCAGGCTCACTGAGTAGTTGTCACCCCCCATAGTGTGTAGTGACTTGCACTGGACAGGTATGGTGCAGTGACAGTGCTTCTGAACAGGGTTTTACTCCCCATGCTATGATACCATGTAGTGACTTCTGGAAAACTGTCCATGGGCAGCCGTGCACTGCCTGGGTACACCATGTGCCCCTGTGATTGCGACATGTATATGCAACTGTGTCATGCACGGATATGTTGCATGTGTAGTAATGTCCTTATCACTTTGTCATCCTGACAGGCTTCTGCCCATCGGAAGCATGAGATCTGGAAGGACATCGTCCGGGCTGTCCGGTCCGTGGGGGTCTACAAGCGCCGGATCCGCAACTGCCAAAAGAGGTGGCAGGACCTTCGGGGCTGGACCCGGAGGATTGCACGGGTCCAGCTGAAGCTGTCGCCTCCTCGCAGGAGGGGCGGAACACGGACCCTGACCCCCACATGCTCAGGATCCTGGCGGTGGTCTTTCCAGACCTGGATGGGCAGCTGAAGGCCAGAGAGCAGCAAGGAGGGGGTGAGTCAAAGACTGCACTGTGTACTCTGTCTAACATGTTATGTGCCCTCCTCGGGCCAGGTTGAACTGCCACAGTACAGCAGTCATGTTGTCCAGGAGCCATGTCCCTCTATTGTGCACTGCCCACTCCTCATCTGATACCCAGGTGTGGCCCTTACATGCAGGGAATTCTGTCACTTAGGACTGTGTCCTTGCAGTTTGCTTGACTCAAGGTGGGAGACAGCATCTGTTTCCCTGACTCTGTGGTGGGCATCATGGGTGGGTCCATTGCTTACACAATGCCTGTATTCTGACATGTATTCAGCGTGTTACTTTGATCTGTGGTCCAATTGCTGAGCTGATCCACCACATGTGGCTGGGGTACCTGGCACACACCCATGCTGCGGGTGGGAACAATGTTTGGGCCCCAGGAGTATGTATATGACGTGTGTCACACATACTTAGCCAGCTGCCTACAGTCCAGGGCTCATCCCTCATTCATGTGGGGCTGGACAGTCATGCCTACTCCAGGCCATACAATACACTCTGTACTCCCACTCCCGTGTATCAGAGGACACATTGTGCACAGTGATTTGCCCCTCAGGTGTCTGCCTCTGTGTCAGTGTGCTGTGGATTAGTCGCCAGGACTGCTGTGGAGTTTCTTGGTAGGGGCTCAGCATGCCACTGGAGATGTGACCATAGGAGACGATACTTGTGTGACACATAGGTGTCTGATCAGCTGCCCATGCAGACTGGGGCATGTAAATGTGAAGTTCAGGCAGCTGTTCCCCATGCACAGCAGAGTGTGAGGGGCTCAGGTTCAGAGGGTAGTGTCACAGGTCTCCCATATGTCCAATAGGTATGACCTGGACAGATGAGGGTTAAGAGGATGTGTTGTGGGGGGATGTACATGTGCACTTGTGCAGCTCCAGGACTTGCATTCCCCATGACCTACTATTGTGACACAGTGCAGAGTGTTGTTGTCTGGCTGCAAAGTCATACATCACTGAGACAGTGATGTATGACTTTGCAGTCATGCCTCCGCCATGGCATGTGTCTACTGATTGGTGATCCTGCAGGGGAGTGACATGTGCTACATGCACACCATAGTGGCGCTGGCTATCAGGACATGGGTGCATCATGGTGTCTGTCGCTGGTATGCATCACATGCATTTCCTATTTGACTCTGGGCATCCCTTACATCCGTAAACCTGTACTGACTCAGTGGCAAGAGCTGTGATGTGTCCACACCGTGTTCTCTGCACTGTCCAACTACTGTGTACTTGGTGCATGTGTCAACACTGGGGTGTTGCAATCCAACAGACACCAGACAGATGGGTGCAAGGCCATGTGGGATGTGAGTGCCATGCTTGGCATCAGACTGACAATTGACTTCTCCTGTTCAATTAGTGCACTTTTAGCAATGTACAACTAATGATGCCAGGGCTTGCTCTGTGATGTGCTGTGCTCACAGTGGTGTGTGCGTTATGTGCAGGTGACTGATGTCTGTCTGTTTCCCCATTGTTTGCAGATACATCCACGGCCACGGAAGGGGACAGCTCCACGGACCAGGAGGAGCCGGAGAGCCAGACTGGGTCAGCAGCCGAGGAGTGGTCGGAGGGACCCAGTGGCACGGAGGGCGAGGGGAGCCACACCGAGGAGTCCTCAGCAGCATCCACCTCAGCTGAGGACCAGAGCAACTCGGAGGATGACTCCCTTGTGGAGGCGGGTGTCAGCAGCCACCACACCCCAGCTAGTGTTGCTGTCCCCGCCACCACCAGCACCACCACCGCCCTCCCATCGGCTCCCATTCCCCAGGTCCGTGGAGGCTCCCATGTCCGGGAGCGTGTCTCCTTTGGGCCAGGCACCGCACCCCCTGCCCCTGTGTCCCCTGCTGCCCTGAGTGAGGAGTCTGTGTACCTCCTTCGCCAGCTCCATGTAGGGCAGACAGCCATGCTGAGTGTCCTCCATGCGCACACCGCGCTGTTGACTCAGCTGGTGTCGTTCATGGAGGGCATCTCATCGGGCATGTCTGACCTACAGAGGGGCAATAGGTCCATGGACTCCTCCCTGACGGCAGCAGTGTCCCTCCTCAAACGGTCCCTCACCCCTCCTGCCTCTGCTCCATCCACACTCCCCAGCACCTTACCCATCCCAGGCACACACACACTGGCACACACCAGCACACACACATCCAGCACACTGACACACACGCCAATGACAAAACGCACACGCAAGCACATTCAGGGGACTGAAGCCAGACTCACAGGGGATGGGGCCCTGGAACACACACACGCATCCACATGCACTGCGCAGTCCTCAGTTCCCTCTCCCTCCAAAGCACCCTCCCTTGCCTCACCTGCAACCCCAAAGTCACAGCAGCTCTTCCTCTGTGACCTCGGCCTCTTCCCCACCGATGAAGCTGCTCCAGCATCCCGGGGAAGAGGAAGCCCACCCACACGGAGCAGAGTGCCCCTCGCCCCCGGACACCCTCCCCCAGGCGCAGACGGACTGAGGCCCCCACCCGCAAGTCCCCCGGAGTGCTAAGAGCAAGACCCCGCCACCGCCCTGCAGCTCAGGCACAAGGTCTCCGTCCTCCATCCCTCAGGCCCCCACTGCACAGGTGCCCCCACCACACCCTGCCCCAGGTTCCCCCACCCACAGATATACCATCCCCAAGATGCTCCGGCCTTCTCCCCCTGCCACTTGCTCTCCCAGCACCACACCCCCGCTGCGCTTGTCTGTGCCACTGATGTGGTGAGGGTGTCCCCCCTCTGTCCAACCCACCTTGCCTGTTCCCCATTCTCCTCCCCTGGAGGTAGGCACTGCAGTGGAGTCCACTACCGCCCTGTCTGACTTGGGCACTGCAGTGGCGGACCTGTCCACCCCATCTGCAGGGTCCACTGCAGTTGTGCCGGCACCCACGACATCTGTGTCATGCCCCCAGTTGTGCCGGCACACACCATGTCAGACACCTCCACTGCAGTTGTCAGTGGCTCTCCAGCACCCACCACCCCTTCCCTGACTCCCCCTGGTGAGCCCTGATCCTGTCCCTGCGGTGCCTGGCCTGCCCCCCGGTTGCCCCTCCTAGTGGATTGTCCCTGGTATTGTGCAGGCATGCGTAGGGTGACATCTGCCAGTGTCACCCTGTTTGAACTTTGACAATGGACTGGCCATTGGCCTTTGCTCTTTTTTCAGGACTTCGTTTGGCCTCAACACATATGCTGAATAAAGCAACTTTCTTTTCTCTAGTGCTCATGCTTCAGATGTACATGTTGTTGGTGCAGCTAACCATGCCCTTGCTGCAGTGATGGTGATATCTGGTCTCATGATTATGAAGTGTTACTGTGCAGGAACCCATGTGGTCCAGGGGGAATGTGTCCTATCATGTGGTGTATCCATGTCATCAATAGCAGCATCTGAGGGTGTCATGTGTTCAGTATTTGGCAATGGGTTTCCTACTTACATTGGCAATTTCATATCTGTGGCTTCCACCCCTGCACATCTGTTGTGCCTGCCATCGTTGCATTTGTCTACTTCCCTGACCGTGTTGCCATCTCCAGTGGACATGCAGGTTTGGGCATCAATGGGGAGGGACTCATCCGTGTAGTCAGTGCAACATTGCTATACAAGTGTGTTGGATCTGTGCTGATGATTCCGTTGGCACATCCATGACCAGGCTGATGTGATGGGAGCCCTCATTTGGTGCTAATTGTTGATTGTGTGACCAAGTGCTCAGCTGACATGATGGGGCCCTACTGAGGCAACATATGGCACAGCTTTCCTCACACAGGAGTGGAGTCCCCTCATGGCAGTGTGTACACGTGTGACATTGCCTGCGCCCAAGGTGTGTGTTGTATGTGCATGTCTGTGTGTTCACTTCCATTCATCTGCGCATGCTGTGATCCCTAGTGTTGTACCTGTTTGTGATGCTTGCTGACTTGAGCTATGTTCCCCCAAAGTCTTCTCCCTGTGTTCTCTGTGATGTGGGTGCATGGCACATTACTGGTCATCAGGGTGTCACCCATAGGTGTGTTTGCTGTCAGGGCAGAGTTTGTGTGCTGACGCAGATGGGTCACAGTCAGGTTTCCCTTTGGCACTTGTTGTTTGCCCCTGTCATGTGATTTCCAGTTTGTGTTATCTTTCAGTGATTGTGACACGTTGTGTGTGTGACTGCTGGCACTCCTTAGGGTCCGGGCTGCAATGTTGGTTGTTGTCTATGTGTGTTCTTTGTGGGTGACCTTGGCTTCTTCATTGGTGTGTGACTGTGGCTGGGATCCCATTGGTCGGTGTGGTATTGCCGTCATGTCCATGTACAGCGTAGTGTGCAGTGTGTCAGACATTCAGGAGTCTTGTTGAGTGTCCATGTGTGATGTGTTTCTACACCTTGGTTCCCACCCACCACCCTGGAATAGTAATGGGTGCATGTGCAATGTCACCAGTGCATGTGTACTTCACTGCTGCACATTGTTGGAGGTCGAGGGGTGTGGTGTTGAGTGTGTGCAGATGAGAGTTGTTGCCCGGCTAGTCCCCTGCCTCCATGTTGGCCTTGGCTTACTGGCCATGCTGATTGATTTGTGCTTGTGTAGGTGTGATGGTAGTTAGTTGCTCAGGACACCTGACTGTGGTTCACAGTGTGAACGACATTTAGCTTTGTCATCACAGTGGTATTTTTCTTCAGCCCAGGGTCACCACATTGTGGGGGCCCTGGGGGTGGTGCTGTGGTGTGTCTGTGACTTGCTGTGTCAGTTGTTGTTCCTACGTGCCTGTGTGACATGTGTGTTTTGTGCTCCCTCTCACCTGTCAATGCCTGCTTGCCCACATAGGGGATTTGGATCCATGAGTTACCTTAGTGTGGCAGTGTATGCACATCTGTATGATTGGTATTCAGCTCTCCTCATGTGTTGTGTTGTTGCCTGGGGACAATGGCACCCCCACCCCTCACCTGCTGTGTATGATGACAGTGTTGGTCTGCCTGTTTGTGTTTGTGCATCTGCACCACTGCATTGGCATATCTTGGGTGTGCCATTGGCTGTATGTTGTTTGGTGTGTTTCCCCTGCTGTCCCTGGGACTCCTAGGTCATCGGTCAGCACAGTGATCATGGTTTGTGTGTCCCATTGCTGCCATGGTATGGTATCTGTTCACCTCACATCTGCTGTCTCCACAGGGTATCTGCATTTGTGTGCCCATTGGTGCAAATATGTGGTTCTGCATTCTGATGGTCACTTCTGTCATTGTGTCATTGATGACTGTTGACGGTCTCAGCCACCATGGGTGTTGTTTGTCTGCACATGGCCAAAGGAATGTTTCATTTGCACTGCAGTATTTGGCTCCCCCAATTTATGTTGCAATGGGACACATACACTACTTTGCCACAGATGAGTTTTTGGTTCTGTGACCAGGAATGATCCATGCAGTTTGGCAGTTGCAGCTCTTTCTTTGTCAACAATTACCTTTTGGTCACTGTGATGATGAGGGTGTAGACCCCATTGCCACAATGGTCAAAATGTGCTTCAGCTATGGACCCCACACTTGCCTTTTGGTCACTGTGATGATGGGGGTTTAGACCCCATTGCCACAATGGTCAAACTGTGCTTCAGCTATGGACCCCACACTTACCTTTTGGTCACTGTGATGATGGGGGTTTAGACCCCATTGCCACAATGGTCAAAATGTGCTTCAGCTATGGACCCCACACTTGCCTTTTGGTCACTGTGATGATGGGGGTTTAGACCCCATTGCCACAATGGTCGAAATGTGCTTCAGCTATGGACCCCACACTTGCCTTTTGGTCACTGTGATGATGGGGGTTTAGGCCCCATTGCCACAATGGTCATGGGCTGCTTGCATTGTGGGTGCCACACACATATATGTGTGGCACATGTGCTAGGGGGTCACATTGTATGTTCAATGTCATGTTCGGTGTTGTAGGCATTTGACACAGCCTGCTCACACGCTTGTCATGGTGGTGGGGGGATGTCTTAATCTTGCATTCCCTAGGTTGTGGTGTGCTTGTTGTGTCATGCATTGTCCATCCTATGAGTGGGGGTGGTAGTAGTGGTAGGCATCCTGCCCCCCTGGCTAGGGGTGGTAGTAGTGGTGGGCATCCTGCCCCCCTGGGTGAGGGTGGTAGTAGTGGTAGGCATCCAGCCCCCCTGGTTGAGGGTGGTAGTAGTGGTAGGCATCCAGCCCCCCTGGGTGAGGGTGGTAGTAGTGGTGGGCATCCTGCCCCCCTGGCTAAGGGTGGTAGTAGTGGTAGGCATCCAGCCCCCTGGCTGAGGGTGGTAGTGGTAGGCATCCTGCCCACCCTGGGTGAGGGTGGTAGTAGTGGTAGGCATCCAGCCCCCCTGGGTGAGGGTGGTAGTAGTGGTGGGCATCCTGCCCCCCTGGCTAAGGGTGGTAGTAGTGGTAGGCATCCAGCCCCCCTGGCTAAGGGTGGTGGTAGGCATCCAGCCCGCCCTGGGTGAGGGTGGTAGTAGTGGTAGGCATCCAGCCCCCCTGGCTAAGGGTGGTAGTGGTGGTGGGCATCTGGCACCCCCTGGCTAAGGGTGGTTGTGGTGGTTGGCATCCAGCCCCCCCTGGGTTGGGGTGGTGGCGCGCATTCAGGCCCCTGTGTGCATATGTGGCATTGGTGATGGGCATCCCGCCCCTATGGTGCTGCTGTTGCTGGTGTAAGTATATTCAGATTCCCAGTGTATGTGTGTGATGTGTCGTGTACGTGTTGTATGTGTTTTGTGGTTGGTGTCTGACTTACCTTCTGCGCCGTACGCGTCCGTGCCTGTTCCGGTAGTAGATGTAGAATATTGGTATGATCGGGACGAAGGGATTCATGGTTGGTTCGTGTCGTTCGTCCTTCTCGTTGCTTCGCGTCGTCCTCGTCGCTTGGCTTCGTCCTCGTCGCTTCGCGTCGTCCTCGTCGGTGCTGTGTTCGTCTCGTAGCCGTGGATCGTGTTGTGGCGCGATTCGGAGCTTATGTGCGCCTCTCCCGGATGCTTTGACGTGCCGTGCGTAGCGACGGGTTCGGCGCGTACGGAAGCGCATCGTACTTGTCCGGCCGGACGGGGCTGCATTTTCCCTTCCGTGCGACTCGATTCGGCGTTTCCGGATTCGCCTCGGTCGGAGAACAGGACCTGGTTTGGGTGAGTACGGCTCGGCCGGGATTTTTGCTGTTGTGCGCATCGTACTTGCTCGTTCGGTGTGCTGTACGGATCGGTCGGGAAACTGGCTTTCGCATGGCTTTTTTCCCGACCGAATAGTATTGGGTGCGCCTCCGACCGAGATCGGAATCGGCCCCATAGTTGTAAAACAAGCCTGGGTGCTTTAAATATCAGGATCAAAAAGCGCACAAAGCAAGAAGTTCGATACCGTCGATAATGCACCTTCCAACAAGCATTGAAAATGCAACCTGTCTCGCATTTGTTTGTGTTAGAGCTATTGGCATAGCACCCAGGCCTTCTAGCATTGAAGTCTCCGCTAATGCGTGCACTGTAGGTTTAATTGCAGAGTTGAAAATGCACTATTGTGTAAATGGTGTTCATTATGCAGTAAAAAGGAGATTCTGAAATCTTCCAAAGGGTTGAATGTCACTAAAAATAAATAAACTAAAATGTTGAACGTTTAACTGAAGCAATCAACAAATCATCCTAAAATTATCATGAACCAGTCTTTTTAATTAGAAGACTGTGGTGCTAGTCAAGTAATTGGACAGTAATTTTCAAACAATCCTAAAACCACCAGTAGCAATGCACCTTGTGAAGTAATCAGGGAATCAGTTTCAAGTCATCCTCAAATCACCAGGAACAGTCACACCTTGTGAAGTCATCGGATAATCATTTTCAAGTCATCCTGAAATCATCAGGGTTAATCACATCTTGTGAAGTCATCAGATACTCATTTTCAAGTCATCTTCAAATCATCGGGCTCAAGTTTCTAAACTCTGCTGATGACTTTAAGAGCTTGATGACGTCTGATGACATGAAAATGACTTCTAGAGTAGTTGGATGATCATCCGATGACTCTGGGATGGCTTCTAAAGTAATCCTGTTTGACCTGGGTAAGGTGGTCGTGTCATTTCACATTTTGACAAAACAGAATACAAAATGTATTACAGCATCACCTAGCACCAACCCAACACCTCCCCGAAATGAATATTAAAACAACCCCTTTTGATCTAATGTCTTCGAATATGTCACTAAAAATCTGTTTCCACTAAAAAAACGACAGTCTCATATTATGAATAGGCCTACAGTTACACAAACAGGAAAAGCCTTGAAAGAAGTAAAAGGCTTCCTCCATAGTTCTTTGAGAACATGTCAACAGGTGCATAACATATGCCCGGCAGCCTCTGCGACGCAGAGCGGCCCCAAATCTCCAGGGGGGCCCCTATTCAGCCAAAAGCCACTGAATATGTCTAGGATACAGGAGACTCAGGGGCAGTGGCGGCTGGTGTTAAGGGGCGAAAGGGGTGTTGCCCCACTAGCTTCGGGACTAGGATCCGATGGGAGGAGATAAGAGACTATGTACATAATGCAGCAGCTCCCTTCCTAGAAAAAAAAACGGAATTTGTATTCAACACGATGCAATGAGCACTTCATTTGATTCAAATGAAGTGCTCACTGCTTCGTGTGAATACCAATTCCGTTGTTTTTTTTAGGAAGAGATGAGGTCACGTTAGAGACCTCCTGCGCATGTGTTGGCCGGGGCGAGGACTATTGCTCGCCCTCGATGCACAATCTAGAAGAGTGATGTCAGCATGAAGGGAGTGGCCAGAAAAAGCAGAAAATGGTTAGTTTTCAATAGGGCGCTTATACTGTGGCCCAGGCGATTTTAGCAGCGCGCTATTTAAATGAATGGTAAGGGGCAGGGCTGGCCTTTCTCAAGAGAGAGTAGTGGGTGGCAACAATTGGAGCACCCATTGCCATCGCGGTACTTTTAGGCCTCCTGTTTGGATAATGGAAGCTGGGGGCGTGGGCTGTGGAAGAGTTTGGCTGCGCAGCTCTTATTTCGGCATAATCGTCACGCAGGCAGCAGGTGTGCTGTATTCCTGTTGGCTGTGTTTCATCGGGACGGACTTGCTGTGATTGCCTTGGCGTCTCCTAAACACAAACTGCGCGATGGCTGTGTAACGCGAGGTAAGCTTTTATGCTCCAAGCCTCCCCCTTTAAAAACTCACATTGCTACCTCTGTCAGGGGCTCCCCAACGTGCCCTGCAGCAGCTTAAGGCGAGGCCTCAGGCCAGGAGAACACCTTCAGAGGGTACACGAGCCACTGGTTACACCGCTGTGTGTGCGCTCGGTGGTGTGGCTCTTAAGACATGTACCGGAGGGGGGGAGGAGCCTGTCTGGGGCTAGGGAGTGAAACTATCTTGGTGCTGTCAAGAAAAAGTGGCAAGCAGAGCACAGAGACCCCTAGTGACTGCTAGCTACTCCCGTCCCCCATGAATGTAATATTAACACATCAGAAGCAGCACACCCCCAGCCCCTGGGCTTCCCCGCGGCCCTCCACACACTGAGGAAGCCGGGCGGGCACTGGTGCCATCGGGCCCTGTGAGTGGGAGACGGCTCTCGCTGGTGCCAGCTGGCCCGGTTTATTTCGCCTCTGTCACTGTTGCCCTCTTGCATGGCCTCTGGAATTATGAGTCAGGAGAGGACCACATTATGCAGCAGGGTTTTCTAAACTATGCGGCATAAAAGGCAAAGTATGCAGCGTGTGCAGCACTTTCTGTGTTAGTGTTACTTCTGTCATTTTTACACGTTTACTCTTTCTGGGCAAAGGTCTCACTTCGTTTGTACCAGTTTAACACGCAAATACAGCAATAAACAACTTAAAGAGGGCCTGTCAACCTTTGCACAGGGCATTCAACTGCGTGGCAACACCTGGCACTGTGTTGAAAATGAAGTAGCCAGAGATATTACAGAGCGCCAAGAGGCCGTGCATGCTACTTCGTTCTCAGAGCTGAATTCAAATTCGGGACGAGAACAAACCGTGCATAGTGTGTATATTGCTCAGATTTTCAGCAGGAAAAGAGAGGTAAACGGCCACAGGTACGGGGTAATGAGAGGTCAGGACCGGTGCAAGGTACAGCAGAGGTACTAAGCAGCAACAGGTACAAAAGAAAGCGGCAGGGACAGTGAGACAGACGGAAAAAGAGAGACGCAAGGCTGGATGAGACAGACGTACAAGCAAGGGCACTAGCTCTGTTCTTGCTACTTTGCATCCCTTCACTTCCCTGCATGAGATCCATGTCTCCTATTTTCCTGCATGCCCGCCCCCTCACTCACAAACCTCACCAGCCGCCCTGCTCAGGGGTCCCTCATATCTTGAAGGGGGGGGCACCATTTTGTCTTACACCACTGCAGGATGTCATCACAGAGCATTATAGAAGTGCACATTTTGCTATGCATGACGACAGGAGAAATTAAAACACACATCATGACTGTTTTAGAATTTAAGATGGAGTATAGTCCTAGATCGGGCCTAGTTTAGTCAACCACTGGAAAATATGGTAATGCAAAGTGCAGCTTTTTCGTTGTAGTGCAAAATGTTCTCAACTATAGCCTCACAATGTTAATAAATCAGAATCCTTTTTATCATTGCCCTCGAGTTACTAGAATCCAGGTACAGTAACACCTATAGAGAAGAGTCAGGACTGATTCAAATTCCGCTTGCAGGTCAAACCAGGGATCTGGGCATCCCCAGCTCTGTCCTTCATTTTGGGTTTTAATGTAGACAAAGGAATTCCAACAAGGATTTCTGTGCACGATCCTGATTTCTGAGCCATGCTCAGTCCATTTGATGGGGAGGCCTTTCATGAAACCGTGAATCTGCGTGGTTGTCGTTTTATTTGAGGCACAAAATCAAATAGCCAGTCATTGACTTTGCCTTCAGGGGAACAAAAAGCACAAGACCACGCACACCAGAGCCATGCATGCAAAGAGAGCTGCAGAGAGAAATCTGGTGCTGGGGGGACACCATTCTTCCTATCATGGCGCTCATTTTTCTATTTTTATTTTTTGTGTAGGTGCTTGGTTTAGACCGGACCGCAAACCCTGAGGACATCCAGCACAGCTACCGGGAGCTGGTGAAGCTGTGGCACCCGGACCACAACCGTCACAGGGTGCAGGAGGCGGAGCAGCGCTTCATTGAGATCCAGGAGGCCTACGAGACGCTCTCACGTATGCGCAAATCTAAGCCATCCTAGGGGCCACTGAGGACCTCTGGCACATGGGTCCCCAGCAGCAAAGCCTTCAACATCCCCAGGGCTGCAGGAGGTTCACCTCAGCAAACCTTCTGCTGCTTAGTGCCCCTGGGCAACAATGCAGCATGCTGGGAGAACATTTCCTGCATTCCAAGGCAAAAGGAAATGGATGCCCCAAATCTCCCAGCAGTCCTTCAGACAGCAGCAATTGTTGGAGCATTGTGCTCTAAGCCATAATTAGCACTTACAGAAATAATGAATGCAAGGATACAAAAGCCCACTTAACCTATCCAGCGGGGTCCATTTTTAAACATTGTGTGGAAAAACAAAGTGGTAATAAAGAGCGCGTGATTAACAGTAAATAACATCAGCTCAATACTTTACATTGAAAAACACTTAAAAAGTACTTGACTGTGATGAATGAAAAAAGCCTGAACACCCATTCATGTTGTTGTGTGAGCTGCTCACGAATTCAAAAGCAGGTTGCTGTTTGGGAAGTTGGAGAGTGTATTGGTGAAGTACTGCTTGTATTAATGTATGAACCGGCACACGACAGAGACACATTAAAGAAAAGTGACAACAAATAGCGAGGCCAGAAGAGGAGAAAATGGCGACACCCAATTCTGCTACACTGAAATAGTTACCCCCTCTCACCCCCCACCGGAGCCCGAAAATGTTCTGGAAAGGCCACACACAACCCACACCTCCTGTTCCCTAAAAGTCTCCCCCTTTTTAAACTAAAATAGAATTCGGCCAAGAATATACTTTCTTTTTAAGTTATTTTTTGTACAAAAAAGCCACTATTGGTTCCATTGCCTCACACAGATGAGTGAGAAGTTAAAGGCATTGTATAATGTTAATAGTTCACATAACAATGAAGTGTATGACAGTGTTCTAACATCTGCAGTTTAACAGATTTACTAGAATTCAATAGGTTTCTTAAGTTTAGTTCAGAATTCGTTTTTTTCTGTCCACAGTTGTATTTACCACAATGAGCGTTACATTGTCAAATTTAGGTCTGGTCAGAGAGCTTCAGTTATCTCTTCAGACTCATGTAATATATCATTTAAAAAAAAAAATCATAAATAAAAATACATATATCGAGGGTCTTTGGGCCAACTCTCTTCAGCCATTGGTCTGTTCAGGTGTCATTCACGTTTTGCTTTCACCTTGCACAGTTTACAGCATGGGGCAGTAGAGGGACATCTGAATTCTGGCATAGGCTTTCTTGCACTGTCGTCCATGGCATTTCTCCTGATCTCATGTGCACATCTGCTTAAAAAGATCACTTCAGGGCCAGGTCTGGTGGACCTTTACTTTGCTAATACTTTTTCTCTCTACGCTTTAGCCTATTGTTATTGTTTTAGTGTGTTCAAACTAAGGGCCTGATTTAGATCTTGGCGGAGGGGAATACTCCGTTACAAACATGACGGATATCCGGTCCGCTGTATTACGAACCCATTATATCCTATGGAGATCGTAATACGGCGGATGGGATGTCTGTCGCGTTTGTGACGAAGTATTCCATCCGCCGAGATGTAAATAAGCAATAAAACTACAGTGAGTTCTCTTGGGTAAGAACAATTGCTTAGCAGAACTATTTACTAGTTGGCGGTATTTGTCCTAGACGACACTAGATGTCATGGAACAGTCTAATCATTACTCTAGACAGAAATTTATTTATTTGCATATGTATATATGTATCTAATGTATATATATTTTGGCTATCTTCCTTAAGCACATATGCAACTTTATGTCACCTATTTCACCAAAGTCACTTTCTTCATTTTGTTTTACCATTTGTGTATGTTACAGCCATATATAATCTCAACCCTTATAAATAATACATACAACGTTTTGAAACTAACTGATTTCTCGTTTCCGGTGTGTTTTGATCTGTGTTTTGATTTCTAAATTTCTGTCTAGAGTAATGATTAGAGTGTTCCTTGACATCTAGTGTCGTCTAGGACAAATACTGCCAACTAGTAAATAGTTCTGCTAAGCAATTGTTCTTACCCAACAGAACTCACTGTAGTTTTTATTGCTCATACCCAGGTTCTGAGGGACACAGGGTTTACCCCATTATCTTTAATGAGATGTAAATAAGGCCCTAAGTCTCGATGTTACTGCAATTCCTACCCAATAGTGCCTTTTCTTTGTGTCAGTAAGAGGGATATTTTCCTGTGATGTGTGTTAAAACTAAACGTGTTTCCATACCTGTTGTAATTAGGTCTAATTAGACCTGCCTGCCAGGCAGCATCTGCACTGTTGTCTTAAAGTTATATTTGATTGTTATTTTTATTTAAATTAAAAGTTTTAAATGAAAGGATCAATCAATCAATCAATCATGTCACTTATAAAGCGCACTACATACCCGCGAGGGTCTCAAGGCACTGGGGGAAGAGGGGGGTGGTGCTGCTACTGATCAAAGAGCCAGGTCTTGAGGAGTCTTCTGAAGGCCAGTAGGTCTTGGGTCTGTCGGAGGTTGGTGGGGAGGGTGTTCCAGGTCTTGGCGGCGAGGTGGGAGAAGGATCTGCCGCCGGCGGTCGTTTTCCGGATGCGGGGGACTGTGGAGAGGGCGAGGCTGGTCGAGCGGAGCTGGCGGGTGGGGGTGTAGAAGCTGAGTCGTCTGTTGAGGTAGGCTGGTCCGGAGTTGTGGAGTGCTTTGTGTGCGTGGGTGAGGAGCTTGAAGGTTATCCTCTTGTTGACAGGGAGCCATTGCAGGTCTCTCAGGTGGGGTGTGATGTGGCTGCGTCGGGGGATGTCGAGGATAAGACGTGCAGAGGTGTTCTGGATGCGTTGCAGCCGTCTCAGGAGCTTAGCCGTCGTTCCTGCGATAGGGCCACCGCATTTAGGGGGTGTCATATTTCGTTTTGTTTTGCTTCTTTTTATTTTTTGTGGCACATTCTGCAATGAAGGAAACTAATAAAACATCTCTCGCATCAGCTAATCAAGACCAGCCCTATTGGCGTTTCCAATGGTTGTTTCACTCATCTTTTGACCAGTTACCCATCCAGTGCCCATTTCTCACACTGACCCTTCATTGCCTCCATTATAACCATGTTCACTGTCATTTTACTCCACTTGCTCTTGACCCTTTTGAATTCATACAGTACAATATGGGATTGGTCCCAGTGAAGAGTTTTTCACCATAAATAAAACATAAAGACATAAAAAACACATACCACAACCACGTTGGTGAATTTCAAAAGTTCAATGTTATTTAATCACACTGAACAAAGGATTATATCAACACAATAATATGAATATGTGCCCGGAAAGGGGGTTTCCAAAATAAAGAGGATGTGATGATTAAAGTGAAGGTAAAAGGGTATACAAAAAGGTCAAGTGCAGATCTCATAATTCTAGACATGAAACTAACAAAGGCTCTACCTCAAGCCACATATGTCAAAGTAAAATCAACATTGTGCGTAGCCATGCTTTGAAATCATATCACAGTGCAGAGTCGTTGTTGATTAAGCTGGCGATCAATGAAGATGTCGACGTTTCGACCCCAAATATACTGTAGGCTTCTAAATTCCTTACGAGGGGTCTTCCTCAGGACTGAAGTGAAAGGGAAGGTGGGGCACCTACAATTTTAAAACAAAACAGGACCTTACTATAAGAAAAACACCATTATATTAAAATAGGATGGGGGACAAAGCCCGACCTAATTACCAAAATTAATCCCAGAACAGGGATAAGCAAGGATAAGATGGGCGCGTAGGCTCCAGAAGGTAGGGAAGACGGCACCTGTAACAGGGAGGGAATGTACAGGCTGTCAGTGGCCATTCTATTCTCATATAAAAGAATGGCACAATAAAATGATGTTTATGTAAAATTGAAAACTCACTCTGGCAGGATGAATCACTGAATTGTCCCTCCCAAATACGTCTAATATGCAGCCACATTAATTGGCCAGACCTTAAGAAAAACACGGAAGAGCACGAAGTATCTAGAAACAAGAAGAGACCCATAACGTATTACAATCCATGCTCCAAACAAATAAACACGCCTAAGAAATGAAAACATTCCAAAGCGTGTTTCACAAATTAATTACCTTCAATAATTTGAGATTAAGTTGCCGTCCGCTTTGTCCAAAATCTAAAGAAAAAGAAGGGCAAAGCGGATCAGAAAAAGCACTGTGTGGTCTATTGTATTAATCGGTGCAGGAATGGGCGTTAGGAATTCAAACTCACCGGAGCTCCGGAATGACTGCTCCGTCTGTTGGGAGGGAACCGGGGCAATGCCAGACCTGCTCGTTAAATGCAGGGAGCTCGGCAACAAGCACACGTGTGTGACGTGCGGGAAACAGACGCTAGATGCTTGTCAGGTATGACAAGACATCGCGTCAGAGGGAAGAAAGACTACGTCTAGGCTAGTAGGAAATGGCAGACGAGTATATTATTAAAAACACTGAGATATGTGTTATCGATGACGCCCTGTACTAGTCATAAAATATTCAATAATGGCTGCATGCAATACCTCTCTGCTAAATTGCGGTCAACACAAAATTAATCACACGTACCTCTCACACAGGAGGGTAAAGTGTCAAAACACTTGATTCTACAAAGGAAACATAAAGCATCGTTATACATAAAAACTGAGTGCATAAAGCATATTCTGACTGTCAATAGGAATACAGAAATGTGACAATTTCAGAAGACGTGCCTTGAAAAATCACGCATCCCTGCCATTGGTGGAGATGCAAGAAAATACTAGTTTCAATGAGGCTATGCAAACATTAGATGCCTATATAATTATTAAAAGACACCAAACATACCACACAGATTGGATGTTAATCTACAGTTGTGAATGTCAAAACTGGATATTTCTACAATGTATGTTGTGTATCCAGAGGGTATTGGTCAAGATATTTCTAGATATTTGATGTTATTGAATCTATATTGATCAAAGATCAGGAAAGTCATTCAGATATGAGGCATGCTAATTGCGCATTGCTGGTATCCAATTCGTTGAGGCCATTCTGTATGGAGTCTAGAAGAGACATCCATTTACATTCCCTTGTATTCAAAATCAGTCCTATGTTGCCTCCTCAGGGCCCAAGGGTCGCCTTTTCAAGAACTAACCACTGGAGATCTTCAGGACCGTATTGGGCACTTTTGAAATGTTCAACCAAGGGTGCGCCTGGCACCTCACATCTTATTCTGCTGCAATGTTGTAGTATGCGGGCTTTTATTTTCTGCTGTGTCTGACCCACATATATTTGGCCGCAGGGACAGAGAATCTCATAGATTACATTGTTGGTGTTACAATTGGAGTAGGATTTCAAATTAATGGTATGTTGTCTGTAGATGAACAGTTTCGTTTGGATAGTAGTTTTACAAGCCTTACACTGGCCACACTTGTAATGTCCTATTATGGGTGGCAAATTCCATAAGGATTGAAGAGTAGGAGTCTCAGGGGGGTCTAAGAATGAACCGACGATGTGGTCCTTTACACTTTTAGCTTTTTTGTAGGAGTTCATCAGTAGATTCAGTTGTTCTATATCATTGGATATAAGGCCCCAATGTTTGTTGATCACTTTTTTGATGGCGTTGCTCTGTGTGGAAAAAGTGGTGACACATATCATTCTTTGAATCTTCTCCCCTCCTTTTTCTTTTGGTTGTAACAATGTTTCACGAGGGCTGAACCATGCCCTCTTTCTGGCTTTTTTGATCAACCTCCTGGGGTAACCTCTTTCCAGTAGACGGTTACTTAGATCCTCCGATTCTAACATGTAGTCTGTCTTCTTCGAACAATTCCTGCGGATACGCAGGAATTGTCCAAATGGTAGATTGTCCCTAAGACACCTGGGATGATAACTGTTGTACTGAAGGAGCGAATTTCGCTCTGCAGGTTTGCGGTAGAGAGTAGTATACAGCTTGTTGTCCTCATTCCTGATGGTAATATCCAGGAAGACGATTTCTGTGGCACTTGATTGTATGGTAAACTGTATGTCCGGACTTTTTTCATTCAGCCAGGTGCGGAACGAGCCCAGTTCTGATTGATCGCCCGTCCAAATCATGAGAATATCGTCAATGTACCTCCTCCACATAGCCACATTATCGTTATAGGGATTAGTGTCACTAAAGATGAATGTTTTTTCAAAGTGGTCCATAAAGATAATGGCCAGATCCGGGGCGAATGCTGGCCCCATAGCCACTCCTTTGGTTTGTAAGTAGTAGCTGCCTTGAAAGATGAAGAAATTCTTCATCATAGCTATCCGTAATAGGCCAATGATAAAATCTGTGGGTACCGGCGTCGGTGCAGTTCTTTGATCCAAGACTAACTGTAGGACATCCAAGGCAGATTGTTGAGGTATGCTCGTGTACAGTGATACTATATCACAGGTCACTAAAAGTTGTCTTGTCGGATCGAAATCTCGTTGGTCTATGAGGTTGATGGTTTGCATTGTATCCCGTGGATAGGCTTTGGTATTCTCAGCTATTGGTTTGAGAAAAAAGTCAATATACCTACAAAGTGGCTCCAACATTGATCCACAACCCGAAACAATCGGGCGTCCCGGTGGGTTCTGCATATCCTTGTGGATTTTTGGTAAGGTATATATCGTGGGAAGCCGAGGTTGTTTCTGATTCAGATATTGAAATTCAAGATTCGTAAGGAAACCCTGCTCAAGGCCCTCCTTGGTGAGAGACAATATTTCTTGTGCCAGTTCTTTCGATGGGTCCGCCCTCAGTTTCTTGTAGCTTACCCCATCCTGTAACTGGTTCAGGATCTCTGTTCTATACTTCGTCACGTCCTGTACCACAATGGCACCACCCTTGTCCGCGGGTTTAATCACTATCTCCTTGTTCTGTTTCAAAGCCAGGAGTGCCTCGTTCTCCATTTTGGTAATGTTATACTTGGTATGCTTCTTCTTTTCAAGTACTTTGTTAACATCCCTTAGTACCACACTCTCATAGGCTAAGATTTTGTTTGTCATGGTGTGTGCTGGTGGAAAGAAAGTGGATGGAACCCTCAGTCCAGTCTGAGAGTGTGCTGCAAGAGTCGGAGACTGTCTGAAGAAATATCTTAGGCAGATTTTCCTAAAGAATCTGTGAAGTTCCGCTTTGATTGCAAAGCTGTGTGTTTTTTGCTTTCTCACCCTAAGTGCGCCGGGTATGCCCAAATGTGTGTCCCGGGCTCACTGTGTCACTAGATTCAAGCTAGCCTGGATGTTAAGGAGTGATGCCCCGAAACCGGTCCCAGGATGCTTGTTTCCAGTCCAGGGAGGACCTGGCTTGGCAGTTCGGGCTGGACTGTTCCCATGAGGCACAGGGTCAAGACTGATTTGCATATGGCTGGATCTCAACTGGGATGGCATGGTGAGCAAAAGAACGATGGATTTAACCCACATCTATTGATTTAGGGTGAATGTTTGATTTGCTCTGTATTCTGTCCATCAACAGCATGTCTTTTGCTTTCTCGCCCTAAGTGCGCCGGGTATGCGCAGATGTGGAACCCGGGCTCACTGTGTCACTGGATTCAAGCTAGCCTGGCTGATGAGGGGTGTTGGCCCAAAACCGGTCCCAGGATGCTTGTTTCCGGTCCAGGAAGGATCTGGCTTGGCAGTTTGGGCTGGACTGTTCCCATAAGGCATAGGGTCAAGACTGATTTGCATATGGCTGGGTCTAAACTGGGGTGGCAAGGTGAGCACAAGAACGATGGATTTAACCCAGATCTATTTACTGGGGGTGAATGTTTGATTTGCTCTGCATACCATCTATCATCTGTGTGTCTTTTGCTTTCTCGCCCTAAGTGCGCCGGGTATGCCCAAACATAGCTCCCGGCTCACTGTGTCACTGGAGTCAAGCTAGCCTGGCTGATGAGAGGTGAATTTTGATGCCCCAAAACTGGTACCAGGATGCTTGTTTCCGGTCCAGGGAGGACCTGGCTTGTCAGTTCGGGCTGGACTGTTCCCAGGAGGCACAGGGTCAAGACTGATTTGCATATGGTTGGGTCTAAACTGGGGTGGCATGGTGAGCAAAAGAAAGATGGATTTAACCCAGATCTATTGACTGGGGGTGAATGTTTGATTTGCTCAGCATTCCGTCCATCATCTGTGTGTCTTTTGCTTTCTCGCCCTAGGTGCCTCGGGTATGCCCAGACGTGGGTCCCGGGCTCACTTTGTCACTGGATTATAGCTAGCCTGGCTGATGAGGGGTGATGCCCTGAAACGGGTCCCAGGATGCTTGTTTCCTGTCCAGGGAGGACCTGGCTTGGCAGTTCGGGCTGGACTGTTCCCATAATGCACAGGGTCAAGACTGATTTGCATGTGGCTGGGTCTAAACTGGTGTGGTTTGGGGAGTAAGAGAACAATGGATTTAACCCAGATCTTTTGACTGGAAGTTAATGTTTGATTTGCTCTGCATTCCGTCCATCTTCTGTGTGTCTTTTGCTTTCTCGCCCTAAGTGCGCCGGGTATGCCCAGACATGGGTCCCGGGCTCACTGCCACTGGATTCAAGCTATCCTGGCTGATGAGGGGTGATGCCCCGAAACCGGTCCCAGGATGCTTGTTTCTGGTCCGGGGAGGACCTGGCTTGGCAGTTCGGGCTGGACTGTTCCCATGAGGCACAGGGTCAAGACTGATTTGCATATGGCTGGGTCTAAACTGGGGTGGCATGGTGAGCAAAGTAATTATGGATTTAACCCAGATCTATTGACTGGGGTGAATGTTTGATTTGATCTGCATTCCGTCCATCATCTGTGTGGGTTTTGCTTTCTCGCTCTAAGTGCGGCGGGTATGCCCAGATGTTGGTCTCGGGCTCACTGTGTCACTGGATTCAAGCTAGCCTGTCTAATGAGGGGTGATGACCCGGAACTGGTCCCAGGATGCTTGTTTTCAGGCCAAGGAAGACCTGGCTTGGCAGTTCAGGCTGGACTGTTCCCATGAGGCAGAGGGTCAACACTGATTTGCATATGGCTGAGTCTAAACTGTGGTGGCATGGAGAGCAAAAGAACAATGGATTTAACCCAGATCTATTGACTGGGGGGTGAATGTTTGATTTACTCTGCATTCTGTCCATCAT